>VZSZ01007251.1:309571-362071 GCA_013398815.1 Ibidorhyncha struthersii
GCTGAGAGACAGGGCAGGAGACGAAGTAGCTGAAGTAGGAAACCCAAGCATGCCTGCACCAGGAGATGTTAAAGCTGAAAACAACAAAAATATGACTGTCATCAATGCACAAGGCAAAATACATCTTGTAACATTCAGCATTTCTCACGTGTTCTGGAATTACCTATGGCATGAATAAACCACAGTTTAAAATGGCTTGTAGTACATTTCTGTGAGTCTTGCAGCCTTAAATTCACAATACACAATCTACAGCAAAACCAGCTTTTACTCACTTTATAATCCTGATCCTACTACCATGGGGGTCATGCATGAATTTCTGCCTATAGAAACGTCCCACAAAAGGCAGTGGAAGTCAACCCAGCTCCACTGGCAGGATCGCCTTCATACCTGTAGAAATAGCACTCTCTTTTTTTGTTCATTTTCTTCCGTAGGCTCCGTAGTAGATTATTAGAAAAGAAGCATTAAGCACAGTGAGAGTGCTTCCCTCTAATTGATACTTTGAGAGATCTCTACTTTGTTGTTCATTTTAACTAATTTTTATCATGCCTCTGGGATGATATAACCCACACATCCTTCACCTAAGAAACCTGGTAATTATGGTGCTCACTACAAGTAATTAGCTCTCAAATAAAAAGGAATATTTATCCAAATTGCTGGGGGAAAATGCAATAATAATAAAGAAAGAAAGATGTTTAGATAAGTAAATATCAACAGGAAATGACCATTCAAAATCCTAACAGCACAAGCAACCAGGTAAATGCTATTCATTACTGGAACACCACACAGCTTGCATTTTCATTTTTGAGAGTTTGAACAGAGCTTTTCTTTACCATGACAATCAGGTCAATGCAGTATTTGCTGGGAAATAAGTGTAATAGCACTAAAGTACTTTGACACAGGAATGCCGCTGTTCTCGGTTTACTTGAAGCACGCAGGCATGACATCCTCCATCTCATTAGAGAAAGGAACCTAAGGATGGACTAGATCTGCCTGGAGGGTGCATGCACACAAGAAGTATGCCTCATAACTTAATGGAAGAAATCTTTTCTCTGTTTCAAGTACTAGATATAGTGCAGTGGCTGGTAACAGTCTATTAAAAAAGCAACTTCTGTGAGGTGTATAGTTGGTCAGAAAATTAAATGATGGCACAGGGTAGAAAAGGCAACTGTAAGAGGCTGTACATTACACCCATTGTCATTTTTTCAGGCAAGTAAGTTTGCTAGAGAAAAGAGCATACAAAGTGTGTGATGCACACAGAACTGTAGAAGTAACACAACGTTGGGAACAGACTCCTAGCGCACATATAAGAGAACCATAAATGCAGGCTCTGTAATGGAGGTTGGATGGGTATTAGCTACTAGGAAGCACTAATGGAGTGAACAAGAATGATGTTTAAATCATCAATATCCAGGTGCTTAGCATTACTTAGGAGTAAAGCAATTAGGTTTCAAAGGGAATAATTATCAGATTTAACAAAGAGGCCATTTAATGTTTGTCACCGTGTCATTACTCCTATTTAATGGTAGGGGAACACTAAGGAGTTAAAATGCATTGTGAGCACGGATTAGATAGTACAGTAAAACAAGTCACAACAGTTATAATTAAAAAGTGGGTAATTGCCACAGTTACTGCACAATGACATCGAAGATGCTATTGCTTGCCCCTATGCTTTCAACAGGAAGTAACAGGCAATTGTGTGTGGAGCCTGCTGAAAACATATTAAATGATAAATACTGTAGATGGAGAATGCATGAACGATGCAATTAGCGTGAACTGCTGCTCCAGCTTTGTCGTGGTTATTTGGGCTTGTCAGCTACTTAGGATTTTTCCGATTTCTTTCTATTCTTAACCTCTTTAACCCTTACACATCATTTTCTTCAGTCTGCTCACACTGTTGATGCCCAGAGCAGCCAAGATCTATTCAGTTTTCCAGATATTCTTTGCAATTTAGTTGAAATGCACAGCATTCAGTTAAATATCAACACAAGCTGCAATAGAAGAGTGAAATCCACCTGTTTTATTGGAAGTTAAATGTGGAACTGAGGGTTTCCAAAACCAAATGATTAAACTAATGCTCCATTTCTAGACATGAGAGATGTAGAATAGAAAATTCACTAATAATGAAGAAACATTCTAATCCTGCTAACTCTTTTAAGTGACTATCAAAACAGAGAGACTTCTCTTTCTCTTGGAGGATTCAGAGGGCTAAAGGTATAAAAATGAAACTGCTACCAATGGGCCAAAAGCAAACAGAGAACAGAATTTAGTACCCTAATAATAAGGGAAGTAATTGCTGCTGAATCAAATTTCTCTCTTTATAAGATTTCAAAAACCACTAAGTACATATTACCCAGTGGTGTGTGCATTCTTGGAAAAAGCTGCCGTGAATCTTCAAGGCAGCCCAGGCTTAAGTGATGTGCAAAGAACCTATGGTAATGATGATGACATTAAAAGGCTCGTAGAACCAGTATTAATAGCTAGAAGCAAGATGAAGTACTAGTTTTCTGCAAGGGATCACAAGCAAAACCACAAAGCTAAGAAGAAGAGAGAATGTGAATTTTAAGAGCAGCTGAAAACAGCAGGTGAACACTTCTATCTACAGTCACCTAGAAAATAGGAAAGGGCCTGAAGAACAAAGACAAACCGGAACTAAGATTATGTATGAATTAGAATTCCACCAAATAACTCCATATTAGGAATTACGCTGAGCAAACGTAGCAGTAATTTTGAGACCTTGCTCCACATTTGATGCCCACAAGATGGTATAATTGCATTATAGAGAGAAACGTATCCCACAGGTAAGAGGATTCTTCAACGTATCCTAGAACCACACAATCATTCCGACACTAAAAACTGCTTCTTTTAGGAAAAAAACCCTGACTTTAAAGTTAATGGATCCTTCCGTTCAGAGATGAAGCTATCTTATTTTGACAAATCTAATAATCTCTGCAAATATAAGTCCAGTTTGAGCACTACATAAAGAAGATAAAATAAACTGTAGTTTGAGTATTTCCATCTTTGTTACTTAGCAATCTTATCAAGTGTTCCATTTCAAACCTTTTGTAAAAGCAAACATTGCATTTAAAAGATAATTGTATTTTGCAAAGTTGTTGGGTTTTGTACCTTTTAGGAAACCCATAAACAATACTAGATGCCAGAACATGAAAGTGAAATCCCTCCTAAACTGGTATTAACCAGTGAAATTAATCAGGCTAACTTTTCTGTCTAGCATGAGTAAAGAAAAACACAAAAGAGAATTTTAAATGTGCTGTTCGATATTATAGTTTCACTAGTTTCCCATCTTAGCAAACAGCAAGAAAAATCCTTAAAAGTGAGGACCCTACTAATGTTGACATTGTCCTTTAAACAAACACGTAGAACAGAATGGATGGGCTTTGCCAAAGGAAATACAGTTACCAACCCTGTAAGCATCAGTGAGAACAGGTAAATATTTGAATATAAGGGATCCCAGTGAGACTTCTTCTGCAGTGCGTTTTCAGGATTGGGTCCGAAAGAGAAGAAATGACACACTTCAACAGAAGTAGACTTGAAGTACGGGATAGTGAGTCATCAGGGAGTTAGCTTCAGAAAATCCTTAATGCAAAGAATGATGCAGAACAATTGTCCTGCTGGCTGAGAATACACACACTGCTAGAACTACAGCCAAAGAAAAGCTTTCTTGGAAGCCTGCTTGTGAAGAGATACTTCTTAAACAATTCTTAGCATCAAATATGAATGTGAACTATCAGCCAAAGCAGGGTAGAGAAGAAAACAGAAATGGGTTAATTAGGTGCAGAAAATACTAGTGTTGAGCACATACTGGAGAACATCTGAGTATATTAATGGTTTTCTATGATGAATGATTAAAATAATCTTTTTTTTTTTTTTCCGTTCACTATGACTGCTCCATTATGTATCATTAGGGAATGGAGATTTATGCATGCAAGTGTTTGCCAAGCAACAAAAAGGGGATGTAGGGGTTATTTAGCATACGGTAAAAGAAAAAGTTAACAATGAGATTCTACTAGCTAGTTTACATTGTGGGCTTTGCCCACAATGGGCTAATTAACCTTAAGAAGATGCAAGATGAAAGGGGGTAAAAATCCATCTCAATTGGCAGTGCACTGTGTATGCTATGGTACTAATGATTTAAATTTATCTCAAAGAAGAGGTATTTGGTGGAAATTAGAAAATCTGAAAATTGAATTATTATGGACCGGTTGGCCTGTAATAATACCTTTTTTATTATTAAAAGGACTATTTACAGACTCTGAGGCTACATTGACACTAGCAAATTTAGCAGTACCAGGGAACATTTCCTAAAAACTGAAACTAAATAATCTTTAAAGTTAAACAGTAAGAATGGTCACTGGCACTGTTTTGGCCTGGGCCAACTAGCATTGTCCTAAACAACTCCTGAGCACAGCTGAGATACTATTACGGGTCCACGACCATTCCCAAAGACATGCTTTGCTTGGGGACTTCCTCTTTTTGAGAGTGAAAGGGTATAATAATATCCTCCCAAGCTAATTTCATTTAGTAGCATAGGCAAAGCCTGAATTTTCTGGAGCCCATTTTCTGAAGGTCAACCTAACCATAGCTATTTAGTGAAGTTACATGGAGAAACCCTATCTATAATTTTAATAAACAACGACCAGCCATTTTTGGACCTGGACACTATATGCCATTAAGAAGGAAATACAGCAACTTTACATTTCCTTTATATGCACTCTCTGTGCCAATAAGTGTTTGAGAAAAGCAAGAGGGCACTCAGCCAGAGACTCCACTGTGGAAAGAAAACCATTCTGATCCAATGAAGAGAAAAACAAGATGCTTTGACCACCACTTAGGGAAACAAGAGCATGATCATCATCAATCAAAGCAGAGCTAGGTAGCAGAGAAGACATTGCTACAGTCTTAGTATGTCTAACAACATTGGTGATTAAGCTCCTACCTTATTTGGCAAAGTGAGTTGCTTTCTAAATCAAAGTTTAGAGATCAACAGCAAGTGGAATTACTGGATTAAATGAGGTGAGGGGTCTTAACCAGCTCCCTAACTCTGCTGTGCACTTATTTGATATGAATGTGCAAAGTTAGAAGATGAATGGGAGAGGTTCAATCTGCAAGGCTGCACTCTCAGCGAACTCTGGCTGCAAAATTGGAGCCTAATACAAGAAAATAAATTAGGTTCATTCTTTGAGGACTAAACAAACCATTCTGCAGAAAACTTGATTCTCTAACTTCAGTGATACATTTTAAGAGGAAGTGCTTTCCAATGTGAGCAAAAACCAGAGTCAAACCAGAGTCAAAACAGTCAATAAAACAGAGTTACATGTGCAGTTAAAAGCGAAAGCCCCAGTGAAGTGGTACATGCCTTTGTATGTGGTACATGTCTTGTAAAATAACTTTACAAACTAGGAGTAGGAGATATTCAGCAGCTCCTGGAGTTTGGTTCACAATGAAACTGCCATTACAAATCACCTTCAACAAAAACCTTCTTATCTTAGCAGGAAGCTATTCAGAAATATCATAGAAAGTCTTGGGCAGCATTTTAAATATTTGTTCTGAATTAAACAACAGGTTGGACTGGTCTAAGGGATGGACCAAATGCCTGATGAACCGATAATGTGGGAATTACTATTTTGTGCTTCATCAGAGGTTACTTTAAATATTTACATGCAAAAAATTTGCATAGAAAATTGTAATCCAAGTTTTACCTAAAGGAGTAATTATATTAAAAAAAAAAAAAGCATAACAATGCTATTGTTATAATGTTTTTATTACAGAAGCCTAATATGGACTAAAAACATTTCTGTCAATTAGATTTCAACTAAAATTCTTTTTTTCTCTTGTTTTTTGCAAAATCAGCAACAATCGGGAATTACACTGAGTTCACCTCATAGCAGTACATTTTAGCTACTCACAGCAGTCTCACAAGCATGATATGAATGCATAATATGTTGTGTTTTAGAAGGGGATGGTGACTAAGCATGATGACCAAATCAATAAAATGAGAAAATCATCCCCTTATAGACTTACTGTTTGAACTTTGTGGAAATCCAGGTAAGGAGGATGGACCATTCATTCCAGGCAGAAGAACAGGAGGAAGGCCAGGGAGTCCTGGATAAGCTGCTGGCAAACTGATACCATGAAGAGAACTGCTGTCCATCATGCCTGGCTGCTGTACTGTTAATCCTAGCACATCAGTAGCCTTCTTTATACGATCCAGTTCTTGCTGTGCCATCAGCTGTCTAACCGTTGTAGGAGCTAAATAATCTTTCTCCCGATCTAGCTGACTTCCCACAGTTTCTCTCACTTTTGTAATATGTTGTTTGGAAAAGATATGATCTCTTATGGACAAACGCGCAGAATATTTCACACCACATAGAGAACATTCTGGCTTTGTTCCATCAGGTCCAGTCTGATTTATCATGAATGGCTTCCCTATGTTAATTTTGAATTTCTTTTCTTTAGCCCGGGCATTCTGAAACCAGACCTGGACCACACGTTTGGGCAGGCCAATCTCATTTCCTAGCATTTCACATTCCTGCATTGTTGGAGTTCGGTAGTCACTAAAGCAAGCCTTGAGAACTTTAAGCTGAAGGTTACTCATTTGTGTTCGGAAACGTTTGTGGCCTGGTCGATCACTGTTTTTGGATTTAAAGGGATTGCTAGCTCCAAATGGGTTAGGTGAACTTGGATCAGCTATGCTTGACGTTTCACTGCGATCGGCATTATCATCAGGGTCATCAGTAATGTAGTAACTTTGGTCATGATCACCATCTTTTTCACTGAAATGTATTGAGGGGCTTGTTAGGGAAAAGAGAAATTTATCATCGGTATTCTCATTTGTAGGTGTAGTTGCAGCTTTTGGTAGCGTGTCATTCACAAGTGTTTTTGGTTCTTTGGGAGGTGATGCAGGTTTTGCATCCCCTGCACTGCCAGTCGTGCTTTCCATCTCATTGTTCCCCTCATCCCCTGTTGTGGCATCACTAATTGCTGTATTAATTGATGAAGTCTCATCAAAGTCAGTCTTGTTTTGATCGTACCCAGAGTCAGCAGGAGGGGCATTCAAATTTTCTATATCCTCACTAGACTCTGCTTTAAAAGAAGAAGGACTTAAGAGGTTCTTCGGTGACATTTCTGCAGTTTTGCTAACAGGAGTTGATACAGTGGAGGCTAATTCATTTTCACTTGATAATTCAGTTTTTGCTAATGACAGTGATGGGTAATCAAAAAATATGTACTTTTGTGGACTTTCTCCTCCATCTTCAGTTGATATCAAAGGACTCGGAGGCAAACTATAACCAGCCTGTTTCCCCTCATTCCAATGTCGAGACCGAATGTGACTTTCTAAAGCTGATTTTGCTTTAAACAGAGCTCGACAAAAAGGGCACCTTTTATGGGACTGGGCTGGACCAACTGCACGGAATTGTCCTTTTCTTTCTCGGGCCCTTGTGTTCTGAAACCAGACTTGTACAACTCTCTTTTTCAGTCCCACTTCACGTGCAATGTGATCTAGCATCTTTCTGGTGGGGTTGGAATCTAGTAGGTACTTTTCATAGAGTATTTCCAGCTGCTCTGGAGTAATCGTAGTTCTTAAACGTTTATCACGATGTTGATCTTCTCCACTGTTGCCTCCCTCTTTCTCACTACAGTTATTGTCTTCTTTATCATCTAGTTTTCGTTTCAGGGAACCAGAAACCGCAGCAGGGTGAGCTGTATGTGATGAGCCAGTTTGTGGTGGCATCTGAGTAAGAGAACTATTAAGTAACTGTCCAGTCATCAAAGGATTATTGGGGTCAAATATCATATAGGGCATATCCATTGGCCTTTCTAAAAACTGTGAGTGAAGAAATTGGTTTTGGGCTGCTAGGAAATGCATGTGCTGGTGCTCTTGCCAAAGTTCTAGAGTTGGAAAGGCAACTGTACACTGATCGCATTGGTACTGTAATAACTGAGGAGGTAGACTGTTCTGTAGAGAAGTCATTGAAATTGGTAAAGGACTGGAAGGAACAGGTGTGGTCTGTGATGCAGAAGGAGGTCTCCCTACTATCTGTGATTGTTTCTGTTGCTGTGGTTGAGAAGCTGAGGGCTGAGCATCGGAAGAGGTTGCAGGAGTAGACTGTACTGGTTTGGCGCTTTGGGAAGTTGTATCGGTTTGCTTAGAGCTGGTTTCATTTTGTTTTGTTTTTTCTGTGGGCTCTGGCTTAGGAGAAGCCTTCTCAGGTTCTGGTTTGGGTGATGGAATCAAAGGAGTACTAGAACCAGAGCCAGAGCTTGCTGCTGTGACTGCCAGGTTTTTTGATGAGTCATTTTGGCCAGAAACTGTGCAGTTCTTATACACTGTTTGATCAGAGGCATCCATAGAATCTTCAGTTTGGCTTTCGTCTTGAGCATCGTCATCTTCATCTTTATAACACTGTTTTTTCTGGTGTGTAATCAAATCAAAGATCCTGGGGAAAACCACACTGCACTTTTTGCACTGATATTGCATGTTACTAGTTCGAATGTAACGCTCATTTGTCAGTTCCCTTTTCTCATTGTCTTTAGTTTCAGCTTGATTTTCATAACTTTTGCGAGCTTTTTGTCGTGCATTTTGGAACCATACGACAATAACTCGAGTAGGCAGGTTAAGTACAGTTGAAAGTTGTTCGATTTCATCATCCTTTGGATAAGCATTTGTGTCAAAGAAGTCTTGGAGGACGCGAAGCTGGTAGTCAGTAAACCGAGTCCTAGATGATCTCTTGCTGAAAGATGCATCAGACTTGTAAGGTTCCACAGCGGAAGGTTGAGGGTCTATTCTGATATCTTCTAATACTGTTATGGGAGGGTTGCTGAAGTTATATGGAGAATCTTTATTTCTCTGTCGTTCTTTAAACAGCGTATTACGAAACCAGTGCTTGATAACTTTCTGTGAAAGACCAGATTTCTCAGCCATTTCTTGGATCTGTTCTTCACTTGGAGAATTGTTAATATCAAAATAAGCCCGCAAGATTTTTAACTGATCATCTGTGATTCTTGTACGTGGACGCTTGAACTGAGAGTGACGCAGAAAATTGGGATCTAATCCCAGCTGCTGCTGACAAAGCTGGGTAAGATCTGCAGATAAAGTATCCATTGGTGGCAACTGGAGGGCAAGCTGAGGAGGTAATGCAGGATGCTGCACAGGCTGCATCATAATTGGAGGAAAAAGAGGGAGATCAAGTGAAACGGGAAGCTGGACTTGANGAGGAGGAGGTGGTGGTGGTGGAGGAGGTGGTGGTGGAGGTGGTGGTGTTTCTGGAGAAGATGGAGAAATCGGATAAAGCTTGTCATATGCCTCCCTGTACTGTCGGGCAAACTTTTCTAATGCTCCATATGGAAAAAACTGTCCATGCACATGTTCTTGATGACTCTTCAGAATAAGAATGTTGGAAAAGAGCTTACTGCAGGTTCCACATTCCAGTTTCTCTGTGTTTTCACCTTCACCAGTCTTGCTTTTCTTCTGCACTTTTTGTCTGTTCTCATTGTACTGGATAACTAACTCAAACCCAAAGTTCTCCAGCAAAGCCTTGGCTGCATTCCCCCTTGCTCCAGAAGCTATTCTGGGTGGTGGGATGGTTGGTTCTGAGGATTTTGGCTTCTTTATATCTTTGTTTTCTTTTAGTCCTTCATTCTCATTAGTAAATTCTTGCTTTGGCTTCTCTTGTTTCTCAGAAACTTCTTCTGACTCCTTATACGATGGCATGTCCTTTATCAGCTGGCAGTCTGGACTTACTAAGGTATTTTGCTCCGCTTTCATGAGCTTGCTACTTTGCTGCTGCTGTTTTTGGGACTGAAGTTGGGGCTGGGTGGATTGATACTGTTGTGCTTGCTGCTGCAGTATCTGTAGCTGGGTTTGGCCAACATGGTGCTGAGTTTGTATCTGCTGCTTCAAATCTTCTAGCAGCGATCCTGTCATAC
The DNA here is from genome assembly GCA_013398815.1 of Ibidorhyncha struthersii. Taxonomy (NCBI): domain Eukaryota; kingdom Metazoa; phylum Chordata; class Aves; order Charadriiformes; family Charadriidae; genus Ibidorhyncha; species Ibidorhyncha struthersii. The sequence continues at coordinate 319,517 of VZSZ01007251.1, forward strand.
CAGCCATTCCAGGCATACCAAATGTGGCAGAACCAGGCAAACCCAGATCTGGGCTTAAGCTAAATTCCGTCCCAGGTATATAGAATGGGAAAAGGAACTGAGGCTGTTGAAATTGCAGCAGTGCTTCTGGTGTCATTGGAAAGTGAGGCAAAAAAGCAGGGTTTAGAAATTGGGGTTGAAAGAATGCAGCTTGCTGCTGCAGTTCATGCTGTAGTTGCATTTGAAGTTGTGCTGGTGACTGGGGTGGGTGATGTGTAGGCTGAGCAGAAATTAATTCAGAAGCTTGCTTTTTATTTAATTCTTTGGCATCTAAATGTGTTTCTTTGCTGTTAACTGCTGGTAAGCTCATAGATTCTAGCATTCCTTGGCTGGGGCTATTAACATTCCCTGCTACACTATTTCCGCTACTTATATTACCACTTGGTTCTAATTTTGCAGCCCTTGCCTTTGTCTGATGAAGCACAGATCTCATATGGATTTCCAATGTAGAACTTTGGCTATACGCAACATTACAAATGCTGCATTTGTAGGGTTTGTTGTCAGTGCTGCTGTTGGTTTCTTGAGGGACAGGACTTGATGCTTCCTGCAAAACCTTTTTGAGTTTATGTAGATGGGACACTGAGTTATAGTGGACTAAGAGAATGTTCTTTTGGGTGAAAGACTCTTTACACACTGTACACTTATATGGGCGAGATGGATCTAGAAATTTTTCCATAGTAAAATTTGGCCCTTTTCTAAAAGGTAAGGTCCGCTTTGGTTCTGAGCCCATATCATCTGGAATAGAGCTACTATCGCTTCCTACAGGACTTGCTTTACCTTCCTGGTCCATTTCATAATCTCTTTCTATTTCCTGTTCTAGTGCATGGTCATCTTGTGCCATACTTTCACTTTCTGCCCAGAGTTCACCATTGACAGGTAAAGATGCACACAGCTGCTGAAGTTCAGCTTCATTGAGTTCAGGGTGGCCTGCTTCCAAGTGTTTTTTTAAAGCCTGGAATGTACGGAAGCTACGTTGGCAAAGGCTACACATGGTAGCTGCCCGAATAGCATGATACTGGGAATGTATCTGAAGCTTCTGCATAGTCTTAAAAGCCAAGCTACAATGGTTACAACGGTACTTATAGACATGGCGGTCAGAAACAGAGAGCTGCTGCTTCTTCTGCTGTTCATTTAGCTGATCCGTCATTGAGTCAGTGGTCTTTATATCTTTACTGCTGCTCTTGTTCCAATCTGTCGTTTCAGTAGATTCCTTAGGTGGCTTCTGTTCCTCGGTCTTAATTTCCATTCCAGTTTTTGATTCATCAATCGCAGGGGTACCTTTCTCATCCACAGGACTTTCACCTAGTTAAAGAAAGTTAAGTGTCTTTTACACAGGCAGAAGAGAATAGCACATAGTATTAATTTTTTTTTTTTCATCAGAAACTGAGAGAGGCACTTGGTATGTCACGTGTTGGCCTAGCCAAGTATAGTGACCCATTCTTGCCTCAGAGAACTAAGCAAACAGGACCCATATGAGGTTGAAAAAAAGTAATAACATCCAAACATGATGATCAGAATGGCAGTGGCAGTTAGGTGGGAGGGATTAGAAATGGGGTCAATAGGGTAGGACAGGTGATTAGAAAGGAGGAGGAAAGTGGTCTGAGGAGAGGGGGAGGAGTGTGCTGTGAGAGATAGCAAAGCAGCTTCCCAGCACAGAATACAGTAAGTGTCCATGATGAGAAACCTGCTGTTGGAAAGGCAGGCAGGACCATTTGCCTAACATTCCCCATGGATGTTGGTGAAAGTGCCGCTGTCTTTTAGGACTGGGTCTTATTTGCTGGTTATACAAGGAGGGTCTTACCTTCAAAGTGGCTAGGCCACTACCACAAGCAACAGACACGTGGCATACACGTGCGTCCTAGTAGCTCTGCATGGGTGCAGTCAGCCAGATTCAGGCCCCTTGTCATTTTTCTCTTTTTATCGCTGTGGCCATATGCAAGTCAAAAAAGGATTCACTTTACTGAGAAAGAAACAAGTGGTTTCTAAATTTCTAAATTGCCCATACCTGGCTTTTACACATCTGGGCTTTTTCTTGCATACCTGGATATTTCCCAGATCCCTCAGCTGTAATGGTTGCAGGTGTGTCACGTTCAGATTTCTCTGAAGCAGCTGCTGGCAATAGCATACTATTGGGCATCATGACATCTGGTACAGGAACCTTTGAAAACCAAAATCACAGTATTATTACAGGAAAAGTCACACTATTTAATACTATACAATAGTATGAAATTATAATTCAAAAGATCCACCATATCTGGATCAAAGACTGCCAGTACTAAATCGAGATTTTGATTCAGTCCTTGATAACAGTTTCTGACAGACCACAAATCCAGAGTATTGGGTGTCCATTGGTGGAGAATCAACTCCACATAATCCACAATAAGGTGATGCTGTAGAACTACATATACTCAATATTTCATTGGTCTCAATGTCACCACAAAGAAGGTTTTGCTGGCTATGTCAGGTTGGTTGGATTTATCAGGGGAATTCTCCTCGGACATCCTCCAAAGACAGAGATCGTGTTAAGATATGGTCACCAGTCAGTCCTTGACTAAGGACATTCCCACCTTGCTTCAGCTGTATTGTTTTTTAGAAAAATGCTGGACCTTCTGTGATCTTTGAAAGAAAATTATACGTTTATTTCCATACAGAAATAGCAACTTTTTTTCCATTTAAAATTAGGTTTTTCTCTTTCTTGTCTTCAATTGCTTATGTGTCTTCTTCAGACTGCTTTACCTGTGATGTTATGCTTTCAAATTATAGACAGAAATCTTTGAAGAATGTGCTATTATAGGTGTCTGATAGTACTCAGTTTAGTTAAGTTGACATGAATATTTGCTCAACACTTCATGTTTTTCTTTTGCTTAGCTCTTTAAAACATACTCATATCTGAAATAAAGGATTGTCTAGGGGTTCAGACAAAGACTTAGCAGGACTGGGTTCAAACCCCTGCGCTGCCAGATTCTGTCTAAATGACTGTGGGTAAATCAGTTCAGACTGAAGCTCCTCATCTCTAACATAAGGATAGTATTTCCTCACTTCATACAGAGGTAACAAGAATACCCATAGGAGAGATTTCTGAGTGGTAAATTACTATGATAATGGAAGTTACATACATTACTAGGTATGAGTGAAAATACCCTTTGTTCCTTTTTAACAGTTTAACAAATTATTTTAAACCTTTATTAGGGTACATAGGAACTATATATATATGTAGATATGTATTTATACCAATTGCCTATTGGAAAAAATATTCTAGATATATTTTTTAAAGCCCTGGGCTTAGTATATTTGTAATTTAAACATGGCATTAATAGCACCCTCTCAGAGGACTAGTGACTTTGATTTTGTTTGGGAGGGAAGGATTTTTTTTAAAAAAAACTTTGAATGTCCCAGAGAAGAAAAATTTGCTATAAATGTTATTTATTTGGTCATCAGAGAGTTCAGATATGGACAGAGCATATTAGCGTTGGCAACCTGGACAATTTTACATGATGCAGATTATGTTTTGCACTCTCTTTTTATGTCAAACAACCTTTATTTTCTCCCTCTCAGAAACAGTGAGACAACTCCCCAGCACCAGGAGAGGAGAGGAGAGGAGAGGAGAGGAGAGGAGAGATTTCAAAGTTGTTCCACTATCAGCACAGAGAACTTGAGAAGAAAGCTAATAATCCTCAATAGGGAGAGGGTTTTTTCCACATTTTTCCAGTTTCCTAAAAGGGTGTGGCAAACTTAAATTTTTGTTGCATTTTCCTTGTGGAAAAAAATTTTGAGGGTCAAAATTGCATGTTCTGGCAGAGCTGTAGTTGGTAGGAAATCAAGGAAAAAAAAAGAAGAAAGAAAAATTTATACTGCTTTTGTGGGTCCCCAATTCTGTATTTGCTCATCAGCACTATGCACAAGGAATCTTAGACCTTCAGTCAAGAGCTCTTTGAATTCTTTCTTTTTTTTTTCTTTTCCACTTTACTTGGGAATGAAGTGGTAGGCCTACAACCGCAACCATATAAATGAAGGAGGAGTCCATGAATATAGAAATAAATCCTTAAGGAGGTGGATCCTTGAGATTTCCAAGTGCATTTCCTTCTAAAAAGACAAGACAACCCGAATCAGGGTGTCTTAGGAGGTCTGGTTTCTAACTGAATATATGATGTAATAATAAATACTTTCTAGACCTGACTGTGTCATTACTGACATTGTTTTGAATAGTGCTGAGTCATTATTTTTCACAGAAATTTATTATTTTGACCCAGTTTGTGCAATTTTACAGTGAAGAACAGGATTTTCCTGGTGAGGTTGGAATGGGATTCATCCTCCAAATAGAGTTTGCTCATTAGAGCATTAATCCCAATCATGGAGAGGCCAGATCAAGTCCCTGCCTGATCCAGGGTGAGTACCTGAAATCAAGTATTCCATATCCTAAGGAACTGACCTAACTGGATTGCTACCTATTTTTGGACTTGCCTTTTTGTTTCATTCTCACATTTTATTGTCAAAAAAACCCTAAAGAGTACCCCCTAAGGGTAAGAAACAGGACTTTCTGTACAATAAGATAATCGTGTTCTCCAATAAGCACCACTATTGATATTTTACAGTGAATTTCATGTAATATTACACAAGTACCACCCGGATACACCCAGGAATTCTTCTACATTTGGGAACTACATTCTACAAGGAACTCCTGGGTTTTTTTACAAACAGGAGTCACAATACCCTGAGACCTGGATATTATTAGACCCAATTTACAGGTGTGCACTTAGAGATATCAACAGGCTTGATTTTTCCAAGGTTAACGTCAATGAGGAACTGCAGGTTTTCAGCATCTTTGAAATCCACCTTCAGTCATTTTCCCAAGGGACATCAGTCACTGGATGAGCTGGCAACAGAACCCACGAGTCCTGACCCACTCCCCTCCTCCGGCCACCTGAATACTATATCACAACAAATACATTGCCCAGAGGCCTGGGTACATCTCTGTAGTGTGTGCATCAGTATTTGGAACACTTACTGTCATGAGCAGTTTCTCCACACAGTCAGGGGACACACTGTGCAAATGGGTCAAATGAAGCTGGAGATGCATTTTGTTGCTGAGGACATCCTGGCAGAGGGGGCAGCAGATAACAGGTTGCATTGAATGCTGCGACAGGACATGCATCTGGATACGATTTGGGTCCCTACTATTGTAGTTACAGTAAGGACATTGATAGAACTGAAAAAAATCAAATTGAGATGCAGGCTATTAGTCAGTGTGCTTTTTATAACTTGCTGATGTTGCTATTTTAACAGCATATCACCTCTGTTTCCATCTTGAGTTATTTGAAAGAGTTCTAGAACGCAATCAAATTATTACATTTTCTTTTACCTGCTCATGACAAAATTTATTGTCCTCTGGAGGCTTTGATTTTTTAGCTGCACCATCCTCTTCTTTTGCCAGAAGAAGCTGTTGTGCCCCTACCACAGTGTTCACTTTTGGTTCCTTCTCTGGTGTGACTATTCCTGTTCCGAAAACATAATTTTTAAGAACATATTTTAAACTTTAAAATATCCTGGTTTACAAAGAGGCTGTGATTCCAAAGGTCTGTATTGTCTTTGAGGATTATTCTTTTTTAAAAAAGTTCAGAGGTAAAATATAGTTAAATAAAACAACTCTGGTAAACACAAAGGTGGAAATGCACTTTTATGCTTGATGGAGACTCTATAAATACATTTAAAAATGGACTTTTCTCTACTGTTTAGATAACGTTAGGTTGCCTTTAATCAATAATGTTCTTTCTTTAGCAGCGCAGTATGAATTTGTGTATTACATTAAAACAAATCAGCTTTTGCTTTAAAATCCTGTTTTCCAAAATAATTAATTTGCTGCTGTTTAATTACCCTCTCTCTTTTCTAAACTGTCTGAGCAATACGATTATTGTGCTGTTTTGATAACTCCTGCCTGGTTACAATTCTGAAGCTAAATATAGTGAGGCTTTAGAAGAAATACTTCGGAGAATAGGATTTCAGAGCTAACTTAATATTAATTATATACAAAGATCAGTCATTTGGGATTGCCTTAGATGTTTACACTGTGAATTTTTACCGTCTGGCATTTGTGATCAAAACCAGAATATAATTGTTTTCTATAGATAGTTCTACTATTAAGTATTAAATACTATATTTAATATTATGCCTGAACTAGCTGTGTAATGCGGCCCGGTTGTGCACACATCAAAGAAAAGAGTGCAATTCTAATTTCCCAGTCCATCAGAAAATTCTTTCCAGCGTCAATTTGCCAGATAATCTCTTCTGCTAGGCTGGATATTACAAGAGCATTGGGTAGGCATGTCACATACATCTCACGACAAACACAAAACCTCATTTACCAACCATTCCAATCTCATCATAGTGCGGCATCATCTGACCTTTTTTCTGCTGTTTATTATGAGTATTTCTAATTTTAACTTTCAATTTTCACCATCTTCCAGTCAATTTGCAACTAAATTATTTCCAGGGTGAGGACACTATCACTGGACACTGGGTGCAAATACATCTTGAAATGCAATGAAGCTAAACCATTGATTGCTATCAGACCCAACGTAAATATATAGTCCAGGGGTAATCTGATTGTATGCTGTGCATGAAGATTTATCTTGATTTTTTTCAATCCACATAAGGTTCATATAAATGAACAAATTGCACCTCATTGCACAATAACCTAGGATTAATTTAAAAATAAGGTCATGGATGTTTTGGCAACAAAGTAAACATGAACAAAGAAAATACTTGTATTTTTCTGTAGACAAAACCAAGAACTTTTTATTATTATTATTATTTTCATATAGACTTTGTACAATATTTGATATTACAAGAGCAATAATAAAGAGAAGTAAACTGAGAGAACAGTTTTCAAGGTAAATACCAAATCCTTACGGTACAATAATAAACAATTGAAAACTGAATCATACAGGGATATTTTCTGAAGGGCATTTTTTTAAAAAAGCATAAATGTATTTTATGACTTATATGTTAATGGTGACTTCCCCACACATTGCTTTTCATTCCTAAGTTGATAATTATTTATTTTGGTGTAATTTAGATCAGTAATTTTAGCATGTTCTTGCTCAAATTAAACTTTATCCCCGCCGTATTTCCCTACTTTTAATGACCAATTTGTCAACATCGGTTTAATATCTGAACAAGCCACTTTCTGGAGCCCCGTTGAATTTTTACTGTCTCAGGAACTGATCCTGGAGGCCTCATTTAGACTGCTCAGTCAGAGCTGTGCCGACAACCCAAAGAACTAACGATGCTTAAAGGCAAAATCTACACGTTGCAATCACATAAGGTACCATTTTATCACTCACTTTGGTGTATGATAATATAGAACTCCCTGGCCTATCTGTATTTACTTGGCAATACACCACTATTATTTAAATGTCTTTTCTGTGAGAATTATGGGAAGTAAGAAAGTGACATCCTATATTAACAGAGAAAGGTTGCTTCTCAGTTTTTAGAAGGATAGGTTCAAATTATTAACCTCTCTTCATTTCCAACTGTCAAAAACGCCTAATAGTTGACTACTGTTTCTTACCTTTATCATAAGTCACTTTTAAAATGTCCCTTTTTAAAAGCGAATGGGCCAGAATCTCAACTAGTGAGACAGGGACACTGCTATACAGGAAGCTGAATTTTAAAAACAAAATAAAACAATTCTGCCTTCTTTTCCTCTCATCATGCTAGATCATTCTCAACACGTTGTTACAGAAATTAGGATCCAAATTCTGCTCCAAAATCCACTTGTGAAAATGCATTTAACTGTGTTTTGGCAGTGGTATGTAACTGCTAGTGAAATTTAGCTTGGAGTGCACTCTGTGCGCGCCTGGGCACACACAAGGTTAATATTACCCATCATCTTCCACCACAGGATGGAATAACTTAATTACTTCAAAGGGCCTATAATAATCATGAAACACATAGTTCTTGCTTCTATAAAAACAAGGGGGGGGTTGGTTAAATTTTCTTTTGCGGTTAATATAATAAAACCGTAGAGTTATAAAACACTGTGCTGGGGTCAATAAATGCATAACAAAGCACAGCTTTTTACTATGTTTACTATGATATTTATATAAACTGTCAAAATTTACAGAGGCTTTGTTGTTTTTGTTGTTGTTGCTCTGGATTCATTCAACCTCAAGCACTGTTACTTCTTAAACAACCAAAAGTTACATCTGGCCTGTAGTAAAGTAACCCAGTCTGTGACTTATGGTGAGCTTTGCAAAAAAAGAAAAAAAGGGGGTTGATTCTTCTCTCTGGCATGGGGACGCCACTCGCCCCTGCATGTGGTGAGGACTGAACTGCCCAAGCCAGAGTATACGTGCCAAAACCAAAGGAGATGGGCCCCTTACGCAAGCAAACGGTCCAGCTATTACAACTTAGTGCCTCGTCTCGCTGTATCAACTTTCTGCTTTCCGTGTTGAATTCACTGTTTTAAGGAGCTTCCTGTAGGGAGGCTGAGCAAAGTTACGGTCTTACAAGAAGGGTATTGAAGGAGGAGGGAGAGAGGAGAGAAAATAATATGGTCCCGAGCATGCCGTGTGGCACTGTTTTCATAGCTGGATGTTCCACTGGCATGCTATTCTTACTAGGCAGTTGTAGGAAAAGACTAAATCCAGTTGTTAGTCACGTTTTAAACACACACTTCTTATTCTTGAGACACATTATTTGTTGGATTTTTTTCCTAATTATGAAACACAACTGTAATTCATTTTATAATATAAAATACGCAGCATTATTTTAGATAAATAATGTAATTTCAGTACACTTAGCTCAAAATCTAAGTTTAATTATAAATAAGTGCCATGAAATAGACTAGTCAATGATTGCCTGTCAGTTACAGAATTATTTAACTTGTGTAAGTCTGCTAATATAAAAGTGACATAATTCACCGCAATTCAGTTTCTTCACCTTTGTAACATTTTTGAAAGCCCAAAATAAAAATAAAAATGTTTGTGTGACTAGCAAAAAGGAGAAAGCTAATAAAGTACATACACTAGTGAAAAAAAAATCCGGGAAAAGCCAAAATCAAAACACTATTTTCTTATTTATGAATCTATGTATTTGATAAAGATTGCATAATTTAAGACTTCTGACACATCAGATGATGTTATTCAGCCTCAAAATAATTCTAAAATTATAATTACTGGTAGAGTATTCTTTCTAATTAGAGTAGAATGAAAGGATAATTTTCATTGCAATAATGAAGGTTAATTTCCATCCTTCCTCATGTTTACTACCTTATTAAAAAGTGCTCCCCTTAGCCATGGCAGAGACATATTACATTTTCAATGCAAATGTATTAATCTGGATAAATTCCATATTAATTCTTGCACTGCATAGAGCTGTAATTTGGATTATAATTAATCTAAAGTGGCACTAGATTTAAATGACAATATAAATGAGGCATTAGTAGGCTTTTCTATTCTGAATGAATATTCAACAAATATAACTTGCATATTGCCAAGTCTCATTTTGAAAGCTCTACTCCTTGAGATAAGGTAAGCAATACAGCACAACAGCTTACACAAACATGCTGTTACTAAATACATGTTAATCCTTTCTCGTCTAATAGATTCTATGCTAAAGAGGGGTCACACCACTTTCCTGTCTAACTTGTTAGTATTGTGATTAATTTATTGGTTTTCCTGAGATTTCTTTGGCAAGACTTGCAACACTCAATTCATGAGAAAGCCCAAATTAACATTCAATTATACATAAGCAGTTATGCAGTCATTAGAAATACTTGTCAGCTGAGTGAAAATTAAGATGATGGTCTGAATGTAACATATGCAGAATTAATTTAGATTAGGAAAATAAAAGTTTCTAAAAGATTTAGGATTTTACAGTACAAACTATTTTCTGCAAAGCACAAAGGCAATCATGTATTTCAGCCCTTGTTTTCGTATGAATCTTACTGCTAAGTTATTTGTGTAATTGCTGGCACGGGAATGCAGAACAATTATGCTGTTTTTTTGTAGTGCACCCAGTAGGCATCTGGATATAGGTTTGTCCTAATTAAACTTGGCCCTTATGAGCAGCTAATCCTGATGGAATTTTGAGAATTCCCCTTCAGTATTTTTTTCTAGATTCCATCTTTTTTTTTTTTTTTGCTGGAGCTTTAATACCGTATTCTTTCTTGAACAACTACAAATGGACCTGCCTGAGAAAAAGAGAGGGCTGATAAACTCCCTGCAGCGGTTCACAGTGTCCCCCAGGCGGAGCGCATGGTGGGAAATGCAGGCTGCAGGTGGCTGTCACCCCTCTCCTGGTGAGTGTCCAGGACAGCCTCTGATGAGACCTCTGTCGACCTGGGAGCATGGCTTTACTGCACTGCAGATAGTTTTTTCCATGTCAGAGAGCCAGGCGAGGGGGATATATATTTTAAACCGCAACACAGTTTCTTGCTCAACATCACCCTTGTCATCCTCGCCCTTTCTTCAGTCTCTCAATCTCAAAAATAAAGCAACTGAGGAGGAGCTGAGGCTCTAAACTGCGATGAGTACTGACCTTAGCACAAACTGAAAGGAAGCTTTAATCTTTAAGTCAGTCTTATGAATTGATTCAGCATAGAAAGGGCATCTATAACATTTTTTGGTGAAATAAATCCAAAAAGGTTTAATATGTAAAGAGCAAATTACAGTATGGGAGAATTTGGGTGTAAAGAAACTCATACGTAAAATGATATTTTTTCTACAACTATACGTCTTTACGGCGAATACAACCTCCTTTGTATGCCGCTGTCATTGGCATACAAGGAAAAGATATATGACTACCTGAAACTAATAGGCTTCAACCTGTTTCAGCACTTCTTCTGCTTCAGTGAATCCAACATAATGTAACTAGGTATAGCGTGAGGCAAAAGTAGCCAATGTAATATTCATTGTGACCATAGATTTCCATCTCATACATAAAAAGCATGGATGAAGTCACATATTTGCCAAATCAAACACAGAAAAAGCCTTGGGTATCTACACCAGATGCTGGCCCTGGGTTTGTTTGTGCACAAGTAAATGTCATGACATAGAAGTTTTGTTTTCAAAGACAGTAGCTTTCATTACTGGGCTTTGTCTATTCCAGGAGATCAAAATTACCCAACCCATAATCCGTTTTCAATGATATTTCCTCTTTCTTAGGCTGAATCATCTGTAAACTTTTTCACTGGATTTTCTGTATTTTTTTCAAAATGCCTCAAATAAATGCCCAGGAAAAGGCCAGATTCTTGGGAGTAACTGATCAGAGAGCAAGAGCAAAAAATAATAATAACAAAAACCCCCACATTCTTTGGGTTAAAAGGGGGGCAAAACCTGATTGAAGAAAAAATTCAAGTGGTACCTAATCCTATGCTTATGAAAAATTAATATGCCATCAGAGGAATCACAAGTACAGCTAAGATTAATGAAAGGCGCTTAAAAAATTACAAGCACACAAACTGATTTGATTAAAAAATAATCTCACTGGTCGTCCTGTAATATTCTTCAACTTATCCGCATCTATCCTGTCAGATGGTTATGATTAAAAATAGGTCAATGGGAGGCTACTGATAGAAATCACATGCAAAATGCACATGCAATGAATAGTAGTGGGAATGTCCAGACAGTTTAAAATGAAAGAGCGTTTCATAAGTTAAAAAAAGGGGGAAGACAAAATTCTAGCATCTTACCAGAATCTTTACAAGATTTTTTGCCTTCACTATTGTCTCTCTCACTTGAGTCTTTATCATCAGCAACAGCCACTGATGTACTTTTAGCAGACCCTTCCGTATCTTCACCTTGTTCCTCTGTGGATAAGCACAGAAATGATCTTAGAAAAGAAACTCAGTGACCATTTAACAGCATTTAAAAAATATGTCCTGTAATAAGAACAGCACAAAAACAGGGTTGCAAAACAGGGCGAAGAGGGGGGCGAGGCAGGAAGAAAAGGGAAAGGGAAAGAACAGCACTTTAAAGAGGTTGCACATTAATTACGAATAATTTGCAATATTTCAAGATCTATCCAGAAATTCTGACCGTGTCTTTATCAGTGTACCTGCTTTCCACTAGTGTGACAGATTTACAGCTTGTCATTTCATATTCTTTGGCTAGAAATGATTTGTGTTAAAATACACGCACACACATGCACACACACACCCCCACAGGCCGGAACAAAAGCCAGCACATGTAACACATGTAAAAATGCATCTTGGAGCCAAAAAAAAAAAAAAAAAAAAAAAAAAAAAGAAAAAAGAACAAAAAAAGGAGGGGGGGATTCAAATATAAATCCTATTAGTGCAGTAGTATCCCGCTAATTGCAGTAAGTAAGTATTAGGTATTAGGTACTGTATTAAATATAAACCTCTGGCTTTGCAGGAGAAGTCTCAAATTTTGTCTCCAGGGGGAGCCATTCAGGATAAATGATGCAACTTGGTATATGGCTTCTGAGGAAGCAGCATTACCCACACCTCACTTACGTGTTCACACCAGCTAGATTACATGGAAATCTTCACAGTAACTCAAGACCATTTAATTATTCGGTAAATCTTAGCTATGCTGCTACTGGTGGATTAATCTGTTTATGCAGTTAGCTTCTATGCTGGGGCCGTGTAGCACTAATCCGTGAAAGGCCCACTGTTCCTTTTCATCCTGTGATCATTTGTCTCTCACTGTGCTGATGTCACATTTTAATGAATTTTTAGCAATCTGAGTAATGCCAGATAACCAGACTCACAACTCCCTACAGCACAGCATGCTGTTTTCATTGCAGCGCACACACAAAAAAATAAAAATCATATTTCCCAGTTCAGGTAGGAATTATATACATTAGGAGGTGAAGGTAAAATGGGATTCGAAGCACCAGGCCGCTCAATTTCATAAAATCTTTAATGACCATATAAATTAACCCTGGAAAGGCAAAAGGTCACAGACACACATTTGCATACACTCTTCTATTCGCTTTTGATAAGCAGAGCTTTTATGCAGGGAACATGATACAATTAACCCTTCAGGAACCATAGAAAATGCAGCTACCGACATTTTAAGTGTCAAGCATTAACTGAAAATTACACACTGCATAAAATTTTCATTGTAAATGCTATAGTGATTGAAAGGGGAAATAGTGGCCCTCTTCGCACCCCATGTTTTATTAATAACATTCTGACAGCCGAATGAAATATCCTCTGTCATATGTAGCAGCTGAGCACAAAAAAATTGCTGCTTAGTGCCTTACTTGCCAGCCATGCACTGAAACTGTATGCCTAGGCAAACAACCCTCGGATCGATGTGGTGATCCTATCCGATTCTCAACTCTCTGCGAAACCTTTTTGTGAATCGGAAGAGAAAAACACAGCTGCAATTTTGGAAACCAAAGCGGGGGAAAAAAAAAATCTCAACCGCAGATCAATGTGTTTTGCATTGACCTCCGAATACAATGGGTTAGGACTAAGCATGCGTGTCCACTTTTTGGAATAATACAGGGAGAAAGATGGTCCCCTCTTTTAAAAATAATTGCATATAAAAAAAAACCAAACCCAAACATTTCCATCAGAATGGAGCCCCCCCTGGTGCTGTTTCAGGGCTCTTCCCCCTGCGGTCCCCCGCCCCCTCCCGCGACAATGGCTAATCAAACATGGTAGGTATCCCCATCGCAGCTGGAAGCGGGGCTGTGTTTGTCAGGGTGGCGGGGGAGCGTGGTTCGGGATGCTGCGAGCCTGTGATCATGCCTGGCGCGGGCTGTGTTAATGCCGAGCGCGCACACACGAGGCTCGTATCCAGTGTCAGGCCCCGTGGCCTCACGGAGCCGATGGCAATCCCTTTTCGACTCATCCTTGGGAATGGCCGCATCGCTTCTTTTACTAGATTTACTGGCCCAATCCCCCTGGGCTGGAAAATGAAGTGTCAAAGTGCTACTGAGTGTCCTTATCTTGAGGGGACATAAAATTGTAAGGGCTATCGTGGCACACATTAATAAAACATTGTGTGTGTGTCAGGCAAAGAGAAAGAAAATTATGAAGGTACTAAAAGAAAAGCTACAGTATCATCTGGGTCTCATCAGACAATTTTTGCAGGGTGCTCTCCTGTTTTTCTGGTATGTGTTTTAAGTGTGAGAGAAATTCCCAGACATGTTCTCCTATACATCATCACGGTGTCTGACCTCAGCCTGACCCTGGCAACAGTTTGAGAAATCTGAATGTGAACAAAGACTCTGTGTCAGCAGCAGGGAGAGATTGCGGGATAGACTTTCCCCATCAACTTAATCGCAAACAGCAGTTCTGAGGCCATAACTTTACAGGGCTCCACCAAGCCACAAACACATAACCTTTAGAGGTGAAACTGCCCCCCGCTCCCCACCCCCTCTTCTGTGATTTTTCTCAGTCTTGTGGTGCTCCCTTTGATGTAGCAAGGCAATTAGCTCTAATGTTCAAGTACCGCAGACCTGTTTTATGGTTTGGAAGGTGAGAGCTGTTTATTACAGGTAGGCTCCTGGGGGCCATAAAGGCTTTGCAAATTTTTAATCATGCAAAAAACTAATCAAAATGTAACTTATACACACCATAAAAATTAATATCATTATTATGCACGGTATAAATTGCCTGCCTTGGCTTTCAGAGGCACTCACTTCTAGAAAATACATTTGGCATTCATTTCAGAAATATGTATGGCATTCACTTCAGAAATAAATTTCATAGACAGAAATGATAATACAACTTCTCCTATTTTCCTTTAAAATTACAGAAAAGCTGCCTACGATTCACACTGTCGTGACATTTATCAAAGGGACAAGATGGAAATGCAGCAGCTCGAACTTAAAAGCAGTTAGCAAATTTCAAAAAAAATCCTTAAGACCATTCATTAGAACAGATATTGAGGACACGTAATGAAGTGCGCTATCAAAGACACTACATACCTATGCCAAGATGCTGCAAACATCTCTTTTTTGTAATATTTTTCTTCTTACTTCGTATGCTAACCAATAAGGATACTATTCAGCTAGAAAAATGTGATGGCCCCTGCTCAGAGGCACAAAATTATTAATTATTATGTATCAAAAAAATACAGTATGATGGTGCTACAGATTCCAGAACAAGTCCAAATGTTCTGTTTTAAATTTACAAGAGTTCTGCCTGTATACATTTACAAATGTCAGCTTTGAAAATGAATAGAACACCAGATTCAAATGTACTTTAATGGCTTTAATAACACTTACTATTGCAATATGATATTTTATTCACACCTGGTTTTATTTTGTCCAAATGTTGAAAATTTCTTTTGATGTTCGATGTCTTGAGTTTAGTGATTATCAACCTTTTTCCTCACAAATGACTTAGAATTTAACACAAAAATAAGGTTAGCAATCTGCACTAAAATTGCAAAGTAAGGAAGACAGAAAAGTTAAGCTTCAGAGGTAATGTTAATTAGTTGATATTGTATACTATATATTCTACGTCGGATACTTTATTATGTTAATCTACACTCTCAGGCCCCAGTTCTATACCGATTTTATGGAGGAAGACCCCTATGACCTTCCACAGCCCAATGAAGTCAAGATGTGCGATGATTTCCATTGCAAAATCCAGGCCTCAGCCAAAGTTGAATAGCAGGTATGAGCAGCAAAATTAGATGAATATTCTTACACAGATTAGAAAAGCCTGATTTACTGAGATGCAAGTAAAGGAACAAATGCATCAACCATAGCCAAGGGAAGGTATAGAGAAGCAAATAATATTTTTTTTAATAAAATACTGAAGAGTTAAAACAGGACATCTTCTCTCCTTTAATTTAAATGCATTGTGATAATCATGGAGGCATATCAATCACCTTTGCCTGTGTTTTATCAGAGAAGTTTCCCTACTGATGAGCAGCATTGTGAACCTGTCTTCAAGTCTACTTAAGAAACATATTATTTTCAAGGGTTGATTTTGGTTGAGGTTTTTTTACATCACTGATATATCAATCAACAGCCAGTAGTTCCCATTTTGGTCCTGGATTTTGTTGTTGGTGGTGATGGTATCCCTTTTCCCCTCTCCAAACTGCAAGTAATTTCCTAAATAAGGATGATCTACTAGTTGTGGGTGAGTAATTGTGGTTATGAAAGAGCAAGCAAGACTAAGAAACTGTTTGTGGCTGAAAGCCAGATGGATGGGGAAAGAATAAATCAATCAACTAAAGTAGTAAGTAAGTAAATATGAAATAAGAAAGAGATTTTTTAAAAAATAATTGGGTTTTATTATTCAATATGTTCAATAAATAGCTGAAGCAAAGTTACCCATAATTTTTAACCTGGCGTATTCCAGGTTGAACAGGTAGAGTGACTGGCCTATTGAGATTAATTGTCAGGATGAGAAGGTAACCACTAGCAAAGAATAATGGAAGCGTGGATTGGAGGAATGGGGAGACAACAGATAATGTAGAGAAAAGAAGAACAACTAACAAAAGAAAATAAAGAAAAAAACCCTAGAATACAGAAGAGAGGAAAAGATTAACAAAAAGCAGGACTTCTGGATTTACTTCTGGATTATCCTAGTTACACTACTTAGTTGATAAATTCTCCTTGCCTTCTGGATTGCCATTTGTTCACCCAAATATTCCTGAAAGTATTTGTTCTATTTTCTGGTTGGTCTTGCAGAGCACGAGTGAGGAATAGGATGCCTCACTCATTCAGGATCTTGACTGCATCCTCTAGTGGTCATATTTCATCTTCAAATAGGATTTCTAATTTCTCATTTAGGGACTCAAGGGGAATAACGGCACCAACCCGTTAATAACGGTTTCTAATCATTGTGTTATATTTAAAACTATAGCTGTTAGAAGGCTGAACTTCCCGCAAACAAGCCTATAATTAAGTGATGATCGTCATATTGACCAGAAATTGCTAACCGGCAGTTAGTATCAAATTGTACCATTTTGTTTTGTAGTGCATCATTTGAATTTTTATAGCAGTCTAACGCTTATTTTCTTCTGGTTGAAATGTATCACTGTATCAGAGGAGGCCGACTGCAGAGCTGGCTGAACAGAACACGCCGTGGTGGCTCCTTCCCAAGGAGTGTCACAAATCACACCCACTTTATCCATCCACTCCACCCAGCAGCCTGTATTCCCCATTTGCCACGCTTAGCCTCACCCCTCTGGCTGCCGGAGAGAGGGAGCTCTCATCTACCCTACTTTTTTTTGATTCTTAGATTCTGAAGGTAGAAAAGATTCATTATCATACCAGTTAATCGTCCCAGCACTTTATTATTTCCTAAAGCAGTTTTTTCTACTTTTTTTTTTTTTTTTTTTAACGACAGTCTACTTCCAGCTGCTGGAGAAGGAAAAGGAATGCTCTCCCCAGAAGTTTAGAGGGGTGGGGTGTCCTTTCCAGTCTGGCTGCTGAGCAAGCTCTCCCTTTTTCTCATTGCTGGCTGGGGTTGACTGCTTTCTAGTCTCCCTCCCATAGTCTCAGAGTAAATCAGGAAGAAAAGTGTGTTTTACTCTGATAATGGTGTAAAACGTGAAAAAAAAAAAAAACTTGTTGGTAAGCTTATGCTGAGCCATACTGATTTATCAGAAAGTGGGAAAATCTGTGTTTTGTATTTTTGTTGTTTTATTTCTACATTAATATTTTATCAAATACTTTGCAAGAGGCAAAAGAAGCATATTGCTGACAAAACCATTAACAGAGAATGTCAGCTATTCAGAATGAAACTCAGCGATGTTTTCCAGATGTGATTGGAGATGTACAGTTAATCATTTATTATGCAAAAAGGGATACTTTTTTTACTTGGCCACCTCTAGAAAGGCATTGAAGCATGAATCTAAATTGAGAATAGTCTAACTTTTCCAACTGATCGGTACTTTTCTTTTGGCTGCCATTACGGTTCATAGAAACTGCTGTTTCCCCCGTCAGCATAAGGCATGAAGAGCACTAGCACTGTCTGACTTGAAGACTAATACGCTTCCATCAACGTTATTTAGAAAAGAAAATTAAACCTCATTGTTAATACTTATTCAACATGCTGGGTACACCCTGCCTAATTTCAGGCACTACTCTAAGCCTCCTCCCTATGGAGGGAGACATAGGTATCTTCAGGGCACAACTCAGACTTTATGCAGGCTGAACCGTCTAATTCCTCCCTGACTATGGAGGGATTTTAGACCGAAGTTTAGTGTTTGGAGTGGAGACTTTTCACCTTGGCATTGCAGCTAAATGCTGGAAGTTAGGTGGGTGAACCTAAGCCTAAGAGCCTGACCCAAAGCTCAGCAAGTCAATGAGAGTCTCCTCATGACCTTTGCCAGTTTACTGGGTGCTCATTTCTAGCCTGTGGGAAAAAAAGAAAAATACTGGATCTTCGCACCATCATTCACCTTTTTTTTTTTGTACCTCTTGTTCAGCCTTGTTTTACTTTTCTGTGTTGCTGTTCAAACTGTGTTCAATGTCCCTTCACATACAAAAGCTTCTACTTCTCTGATTTCTTGCATTTTTTCCTACCTCCTCCTTGAGCTGAGTTTCCAATACATCATATAAGTGGTGAGATTGGCTTTCCCATTCACAGTTTCCAGAATAATCCTTTAGAGTGTATTCACAAAGAAATCCACAATGTTAATTAACAACTCATTTAAAATTTCATTTAAATGACATATTTTATTAGTGACTCGTTTTCGGGAGTTCTTTCTGAAATACACTGTAAAATCTTTCTCATTTACCTTCCAGACTTTCCTTGTGAATTATTCACCTCTTTTTGGCTCACTAACAGTATGTCTCTGAAATTATCTGTAAAGAATTCTGTTAGTGCATATATTTCTCCTTTGTCTTTTGAGAATACTACAGTAAAAGAATTTATTTTCTTTGCCATGTCCTGATCATTTTGGATTGACTCTTTATCCTCTGGTGGTCTAGCAGACCTAATGACTCTTCTGCAAGCTTTCTATTTCTGAGATACTTTAACAATTCCTGTTTAGCTTTTCTAGGTACTTTCATGTATTTGCTCCTCTTAGCCAACCTTTATGTTCAGTTTTATTAACATCACTTTGGCTTTATTTCCACTTTTAAGGATACTTTTTTCTGACCTGAATAAATTCTTGTGCTATGTCTTGTCATGTAGCTAACTACAGCCCTCCAGTTTAAATATTCCTCTTTCTTGATGTTAAGTGTCACAGGCAGAAGTAGGTGATCTATTTACAGTGAATAAAATCTTCCCTGAACATAAACACTTTCTGAATTTTTAAAAAATAACCTTTAGAGAATTATTTGTTCGGGGTTTTTTGTTTGTTTGTTTGTTTTCCAGAATTCCCTGAAAAATATTCTATAGCATACATAGCAGTCCATGAATTTTTTACAAACTTATTTTTTGCAAATATCACTTAAATCTTAAGAGTTCAAAAGTTTGTCTGCTTTAGCATATGCATACATGAAGTGGTCTTTGTTTTTTTGGGAAAACAACACAGGTGCTTTTAGCTTCCCCTCCAGTCCAGATCACGATGGTTGAGTGATGTGTAAGAATCTTCACCAAGACTTCTACCACAAAGTCCTCCAAAAACCTCCTGTAAAAACTGGGTTTCCTGGCTCCACTGTGGCTGTACTATACAAAATATAGTATACTGACACATGGTCAAACTCTGTTATTGAGACAGGAGGAAAGGATAAAGGTCTGTTCATCAAAACTAGCAAAAGTAGTAAAAAACAGCAGTGCATTCCTGCCTCCTTGCTGTCTCCCATCCCCTTCTGTTACTGTCTTTCCTTGCCTCCCCCGGTCCTAAACTGGAAAATTTGGATAACAAACTTTTGTTTCATTACTCAAGTATTATGCGTTTTTGTGGAATGTCCTGAGTCATATGATAGTCTTTTAGTGTGTTTGTGATCCATAGCCATAACAGGACACATTTCTGTCCCCTTCATCCGCAATAGCCTACAGGTTGCTTTCCATTTCAGTGCTGTGCTTCAATACCTCGAGCTAGTCTTTTCTTGCTGCATTGTTTAAGCTCAGGAATTACACTATCCCATTGATTACTCTGAGGCTTGAAACTCAAGCCCACTGCCAAGTTTGTTGGAGACATTTGCATGGCATGCTCTGAAGATAAGCAATATCAACTGGTTCTTAGTACAATAATGGGTGACTCATAAATACTGAAATAGAGTAGACTGCATACACAGATTTTCTGAATTCAAAAATGCCAGCTATACCTAGGGGTTCTCCTAGTGCCAAGTCATGAATTTCAGGTCACACAGTCTTGCTGTAAAGCTTCTTGTGTCGCAGCAAGAGAATAGCATGGGTGGATTAATTTGCATCCATTTTTCTTTTTATGAAACCAGTGTGACATACTAGATGTTCTCCTCCATCTTTCATTTCCTTTCCTTCCGTTAAGTTTTTTCATTCCCACTGTTCAGTATATTGCACTACTTTTACCTTTGCTACATGTTTGTCTAATTTGAGTGCTCTTTCTCCCATACATAGTTTAAATAACACTCCATACACGCATTAATTTTCATTGTCAGCAATACAATTCTGTCTGTGCAGAAGCAAAGGACATCCCTTGCTTATAGAGTCCCTGCTCACAACTGCCTAATGAGCACAAATCTACTGTGCCAATTTAGCTAAGACCCTGAAACACTTTGTGAGGTGGCTCTGTTGATAGCACTGAAAATACCGCAGAGAAACTTCTGAACAAGACCTGAACTTAAAATTTGTTCTTAATGACTTTAGACAAATTATAGGGCCACCCATTTGTAAGTTTAATGTAGACTTCCCACCATACATCTGCCTTTTCATTTGCTTATAACTTCAGTAAACTTTAACTGCTTGGGCTGAAATCAGCTGTGCTGAGTCTCTGCTGCAGGCTGGCTATCATATGCTTTTTAAAAAAAAAAAAAAAAAATCAGCCAAAACGATTCAGCTACTTCTAAGAATAGGATTAAGAAAAATAGATTTTATATGTTTTGGAAAACTTTACTGTTCCAGTGATTTTAAACTGGAACCCAAAATTTGGCAGACAGGATGATGTCTGGCAGGTGCCACATTGGATTAAACTGCCCAAATTCAGCCAAGCAATATAGCTTTGAAAAATTCTACTTACCCATGCTCAGAAAAGCCGCTTGTACTGAAGAGCTGAAATTCTCCTAGGAATCCATAATCACTGAACGCACTCACACTTCCCACAGTGCTGAGAGCTCACCAAAGTGCATATTCAGTCACATCCCACAGGGCCTCCACAAACCTCTTTACCCAGTTCCTATGTGTACTAAACAATGCGCATGCCACCCTCATAGAGGAACTGCAGCTTAAATTGGTCTTCTATAATACAAATTCTTCTGGCAGCTCCCCTCTACAACCAGACTGCAACTACAGCATCCTTACTACAATGAAACCAAACTTTCCCTTTTTATTATTATTCTTTTGCTGCTGTCTGTCATTGCGCAGTGCACGGGGAACTGATTGCTACAGGAGAGCAGGAGCAGCGTGTTCCCCCTGTGCTAGTAGGTTGGCAGGAGCAAAAGAAGTATGGAAGTGAGATTTTGGGGGTTAGAGAAAGAACTGCGGAAGAGGTAAGCAGAGTGTGGTCTGAGGAAAAGAACATGAAAGACCAGGAGATGGGGAAGGGAAGAGAAACTGAGGTTGCAACCAGGATCAAATGAAAAACAGGTAGAAGGCAGGAGACTAGGACTAGAATCAGCAGTGTACCAAACTCCAGCACCAAACTGGACTTCAGGAGATAGAGCTGACTGGGACCAAAAGTGCAAACCACTGCAATCTAGTAAGCAAATGAGGCAAAGACACTGAGACATGCTGAGAGGCTTGTGCAGGAATATTAAAGCTGGCAGTCAGCGGGGATGGAAGCATGCATGGATGGATAGGGAGGGGAGCTGGGAGCTGACTAGAAGTACAGAAGGGATGTCTGAAGAACAAGCAGCAGAAGCAGGCGAGAAAAATAGAGATCACTGGTGGGATGGGGAAAATCATGTATAAAAAGAGTGGGAGGATAGATCTGGAGTGAAAAAGATAGGTGAAGCTAGTGGTTACTAGGCAAAGAGATTGGAAATTAATGTGAGTAAAACATGGTGTCAAGCACAGCGCAAAATGAAATCCCTGATTGGTCTTCTAATTCTTCTTGTGGCTTACTGCACTACCTTTCACCAGTGCTTGTCAACAGCGAGGACAAAACCTTTCTGCTACTCTCAGCTGGCTCATTAGCTCTAGTAAAAGGGGTTGTGTAGCAAATCCAAAGCCACTGATGTTTTATGTGACTTTCAGTATAGTGCTACATGGTAACTTTTTTTTCTGGTTTAAGTCTTTGAAAAATAACTATGCGATTATAGATGAAAAAAAAAAAACAACATGTTTTTAGACCCATTAATAACATCACAGAAGTAAAATACTCTAATATCTTAAAACATACATCAAAACATTTCCTTTGTGACACAATCTTTAATTTCTGGATCAAGTTCTACCTTATGGCAAAGCCTCTCACCCTATTGACTGCACAAAATTATTGATACTTATTTAGTGAAAAGCTATTCAACATTTTGTTTTCTTCTCACTATTTAACATATGGCCACGTTTTGTTTACTACATCTCTTCAACCCATTCTGAAAGCCAAATTATTCATTTCATTATTGACTTTTTATTGCTGCACAAACATTAATGAATTTATCTTCATTACGTCCTAAGAGATGAGTAGGCAATTCTGCAATTTCAGAAAGGGGAGGTATAGAGAAATTGAGGTTAAAAAAAATCTACTAACTTGGAGAACCCAGTTTGATACAGATGGGACCCAATTTTTTCCAAGTACATAGCAATATATAGCACTTTATATGCTCAAAGCACAGCACTGATTGCTTTCATTTGCAGCTCTGTGTGTTCAGCACTTATTTAACACTATAGCACAGCCTCAAATCAAGCACTCAGAAAATGAAGGCCACACAGTCAGTGAACTCCTATGAAAAGTCTGGGTAAGGTGACCCGCTTAGGATAAAAAAATAGAATCTCTCCAGCAGAGACAGATATGGAAGGAAGTTCTTCAGTTGTCTTAAACATACCCCTTTATTTCTCTTCCTGGCATCCCCAGCCTCCTTCACTACACGCTTTCTGAATTTCTCAGCAAACACAGTGAGGCTCCAAAGACAGTTTCTGCCATCCCTGCACAGCACCGATTCATCCATAACCCCATGCAGCTCCGTTCCATGAACTCAGAAAGGCAAGGGGGAAATGCTGTGTGACCATGTAATTACAGACCGTATCTTCATGCGTACACATGTGGTGCTGAACTAAGGTACTACAGCGTATATTAGTCCTTGATTATTTTTTGAGAAGCAGAAGCAGACCTGTTCTACTCTATCAATATATTAACCTCCTCTTTTTCTTGTTCAGGCATATAAGATCAAGAAGCAGTATATATTTACGGATGTTGTTATCTGAATATTATCTGTAACATATAAAGTCATAAAATGCATAAGTGTAGACTGTAAGGCAAGGCACAAGGATTTTCCTGCACAAATCAGGCTGAAGTTCACAGGGGTGGTGTCAATAAAACCTCATATAGAAGTGTAACATTTTACTGATTTCACTTTACCACATTAGATCCAGGCTTAGCTAATTTAGGAATAGGACTTAGGAACAGGACTTAGGAATTTAGGAATAGTGTAGTAACTGTAGTCAGCAAGTATCCTAGTGAGTGCAGAGTGTCTTCTTTTTATTCTATATACAGCTTATATCTGTGCTAACATTGATGAAATTAAGTAATTTTATTAGAGTTTGCAAACAGTGCTTTCAGACACACTAGTGAATTCATACATGTTGTAATTACAAAAAATACTGCAGCTTCCCTTATGATGGAAAGAGACAAGTAAAGATGAGATACAATTACAGTTGGTCAGATGTGCTATACTTGTGACAATTATTTTTTTCTTTTAGAAACAAGATGTTTTGATCACCTCACCATACATTAGCTCCACAGTTATCACTAAGCTGAAGAATGGAAAAAATAAATGGACTTGGTAAAGTACTGGCATGGATTGGCTTTGCTTGAGTAAGAGTATTCACAGAAGTTTTAATCTTCAGAGGTCATACTACAGAAAAATGGGTGTAAGTGAATACACAATGTTTGATTTCCTGAAGTGCTCAGTGTTATCTCAGCACCCATGGACTCAAAGCTGAGCAATTTCAAGAGTCTACATAGTCTCAGAAAAATTAGCAAAACCTCATACATTAGACACGGAGGACTTACCAATGCAAAATAGATGGTCAGCACCTGGCCTTTAAGCAGATTTTATAGGCCTCGTAAAACATATATCCTCCATACACACTAACCTACAAATACATTGAGAAAGTTCCATTCATTTCAAATCACGTGTTCACAAAACCATGTGTGCTGGGCTTTGAGGTCTGGGGATTATAATAGCCACTCATTTATAGTAGTATTTCACTTGAAAAGTGGAACATGATGTGAAGTAAGCAGCAAATAACTTCCAAAATCAGAAAAAAAAAAAAAACCTGTGAAGTTGCTTATTATAAAAGCAAGATTAATTTAGGCACCTTCTTAAAAAAAAACCCAACCAATAAATTCTGCTGCTTACTGTATAGTTAATCCATGCATCTTTAAAGATTTCTATTTTTAGTCTCATACAGCATCTGAATATACAATGTTGAGTCCTTTTTAAGATATGGGTTAAAAAAGCTTGATTTCTATATATTTTTTAAATCTTCTATGATTTTTTTTTTTTTTTAATAATTTCAGTGAAAATTAACCAAGTGGTTTTTAGGCACAGTCCTAGTTAGCTACATTTATGTTGCTGATATATCAAGCCAGTCAGAATTGCTGATCTGGGACATTTCTGAGGACCACACATGAAAGACAGGACAAGCATTTCAGATAACTGTGTGAGGATGCAAGATGAAGTAATTACTGCAAGCACCACAGTTTTCTGTCTAAATACCCTTTTTTCGAGAGACACTCCCCTTAGTACCCCAAAGAAGCTTGGGTAGAGATCCTCTTTCTTTCCTGTATCTACAGCATGCTTATTTGATTGCCACTCATGTATTTTATGGTTAGGAACCAGTGCTCCGGTTCCACTCACTGCAGAAACTAGATTCAAGATTTTGTTTGTCTGTTGTAACAGCTTCTGTCCCGCAGACACAGGTTGGGGAACTGAGAGGTTTATCATGGGCTTTCTCCTCAGAATTTGTTGTGGAGACAAAATGGGGCATTATTGATTTCATATGGACACTCTTTTGGGCAGGAATTAGTCATCAGCCTGTTGTTTTCATTCATCCAGATGCTTTGTGAAAGCTCCTACATCTGGTTAGCCCAGCATACTTGACATACCCAATACCAGCATCAGCACAGATAAACATACTGGTTGTATTCTCAAATGATGAGGAAATAGGAAGAGACTCTTCATCCAAGGATTTTCTGAGTTAGAATCTATTTTGGACTGCATGTGACAATGAGGTGACATTCCTCACTTATTCCATCACGTGCAGCATACAATTTGTCAGACTGACAAATGCCAGGTTTTAGCTGATGGTTAAGAGGGACCACATACATGTTTCTCTGTCTTCAGAAGATGGATACCTGGCAGGATACCTACGGTCAAATTGATTGCATGGCTTGTGCCACTGCCAAAATCTATACATACAAGTACAGCATGCTGCTTTTGGATACCACTTCACAAAGTCGATACAAAGTTGAACTTCATAAGAAAGCTAAAATATTTTTGATTGTTCATACATATATACACACACATAGAGAAAGACGAGTTGACTTCAACAGCAACTGGGAACACAGGGAATCAGGAGAACTATGCAACTTTTTACTTGCTCCTAACTAGGGCAGTTAAATGCTTCAACCTGAAGAAAAGCACTAAGCTGAACACTTGCGTTTCATCAGTCATGGGATTAAGTAAAATTATTTTGCATCTCTGGGATAAGAAAATTCAGGTATCAGTGTAACAAAAATAATTTTTACCTAAGATATTTTAAGTCAAATTTTAAAATAGAATGAAAATATTATTCCAACAGCATTTTACGAGCTATGACAGGCCCATACATGCCACCTTTCCAAATAAAACAGAAATATAATAGGTCTGAAGGTCCATTTGGGGCCCTGGAATGTTTTTCAGTTCTTTCTGAAAAATCAGCTACCATGCCTTTAAGAGAAACAAGCTGAAAATGGAATCTGATTCAACTAGGTCTTCTTCCTTGCAAGTTAGTCATTGGAAATCATATCAGAAATATCACTTGAGACTACTGTAAGCTCAGCATAACTAAATTTGAACTCAACCCCTAGTTTCTAATAGAAAAAAAAAAGTAATCAAAGGTGAAAATAAAATTGCTAAATACTTAAAGGACAGTGTGCAGGTTCAGCAGCTTTCAATGAATTGCTTCCAGAAGCAGCTGCTGATCAAACTCTAATGAAGGCTTATTCCATATATTCCTTCATTCAAAATGGAAAAGTTTTCGCAGAAAAATGTTTTCAGTCCTACTCGTCATTCATTCACTCACGGCCAAAGAATGGCCCTCTACTGAAATCCAAGACCTGCTGCTTAGCCTGTAACCATCAAATTCAAGGACGGTATTTCTGCCAGTTAAGTTATATGTGTGCATTACTGCTGGCAGCATGGAGGACATGTCTTGTCGAAGAAATGTGTGAAGAGTGGCCAGCTTTGGGAACTTTTGTGGAAAGTCTCATGGTGGGTGCTGAACTTCCCACAATCTAAGCTTCCAGAGTTATGCAAGAATGTGAATTTTCACTTGATAACAAAGTAGAATAAAATAACGTCATAGTCATGGGGAAAACAGAAGAAGAAAAAAATACAGTCCAAATCCCACCATTTCTAAAGGCTTAAGCAAAAAGAAAGCCTAAAATGTAACCCCAAATGTGTTATAATCATGTGTTATAATCAACACTTAATTATCCAGGGTACTACAGAGGTGCGGTTACTCAAATAAAGCAAACCCATATGTAAACTACACCAAAAGAACACATTTAGTACATTCACTTTTGAAGTAATTCACTTACTTTCACTTGTAAATAGCTATCTGTGGAACGAAGGAACAGCGTTAAATCGCAGTGAGGAGAGTGGGCCTGGTAGAGAAATATTTATTTTGTGTCGTATTCTGCAGCAATGGGCTGCAGCCAGTGGTGTGGGCAGCAGATGGGCTCCAGTCGAGCCACAACCCAGGTAATCTGTTCACAGATAATTCAAATTTGACTGCTTTATAAATCTGAGGAATTTTAATGCAGTCTCATGACTGTTGAGTTATGGAGTTGAAAATATTACAAACTGTCAAAAAATACAAGCCACCCTCCAAAAACCTTCCCCCAATTAAATACCCTTGGCTGTAACTTAGAAAAACTGTAACCCTTGTAAAAACCTTTTTACTGAATGTCTCCACCTATGTTTTTTTCCCTCCAGCTACAAGGGTATGAAAAAATCAGTTGAGAAATGAAGAAGTTGTGAAATTTGATAATTGGGTTAATGACAATAATAAAAAGAAACCCTTGAAAAATTGAGGACAAAAAATTTTGATGTTTTCTTCCTCAGATGAATTATAGATCAACTCTGTGGAAAACTGTTTGATAATTATTCTAGGGCTCCTGTCGTTAAGAAAACAGTACACATCCTGTTCCATTTTAAAGTGTCCCCACCCTTGCTTAAGCAGAAATGTAGTTAAAATAATTTTATAGAATGTAACATGAAAACAGTTGGCCTATCAAGTAACAGTGAACCAACATACACAGTTTTATAGATGTGCAGTATCATTTAGAACCCTGCTGTTTCATTTGAATTGTGTTGAATCTTTTTTATCGTTTCTTCATCTAACCTAATTTGCCTAAACCCCTTACTTAATATTCCTCCTACTGTTTGTTTATTTCTCACTGAGAGAGTGTAATAGCAACAGAAATGGTAATATAATATAAATAAAGGCTAGAAATGGTGGTGTATCTTCTTAGAAGTGTGAACATTCCTCTATCTCTTTTGGTTCCACTGTTTCAAGACTTTTCTTTGTTAGGGGAGAATTTAATAAGACAAATAATCAGTCATGAAGAATGAAGTAGAACTCTGCTAGTGACTGCTGAGCCCAAATGATGCATTGTACGAGGAAGAAGACAATACAGTAATTCTTTGTAATAGAGGACACCAAAATAACAAAAAGCACACAACACAAGTTCTAAACTATTATAATGAACTCTGGGACTAAAGACCAGATCTTAGGTCTTGATAAGGTTGTTTTTCATTGCTTCAGCAGCACACAGATGCCTAAAAGAAGGTTTAAATGGCTGGGAGGAAAGCCTTAAAATGAAAAGGATGCACAGTGGCACAAAGCCAATGTAACTGGTTCATTCAAAGTGGACATTAGCAATTCCTGTGTGCATAACAAGATATTCCAAACAGCCTTAAGCTGACCTAAATTACACCAGTTTCAAAAATCTTGGGTATGTCTGAAATTTACCTCAGTTAACTCCCCCATTTTCAAATGCAGAGTCACACTAGGACATCAGTGCAATTCTGGAGACAAGTAAATTTGTTATCACTCATGAAAAATGAATATTAAAATGTTAAAAGTTCCTAAAGAGCTGGAAAGAGAATAAAGCTTAGTTTACTGTCTACATTTTGAAAATGAGAAAGCACATCGAACTTTCTTCCTGAATGGAGCTATTAAATCTGTTACAGAGGAAGCAAAGTGAAGTTTATAAGAATCTTGCCCTCCGAGAATTTCAATGGGTAAAAGCTGTGGAAATTTCACTTTATTGCCACCGTTCCGCCTACCACAAGGGAACACTTGCAATATTGATTAAATTGGATATGGACAACAGAAAAATACATAACATTTATCAAAGCCTACAAGTGCAAGAAAGCAAAACCAGAATTTCCATTTGTTATTGTAGGGTCTAGAAAAATATGATGGGATGGACCTTAAATGCAACAGGAAAACAGTAGTGCTTGTGTCAGTTTTTGGTGAAACTGCCTTACCTAATTCTTGGTTTCCAGAAACACCAACTTAAACCCAGAGCCAGCTCACCCTCTTGGAAGACACAGATACAGCTAGGACCTTGGCCACTGTCTCCTGACCTGGGCTAGACATCATTAATTCTATCATTCCACCCACATAATTGTAAGACCGGGTTTTCTCTGGGTACCCAGACCCCTGAGCTGGAAAACAGGGATGGGGAGCAGAATGAAGCCCCCATAATCCAAGAGGAAGTGGTTAGTGACCTGCTACACCACTTAGACACAAGTTTATGGGGTGGGATGGGATCCACTCAAGGGTACTGAGGGAGTTCGCAGAAGTGCTCACCAGACCACTTTCCATCATTTATCAGCAGTCCTGGCTAACTGGGGAGGTCCCAGTTGACTGGAAGTTAGCAAATGTGACGCCCATCTACACGAAGATCTGGAAGGAGGATCCAGGGAACTACAGGCTTGTCAGTCTGATGTCGGTGCCTGGGAAGGTTATGGAGCAGATCATCTTGAGTGCCATCATGCGGCATGTACAGTTCAACCAGGCCCAGTCAGCACGGGTTTATGAAAGGCAGGTCCTGCTTGACTAACCTGATCTTCTATGACAAAGTGACCCACTTAGTGGATGAGGGAAAGGCTGTGGATGTTGTCTACCTGGACTTTAGTAAAGTCTTTGACACCGTTTCCCATAGCATTGTCATGGAGAAACTGGCTACTCATGGCTTAGATGGGTGTACTCTTCGCTGGGTAAAAATCTGGCTGGATGGCCGGGCCCAAAGAGTTGTGGTGAATGGAGTTAAATCCAGGCAGAGGTCAGTCACAAGTGGTGTTCTCCAGGGCTCAGTACTGTGGCCTGTTCTCTTTAATATCTTTAACAACAATCTTGATGAGGGGGTCAAGTGCACCCTCGGTAAGTTTGCAGATGACACCAAGTTGGGCAGGAGTGTTGACCTGCTTGAGGGTAGGATGGCTCTACAGAGGGGTATGGACAGACTGGATCAATGGGCTGAGGCCAACTGTATGAGGTTCAACAAGGCAAGTGCCAGGTCCTGTACTTGGGTCACAATAACCCCATGCAATTCTACAGGCTTGGGGAAGAGTGGCTAGAAAGCTGCCCCGCAGAACAGGACCTGGGGGTGTTGGTCAACAGCCTGCTGAAGATGAGCCAGCACTGTCCTCAGGTGGCCAAGAAGGCCAATAGCATCCTGGCTTGTATCAGGAATAGTGTGGCCAGCTGGACTAGGGAAGTGATTGTTCCCCTGTACTCAGCACTGGTGAGGTTCCATCTCGAGTACTGTGTTCTGTTTTGGACCCCTCACTACATGAAAGACATTGAAGTGCTGCAGTGTGTCCAGAGAAGGGCAACGGAGCTGGTGAGGGGTCTAGAGAACAAGTCTTATGACAAGCAACTGAGGGAACTGGGGTTGTTTAGCCTGGAGAAAAGGAGGGTCAGGGGAGACCTTATGGCTCTCCGCCACTACCTGAAAGGAAGTTGTTGCGAGGTGGGAGTCAGTCTCTTGTCCTAATTAACATGCGATAGGACAAGCGGAAATGACCTCAAGTTGCAGCAGGGGAGGCTTAGATTGGATATTAGGAACAATTTTTTCACCAAAAGCGTTGTCGAGCACTGGAACAGGCTGCCCAGGGAAGTGGTTACCATGCCTGGAGGTATTTAAAAGATGTATTTTAAAAATGTAGATGTGGCACTTAAGGACATGGTTTAGCGGTGGACTTGGCAGTGCTAGGTTAACGGTTGACTTGATGATCTTAAAGGTCTTTTCCAACCTAAACGATTCTATGATTCTATATTTATGGTTTACGCTTCAATATTTAGACCTCAAGAAGTTGCACATTTATTACCTCCCAAACTGAATAGTTGCAGGCATTGTGGATTTCATTCCTTTTAGCAAGCTGGCTGTAAACAGATTCTTTGGCACCTGTAAGCAATACGGCTTTTTTTGCCCTTTGGGTACCTTAGTCAGATATCTTGCTGCAGGATTTGGGGAGCAATAGCGATGTTACAAGAAGATGCCCTCTTACAAACTACAAATTCAGGCACTAAATGCCTTGGCTGTTTATAGTTAAGTATTTGTATTAATAAAGCTATGACCAATTTTCTGAGGAAAGGCTTTCCCTTTGTCTTTTTCGAGCAAAGGTTGAATATTTATTTGTTTGCCCATTTTTAAGTGGAGTTTTAATCACTTCCAAAAGGGGATCCCATTAAATTTTTTACTAAAAAAATTACTAAATTAAGGATGCTCATAATTTCCACGATATCCATGAAATGATATACTGCTGTTTTGAAAGAACCGTATTAATTCAGTTTAACACAAATTAACCAAGAGATCCTTCTTTCTAAAAGCCTTATTCAAAGACCCTTCTAATTCTAACTTGCCTTAAAATTAATCAATGTGGTGATACTCTCTTTGTCCCTCATAGCTTATCATCATGCAAGAATCCTAATATCTTCCTAAAACACAGTACCTGTTCTTAGTCTATCAATGAACTTTAGATAATTTTCTATATCACAATTGCTATGCCACTTTTGCAAAAGTACCTTCAAAAATCTTCAACAGTTGTAAAAGATTAGTATCACCCACTGCAGGATTTGCTCTTTCTCTCATGAAGTGCTTGACATTTGCACTGCTTTCTCAAGTTTGTTCCTTTAGACTAGTGAATTAGAAGGTGGACTTTTCTAACCAATAATTTTGTAAGTCTTGCAAATCACAAAGGTAAACAAAAAGCACTTGGGAAAATAATTTTACACATTCCAACCCCTCAAAAAAATCCACGTTGTCCACACTGCAACCAATAATGTTGCTTTTCAGATATCATGTGTGCTGCCAAGATTTCTGATAGGAGAAGTAGGTTGGAAGCACCTCTACCTCTGAATTGTCATGACATTATTTGAGCTCAATTCTTTTTGATTAAAGAATTCTAACAATATGGGGTTGTCAGCAAATATATCTAGAAGACTTAAGAGGTTCTGTGGAAGTCAGTCCGTATGGAATGTAACCAAATAATGAAAAACAGCACAACACGTATATCCCCCAATGGTGAATAATATGTCAGATAGAAAAATGCATTAGCTCAGCCACTATGTATCTATAATGCATTTATTTCACTGGAATCTTTATGAAAACTAAACATACAGCTTTCGTTATTGTTACTTAACCAGCTCAATGAAATAAAGGAAGAGGGACCAACAGATGAACATTTTAGGTTTTGAAGCTGCCAGGATAAAATTATTTGATTCACAGCTACACCTAATGTAGCTGAGCAACATAAACACTAATATCCTGTTTCTTACCCTGGATAGCAAATCTTGTACTCCTTAAATCTAGCTCATCTTGAACTAATGCTACGTTATAAAAAGAAGAGAAAAGCTTATCAAATATTCTTGAGAAATCTCTGAAAACAGTAAATACCAGCCCTTTATTACATGCTCTGGAACAAAGTCAAAATTCTGCTAAGTTCCTAGTGCAGAGCACAACTAACTGGAAGTTTGGATGTTTCATAAGTGAGTTTCACCAAAGGTATCATACACTGAGATTCCAGGCCCAAGTGTCATGCCCTGAAACATCTGCAACAGAACATAACATTCTTAATAAATTAGATAAATAAAAGTGTGCATTTAATGAAATAATTCTGAAAATATATCTGTTCACCCACACAGATGAAAAGCTGTGTATGATTTTCCTTGGTGGGAAAGGAAATTTATAAGGGAGATTTTTCAGTTCTGTTGAAATACACCTGGAGTACTTCTGTGAGAAGACATCATGTGATTTTAGCAGTGTGAAAATATATATGCCACAAAAATATTGATAAAAAGAAGGTGTGCAATCTTTCATGTCTCTTTACATACAGCAGTAATAAAGAAAAAGCATTCTATTTTATCATATTTAATAACACACTGAAAAAAGCCACACATACTTTAGAGTTATGTAATACATTTCTATGTTTTAGTGGAAGGGAAGGTAACTACTTAGAAAATGTAGGTTTGCATTTTTATGCTAAATTAATGCTAATTATGTTACCACTTATACCACATTCTCATCCCACTCTTGCAAATTGCTACAAACAATTAAGAGCAAAGATCCATTCAAGTTAACAAAATGACAAGTTTTCCGCTACTTCAGAGTATTTTTAGGTGTGGTATGTTCTTAGCCTGAGCTGGTTTTCATCTGTTCCTGTAATTCACAAGTCCTCAAAATAACTCCATAACTCTTCNGAATTTATCCAAACCAGTCTCCTTTTAGTGCCTGTTTTTTTTGCTGTGCCAAACCACTTCTGGTGCTTCAAGCAAGGCAATGACAGCATACCTTCTTGTTATTATTTATGCATGGAAGGCCAAACCAAATGCTTGGGTGGGTCGCTGAAGACATGAAGTAGGTAGTTTTTTCCATCCACAGGACCCCATTTACATTTAAATGAACTTGCTCCTTGTGAAAGATTGGCTCCAGCAGAGAATACCACATGACCACAGACATTGAAATTAAATCACAATCACAAGGATAGAAGCCACCAACATACTGCTAAAAACAACCTACAACGCATATCTGCATTGCCTTATATGTGTCAGTAATAAAGAGAAAATGTTCCATTTTATTTTATAAGATGCATCCTACTGTATTTTCTTAATTCTTGTCAAACAAGTAACACACAAAGTTACCTCTGCCATGACTGGGTTTCTCACAAGGGGTAGGAAAATTGTCATGTGCAGCTCCAGGCTTTAAACGGATGATTTCTCCTGGCTGATGCTGGAGTGGCACTGACTTGACAAATGTGGGAAAGTCCTCAGCTGTGAGATGGGGGCTTAGGTTGTGGGCTCTTGGTCAATTGAAAGGTTGCATTAAATGTAAATTATAGGACTGTTACTTAGATATATACCCTTCTCAACCAGGTGAAAGGCAAACAGTGCCCTGCACTAATTCACAGATGAACTGGTGATAGGCTTGCTGAATAAGGCAAGCAGGCAGGCAGCAGGCAATTATAATCCTCATCTTTGAAGGAAGGAAGGAAAGAAAGGTATTTCTATATAAAACCATATTAAATTTCCTTTTTTAAGTGCCTCTATGTATTTCTCTTCTCAATTTATATGGAAAAGTATTAGGCAAAAATCTACAGCAGAACTGGCAGTAAATATCACAGTAACAATTGCTCTTTTATTAAATATTTATTGAAATAAATTCCTGTGCTTTCTCATTTTTCTTCTTCTGCTTCCAATATTTATTTACAGCTGATTATTAACATCTGCCAGTGTAACAGTTTCATCTGTACAGAAGCCGAAGGGTAAAAAAGTCACACACCCCCTCTAACATGACCTGTAGTTAGACAGAAAACAGTTTTCCCAGTCACCGCTTGGCTTCCTGTCTGTGACCTCTGAAAAGCATTGGAGGCCAGGGTTAATGGCCTTTCCAATCTCTGTGATAAGAATTCATTTTGTTCTATTACCAGCAGTTATCTCAGGAGCCTGCTGCATCACTTCAGCAGGGTTCAATCAATGAGAGGACCTAATGAAGTAACCAGCTGTAGCTCTATTTCCCTGGTCAACTCTATCAGACAAATAAGATCTATCAGTCACATCTTACGGCCGATCCTAGAAACAGCACCCTCACGTGCTGAACCCATATGCATATGAACTAATGATACCTGGCCGTTTCTTTTTAATCTTCCCTTTTATCATGGCTTTTCTAACAGAAGAGGGAATGAAATGGGTTTGAAATGTAGCATTAAGAGGACAATAATGCTGGATTAAGAAATAGTGGATTTTCAGAACAGCGGGAAGCATTTGTATTAATAGCAAAAGTAGACTAAATTATATTGCATGACAGATTTTTTTTTTCCCCCAAGCAACCCCTATTCTCCTTAGATGGTATTCTCAAAAAGAAACAAAATATTTTGTTTACTATTTTCTGCCTTAAATTACTATGTGTCATAAACAGTTTTAATTATGCCACTCAATTTTTAGTTTGTCACTTAGTAAGGAAATAATTACGGCAATACTTTTCAGTCAAATGTCAGTCAAAATAATGTCATTTTTATTTTATATTTAAGTCACATCACTGAAAACAAAAATACTACTTTTGAAAAAATTGTATATATATAATTTTGTGATTTGGTATAATTAACTTTATTCCTGCATATTTCAAAAATGGCTTAATTACTCAGAAGTACAAATCTTCTCTAAAAGGCACTGGATTTGAAAATTGAAAAATAAGGAAAATAATAATAAAGGACAACTTCAGGACTTCAGAGCTCTGTACATCAAAGTATAACTTTATAATTAATTGGAGGGTACAGGAGAAAAATGCAATTCATATTGCTTGTACCAAAATGTCCAGTCTGACTTCATCACTAGGTGTGACAAACTAAGTTGTAGCCACTATGGGCAAATTACTGAAAGTGCTGTGGGAAGGTATGTTAGGAGAATGTCATATTTACTGAAATGCTGAAAGCCACGTGTAGCTAAGTTTATTTTATTAGGTTAATTTCAACAAATCTCATGAAATGAAATTTGTATCCTTTTAACTGGACTGTGTGCTTTGTCAAATTGAAATGAAAGAAAGTCAGGCTATGTGCTGCTATGGAGAAAGAGAAATGACATCCAAGAAATAAAGCTAAAAATGGTAACTAATCGACGTGCACGGACAGTGTGCACAGAGATGTATATAACTAAAAGCTAAATATCATTTTGCATATAGTAATACATCTGATGGATTATGACACACAAATTCCAGAGTACATGTGCTTTGAATAAGTGCTTGTATCTTTTACCCCTGTGAGCAAAACAAGGGCATTCTTCTTTTGCAGCCTGCCTGCATTAATAAAACAATAGGAATATTACTTATACAATCAAAGGAAATCCAAGAAATCTTCATTTTTACTTTTAAACCACCTTAATGAAAAACAAAGGGAAGAATGTGTTTTAATAGTGGTTTGGTATTTAAGGAAAGCACATTTCTGCCATAGATACCTAGGTACATTTGAAAAGGACTGAAATATCTATGCTACATATGTAAACAGATAAGATTATGCCTAGCAGGCATTTTGGGAACATCTGTCAATTTTTTATGGAACGCACTGATTGTGGGCTATTGATTGCATTTAAACAAAGTTGTTTCAAAAAAAAATCAGCTAA
This sequence comes from Ibidorhyncha struthersii, assembly GCA_013398815.1. Classification (NCBI taxonomy): domain Eukaryota; kingdom Metazoa; phylum Chordata; class Aves; order Charadriiformes; family Charadriidae; genus Ibidorhyncha; species Ibidorhyncha struthersii. Next base: position 355,635 of record VZSZ01007251.1, read on the forward strand.
CAATTCGTGTAGAAAGGACTGATCAATATTTAAATGACTCTCTTTATTGATTTAAAATTAACTTTCAATTAAGAGATCCATAGGACTCTTAACTGCGACACTTATCCATTCAAGAGAAAATAAAGGTACATTTATCGATACACTTAAACAGCAGTGGCTGGTTTCCTATTGATTGAGTCATTTGCGCGGGGATTCGTTAGCGTCACCTGACTTTAACTCACTTACTAGGTTTTCACAGTGTTTACTACTGCAAGATGCAGGAATGTGCAAAACGATACAAGGGGAGGGAACAGAATTAGAAGAGGTATGCAAAGGTAAGTCATACTCGTGTTTTTTACATCTCCTGATGAAGGAAGACCCCGTTTAACAACTGTCTAGTTTTTCGTTTTGGTCAGGAACCAATTCTTGTTAACTGACCTGTTAGGTACCGTTTGGAACAGGAGACATATAAATGAATGAAATCTTTAATATTGATAGGTAACAGTTCTATTGGCTCCTATCAACTCTGACAAGATCACCTATTTGTGTGTATTGATTAACATATAATCAATAAGAACTTAAGCTCATTGTTTACAGAATATTTTCAAGTGGCAGTATCGTGATGCCCTGCATATGTTCATTTATATACACACACATATGATATATAAGGCCAATATAATTTAATATTGTAATTATGGAATCAGCCATCATATGGAGTTTGAAAGACTTACTGAGATGTTTGAAAGTAAACATTAAGTGTGTATCTCTGTTTTAGAGAAAAAAATACATTTGTACTAACTAAACAAAAATATACTACAATAGCATAGCTATAACTATAAACATGTGCAAAAGCATCAGCACATTTAGGAACACAAATTAAAACCAGGACTGTAATTACATACTTCATTATTTATATGTATTCTGGGTATTTTAGTATACTAAGGAAGCTGGACATGTAATCTCTATAGTTAATAATAGACCAAATTCATGCCAGGTGTAATTTCATTGAAGTCAATGGACCTGGAACTGCACCTGGAATGAATTTGGCCCAATGCTATGAATGCCTCCTGACTCTCTCCAGCCTAGATTAACATATAAGATATAACATAAAAATGAAATAAAAATAGAAGATGTCCAGGAGGCATAGCATGTTTACAGAGCAGAGTGGTAATAACCTTGCCTGATATATATATGTGGCAGAGCTTCGCTTAGCCAGACAGCATCACTGGGAATGGGGGAGGGTGCACTCTGACGGTGGCTCAGGTTTGCCAGTGTCCCTTCATGTCATTGCCTATTTCTTTCTCTTTTTCTTACTCTTTCAGTTTTTGAAGCCTCACATCCCAGAACCACCCAGTGAAATGAAGCTGCCCCAAACTGACCCATTTATTACCTATTCATTTGCTGTGATGTAATCTCCAGGAGGAAAAAAAATGCTGTGATAGCAATGTTTAAACATTAAGACCTGTTCTGATCAACTGAGATTATTCCTTAAATTGAGAATCCCAAACAAAATGTATACAAAATCCTACTTGCATATGTGATCACCAACATTTTATTTATTTAAAAAAAAAAATAGATTTTGCTAAAAAAAACCAGATCATATTCTTCGAAACCTGGGTGCTTTTCATATTATGATAAGCTGCTGCTTCCATTATTTATTCTTTTCTCTGTCCACTAAAGGTTAAATTATACTTACCAAAGGCTCATTTGCAGAGTTATGATATGAATCAGTGATATCTTTAGGATCATAATAATGCAGAAAACTGGTTATGGCCTTTTGCTGCTGGGTGGGAGCGGAGATCAGAAAGACCAGTGGGCAAATGCAAAGCAAATACCCCCTCCTAAAATGTCTAAATCACATAATGTTAGTGTAACATAATTTGGAATATATTATGACGGTTACAATTACTAAAAAGTGCATGATGCCATTATTTCCAACTGGAAATTAGATGATTATACTAATTAAGTGATAGCAGGTGGTAGAGGATGACTGCTACAATCTTCTCTGATGTGCAGAGAGAGATGCATGGTTCACTGTCTAAAACACTCAGGAATAGTAACAATTGGCTTAAGCAGTATTCTGTCCCAAGATGCAGAATAAGGATTCACTTTGATTTAACACTTCCTTATCACATCAAAGAGGTGAAGAGGCATCTTTATGGATTGGCTTAGAAAAAAAAAAAAAATGCTACTGGTTCGGCTTCTATCCTTGTAACTAACATATCTTGGTATAACGGAATTATAGTATGAAAGGAATTCCAATAGAATAATGTAATTCTAATATGCCAGCAACTTTCTTTTAAATTGCAACTGTCCTAAATTCATCATTACTGCTTTTAACTTCCTCAATTCAGAAGAAGCTATAGGTGTACTACTGAGTCTCTAAGTCGAGCAAAATGGAAATGTAGTAAAATAAATATTTCTCTGGCAATAAAAGCACTAAATATTTTTAAGAATATATGTGGTCATTAAATACATTTGAGTTTTAATTCAAATTTACTAAGCAGTATTTACACATTATTTTTACAGCAGGATTTGAAGATTATTCACAATTGCATTAAGTTAGACAAATAATCCTCTAGTCCCGTGAGTCACTCCAGAGCTTGTTTTTCTTGTCCTCTCTGCTCTATGTTCAGACTGAAGTAAGGCTAAGTCATCACCATCGATTAGTTTTCCAGATCAGCCACCATTAGTTTACATACTAGGAGATGTGGTTAAGAATCTACTCTCTTTTTTTCGGACTTCCATATGTTTCTGGAGTGGGACCTCAGTTTAAAACTGGCAGGGGAGCAGATCTGCTGAAGAAGAAGTGTGCTGTGTGAGAATGCAACCAACATATGCCTAAGAGGCAAACCAAGTAATTCCTATAAATGACGGAAAATAAATGTTATCTAATTTCTGAAAATCTCTTATCTAGCTTTATCTGTCTCTGTAGCATTCATTTCAGTTTTGTTATTGTATTTCTTACTACAGATCAAAAGCACAGCTGATAAGACTTGAGTTTAGATATATTTGTAACATGCTATGATATCTTACAGCATAGCTAGTTCATTTAAAAAATTACTGCCTTCTCCCTCTGCATCTCCTAAAGCCTCACCTGTGCCACAATTTCAAGCAATGTTTGTGCCATCTGAATTTTCATAGGTGAATGCAAAAGAAAGCCAGACTGGACAGTAGAAGGTGAAAAACTATTGTTTTCCCTAGGATGTTGTGCATTACATTGTTGTGACAGTCTCTTCTCAGTGATGAGGTGTGCAAACTAAGGATACCCTACTCTTCTGCCACAAAAATTCACATTGTTGTATGTGCTATGAGAACAGCAAGTACAGTGCAGAAGACATATGTAGCAAGGACAAAGAAGAAAGGTTCTCCAGCTTACAAGCCTAAATGAACTTTTTTTCCCTTTAGAGCAAAATATGAAAGTTGGTGAAAATCACTCATCTCCATTTTTTTATGCTTTAATAGAACTAAATGGAACGGAACTAAACTTCTGATTACAAAAAAAAAATGCCTTATCTCTCACATGAATACTAAACTGCTCAGCATTTAGAATAGTATCATACAGATGTTCTGTGAATTGATATAACAGTCACATCTTTTCCAGGACAAAATTTAAGCAAATTTTCCACAATGAACACGACAGATATCTCCCTCTCCGTTGCTAAACCAAAAACCTTTACTCCTGCACCCCAGGGCATTCAATTAGCTGTGCAAATGGGAATAATGGTATATAGCTACTCAGAAGCAGCTATTGGATAAATTTGAACTTGTTGTTCAACTAAAGAAAATAACATTATCATAGTATAGGCGCGAGGCCAACTCTCTTACCCTTGCATGCCACTGATTAGTTCAGCTTTAGCTGAACAAAAATCCTTAATCTTCTCTTTTTAATATTGAAGAGGTAAACCCTCTTTCACCTGCATGTGGAGTCTCCTTTTCATCAAAGCTCAGGAGATCCCAGAAACAAAATCAATGTATGCATGTTCAGAGCAGTTTTCAGGGTTTTGTAAGACAAATCTTTCAAATGGGAGCTAGTTTAATGCTATTGAGCTGAGTTTCGATCTGACAGAGTGAGTGAACAACACAGAAACAGTTCACTTACCACTGCTCACACTACAGGAGGTGGGAATCAGGTACAGCTCTGTACAAATACAGCTGTGCAATTTCTCAGTAAATTCTTACGCTACCTAATACATTGTTAAATGCAACAGTACAGTGTTTAAACAAACAAAGATTTAAGAAAGAAATGCCATTTAGTTCTCTACAGTAATGAGAGACAATTACGGTTTTCTCATTCAAACCAGTGAAAATTAAGACTAGCTCCACTAAATTTAACAGAGTTGTGCTAGTGCTAAACTGATTTTAACTGAGGCACTGTCAGGCTCTGTGTTCTAAAGGAAAGATATATCTGAATTACGCTCAAGTATCCTGTTCTGCATTTCCCTCCTGTTTTAAAACTTCTAACAACTTGCTTTCTGGATTTTTTGAAGGAAAAAGAACATTTAAAAAAGACTTACTTAATTTTACTACCAGACATCATAGATGAATATGAGTTGTAGTACAGCTTTGCACAGACAGATTATTTTGTTCCTGTAATCTGAATCTTTGAATTCCAATACTACAGTCAATTTAGACTGTAGATTTTAGATTGGAGACATTTTATTCCTCTTCTGAGAAAATGGTATTACAGCCACATGTCCATATCACCATTATATCATGACAGTCTCCATGATCATACATCTGATGAGAAAAACGATCACTACTCATTTCTTGACCTATGCAGTGTCTGGAATAATATGGTACGTGTTTCCTCTGTGCTGCTTATATTCCTTCCTTTTAATAAAAAAATGAATGAGACTTCTAAAATGCTTACAGTAAATATAAAACCCAAGCGACAAGTCTAAAATAAAATTAAATGAATAATAAAAAAAAGAAAAATACTTTAAATTTGTATATTAGAGTGACAAAATGCCCACACTACACACTTAGTTATGGCTTTTCCCAATTCCAGCTTTATCAATGGGGCAATATTCTACTAAGACAACTAGGGACTAGAGGGAATAGCATTCACACTCATCTAGTTTAAATACCAAGGTCTGGCCCCAGAAAAGTGCAAACATCAACTTGTCCTGTCATCATTCAGTTCAAACCCACAGCTCAAAGTAAAGAAGAAATGTAATTATGTTATTTTATTAACTATATAGTTAGCCCTGAATGTTTCTTCTTTCAGGATGTGCAGGTGAGGTAACTAAGTTCTCACAAAAAGGGACAATTTAGTTCGGTTTCTTCTGATGTGCTTAAAAATCTGCAGAATTTTGGCTGATGCATATATAAAATATACGTCTGTAATCCCTACAGAAGCACTACATGGAATAATGTATCAATGCATGTTTCACACACTGTACAATACAAACAAACTAGTATAAATGATGAGAGTGAAAAAATACAAGATTCGGTGTAGGTTCATCATATTAGAAAATTTCCAGCAGGCTACTCATCTTCCTTATATTAAAAATGTCTATTACTCAGTGTAATTGAATAATTCTCTGATAATTACAACATCAGCATTTTAATAGTATATAAATAACCTCTCCCCTAATTACCATTTTGCTAAATTTTTCATATATTGCAGTATTATGAAAGAAGGTTCTTGGTAAGTACTTTACCCTTTCAACAACAATTAATAATTTAATTAACAGGCTTTTTTCTTTTTAAACAAAAGCTTATGTAGAAAGAGCAAGAAGGTTCACAGTTGAAAGGAGATCTCTCTTTTATGCTATAATCATGGCTTCATGGCTGTAGTGGTATAAAATTTTTTCATGGCTTATTTCTCTTTCAGTGCAGCCCTTCGGTAGAAATGATACCTGCTTTTTTGGTGCTGTGAATAAAATCCTGTGCACATGTCTCAAAATACAAGTGCATCCATCTGGTTTGGAATTTAAAAAGAGGTATTCCCCCATGCCAACTAATTTTTCACAAGTAAATTTGTGGGTTTTTTTTTAAAAGAACCCATAGAGATAGTCATGTCACTGCAGCCGTGACATTATGATATCAGAGGGAAAATACTCTGTCAAAAACAGAAAGTGAATTTTCTCTCACCAAGCATTTAGGCAGCCACACCTTCCTTTTCCCTGGTATCAGGGAAGGAAAGTGAGGTGCATGGCTCAGAAAAATACTGTCGGACAGAAGATGCAATCCTCACTCATGCATAGCCTGAGTAAGAAGCTAAGCATCTGAAAAGCTTTGAATCATGGGTGACCCTGTAGCATAACAGAATTGTGTTAAATGAATGGCTGACAATCACAACTGCAGTTCACATAGCAGTAATATTCAGAGAACATAAGAAGAGCTGCAACATTAATGCTTTCGGACTTTATAGTCAGTGTCATGTTTTGCTAATTTCCAGGCGCTTTATTTACCTCATGACAGAGAATGCCCCAGTTAAACTTAAATCTACT
>VZSZ01007251.1:367071-379571 GCA_013398815.1 Ibidorhyncha struthersii
AAAAGAAAATAAAGGTACAGAGGTGCAAGTGAAAAATATCATGTCAGCCTCAACTTTGATTTCTTGGGCTTTTCTTAGTTTGTGTCAAAGCCTAAATGTAGGACTCTACAAGTAGTTCTTGTTTTGAATTTTTCTTCCTTTCTAGATTTTTTTTCCCTCAAAAAACAGTTCTAAAAATTTTCGTTGAAAGTTAGAAAATGCCTATTAGTTACCAGCAACACAAAAAAATTGTGAAAGTAGCCATCGCAAGCTCAGTCACATACATACAAAGACAGGTAAGACTTCATTTATAAATGACAATATATATTCTTCTGCATGTGTGCAGCCCTTACTGTGTATGCACAAATAATGGCAACATAAACCCAAACATGTTTATGCAAATATCTTCTCAATTATTGAAGTCCTTGTCCCACAGTACATGCTAGTGACCTTCCAATCGGCTGAATCTGAATCCTGAATTTTGGCAAGTCAACCGGTTTAGAAGAAATTCTAGCCTTCCACATAGGTCATGAAAGAAAGGATGTCTCCACTGAAAGTCTCTCACACAGATTAGTTCACCCCATTCCCTATTTCCTAACTCTATACTCACAGCCCAGGCAGTTTCATATCACTCTGCTAGAGCAACTCATTTGCCTCACTACCAGTGGGGAGAGGCAGTGAAGTGGCCAATAATCTGAAAATGTGTTTAATCTTGATTAAATAAATGACAGAGGGGAAGATGAGATTCCCCCTCTTTACCATTCATCCATGACTGCTGAATGTGACTGCCTGCAATGCCCCTAGGACTGGCTCTGCTGCAGGTGGGAGGGACCCCTGCATTCAGGATGCCTTTACATTGCATTGAGGTTCCTCTCCATCTGCCCTCCTTGAGTGCTTCAGTGCAATGGGAAAATGATGGGTAGCAACTCCCAGTTTAATGTGGCTTCCATAATGAAGTTGCCAACCCTTAAGAAGCAGAAGTCGCTAGACAATGGCCCTTTAAAATTTTCATCTATCTTATGAATCGAATCACAGACCAGACATTGTTCTTCAGCAAATTGAGGGCAAAAAGCATCAGCTAAATTGCTGAAACAGCTGCCAGCAGATACTGTTCTTGGTTTTGGAGAATAAAATTCTGTATCCATACAGATCTACAGAAAGTCAGAAGTCCCTTCCTTCGTATAGGCCACTTCTGTGATGTATCTTCCTGGTGAAATGAATATTTCTGAATCTGGAATTATTTATGCTCAGAAAGGTAAAGTTCACCTCCCTGCTTCTCACAAAAAATCAATGTCCGTGGGTAATCTAAAAGAGAATAAGGAAATTGCAATATGTGATATGTAGTCAAAGGACTACTCCAAAACACTTTATTGGCTGTTATTTCAGCTCACAGACTAAATGAAATAATGCTTGATCACACTGTCGTAGACTGAAGGGTCTGGCCCCAACAGTCTTATGCTAAAGGTCTGTATAGAAACTCGTCTAGTCTCTTACAAATTGTACTCAGTTTAGGCCCTGTTGCAGAATTTAAATGTATTCTATTGCTTTAGATGCTGTTTGAGCACAAGAAACACTATGCAACATTTTGCAGCTTTGATAATACTGTAATTACATTTGTGTGATCACTTCAGAAGAGATTTCCTTAGAGATGTAGTAACTTTATGGTATTTCTGAGACTCCAATCTGGCTCAAAGTCACTACGGTAAAAATGATCCTAACTAGAATTGAAATTACAAAGATCAAGATGTGTGGAAAAGCATATCAGAATTAGAACCAAGTTTTCTTTTCTTTCCTTTTTTTTTTGTTTTGTTTTGAAGGAGATGTAAGGAGGCAGGAAGAATTACTTCTTGCCCGCAAAAGAAGGACAAAAATCAAGCCTCAAGCTAGTAGACGAATCGATTACAGTTAAACAGCTTTCAGAAATACTAAGTATACATTATATCTATACCTTGACGAACTGATCATCAGCAGAGTCTTAGCTTGCTGCAAGTTTTAGATCATCTTGCCAACTTTCTGAAATGTATTTACAGTGAAAGTTATTTCTGCTGCAGTAGCATAAAGTGTGCTTCTGTGCTGCAGCATGTGACACTGTCTGATAATAAAAGAACGTGGTGTGAGACCGTGCAACTTCTACAGCAATTTAAATTGCTTTATTTAATTTAAAAAATAAAAATAAAATAAAATAAAAAGAGAGAGAGTGTTCTACATTAAGAATTTATTATATTCTGGCATGAAGTTTTCTCAGTGGAACGTTACCAAACAAATAGGAAAATTAAGGAGATTCTGTGGAACTGTATAATGCTGACATCTGATGCAATAAGTCCAATTTCTAGTGAAACAGACCAAAAATGCTGTGCCAAAAGCATCATAAAATGTTTCTTATGTGAGAGTGAATTTCTGCTAGGAGACTGGGGGATGGGAGGAAGAAGGGTGGGATGAAGAAAGGAAGAGAGAGAAAAAGGGAACTCATTTGACTGTGGACTTGAGTTCGCTCTTCATGAATAAGTGATAAAATTCCACTAAACTCAATAGCACCAGAGCAGACCTTATAAGAAGAGCAATATTTTAAATAACCAGATACTTCTAGCCAGGACAAAAAATACACTATACTTTGTTATCACCCTCTTTATTTTTCTGAATATTTGACTCCTTCTCTGTCTGTTATTTTCTCCACGACAAATCAACAGAGTGAAACCCTAAAACAGCCCTCGCAAGACTGAAGGATACCATGGTTAACTTCCCTGATTATCCTACATTTAGGGGAGGAAAGAATCTGACAAATAATCCCCACTGCCGTTGTGTGGCCATTACAGTGTCCTGCGAGCCTGGACAAGTTATTAGGTCAGACGCTAACTTCCTAAGTAGAAAAATGATGTGGTCGCCTTTGTCCTCTCTGCAGTAATGGCTGGAGTCAGTACTAATTAAGGCCCTGCGGCAGTGTGGTACGAGAGAGGTCAGAGACTTCTTTCTGACACCTAAACAGTGCTCAGCTCAAAGGAACTGCCCCTAATCTGAAATGATGTGATGTAGAGCTGGCCTTTCAGCTTCACTGTATATTTAAAGGAAAATGACAGTTAATGACAGGGGTGTCAAAAACGAGCAGATGGAGAGGCTAAGGAAAACATAGCTCTATGGTAAAATTTACTTACAGTTCATCACTGTGCTTGGAATTAGAGGTTACTGCACAAATGTAGGAGGTTTGGATACCTTCCCATCATTTTGCTGAAGTAGAAAAAAAATTTACCTTACGCACATAACTCGAAGAAAGGTTGTTGACAAAGTAGGCTTATTTTTCCATCATTATGCAAAAATCAGTACATGCATACCCCCACACAACCTGCACTGCCTTCAGTTTTCTGTTATCAAAATAAAATATGAAAATAATAAGAAGAACACTTAATCTCATTCAGTGGATTACTACTTTCCATTTTATCTTGTTGGGAGTAACCATTGCAGTAATTAATCTTCCAGTCATTTTCTTTCTCGCCTTCAGGCATGGAACTTGGGAAACAAAAGCAATATTCAAAACAGAAACCAAGATTTATTGTCAGTTAGTCATAATAGACACCTGCACAGATTACTAATTACTACAAAACCATAAGGTCTGCTGGCACAAATCCTTTCCCATTCTCTCTTTTTATCCACCCCTAGTGACACACCTGCAAGCCTTTAATTGATGTTGTATTTATCTCAGGAGTCCTTGTTAGCATTGTATTATAGCATCACCATTCACGATGCTATAGTTAAGGTTCAGTCAGCACTTCCACTGTTGAGGCTTCCCTCCCTCCCTACTTCCTTCCTTTCCCTCCTTCCCCTTCAATCCCCTTCTCCCAGGCTTTTTAAGAAAATTTGCTCCAGGCTAAAAGTTGAGTAGTGAGGTCTCAATCCAGGCTCATATGATTCTTTTAATCAAACTAGAAGGAGAATTGGTTTGGAATGTTTTAAAGTTGTGTATAAAAAGCAAAAACAAAAAAAAAATCCCCAAAAGTCTTTCAGGTTCAAATAGTCGAACGATTTTTTTGATGTATATTAAAATAATAAAAATTTAGCAAGTAATTGGCCCACCATAGGGAATGGTAACATCTAGTATTTCCCTCAAAAGTCAAAAGGGATGAGATCCATAATCACTAAAAAAAAGAGGTTCTCAAACAAGTACTGTAATGACTTCCTATAAAATATAGTAGTAAACATTCCGAATATGAATGTGAAAAAATTATCACACAGAGCACAGATAATATAATTTCTGGCCCCAAATGACATATATTATTTAATATATTTGCTTTACAATTGTAAGCAGCTCCTATCCGTATGTTCCAGAGGACTTCTTTGAATTATCTGTATACAACTGCTCAATATGATTAGCTTTTCTAAACTGATTTTAATAACTAATATATTCAATGATATTGTAGAGCTTCCATTACAGATAAAGAAGCTGACATCTATCTATATGTGGTTATATATGTATAAAGCCAGAAAATAGCCATTTCAATCCATGACTCTGAGATAGAAGGGGGAAAAGATAAAAAAATAAGTGGAAATGAAGGGAATTCAGTTTGCCTCAGTCCTGTGCCACGTAGCATCTGACACACACAGAGTTCAAGAAACATTTTTTTTGGTATGGATTCTCCGTGCGCAGCCCAGGCCTCAGTCCAGCAAGGTATTTAAAGACTGCACCACACTAATTCAGGATACTGTTTTACATTTCTTCTTGAAGTGGGCCTGGCACAGCCTATCTAGAAGTATTTCTGTTCCCATCAGGACCTTTCTCCTCAAGGCCCATTAGAATCTGACTTACCACTCAACAGGTTGCTGTAACAACAACAAAAAGAACCCCACAAAATCCTAACTGACCAAAAAACCTCAAAATAAGTCAACTGGCTTTAATGTGACTCTTGATTTTGCCTGGTCAATAGATTCTAATTAAAAAGTAATCATGACATGTGAGTTCATTACCCAGATTTAGGCTAATTATGATTAACTTTGGGTTTTATTATGTTTGGAAGAGATTCATTGAAGTCAAATGCTCTTCTATTGCTAGAACAATTTGCCCTACAGAAAGAGTCAGAAGCAAGGACACGGCCTTTTCTGTGGCATCCCACCCTGGGCTAGATAGGTACCATCTGACCCTGGGCTCAATATGTGTCATGCTGCCCACAAGCAATTATTGCACTGATCCATTGACAGATTATTCAGAGAGTTTGATGTCACGGTTGCTTGTGGACAGTACTGGAAACCATTAGCTGAAACCTCTGTAAGGTGTGGCTGACATGACTGACAACTGAACCCCACTTCTGCCTTCTTTTTCAAACAGTGTAGCTGATTCCTCTTTCCCAATGAGCAGAGGTAACTACAGCAGGGAAGAGTTTGGCCATAAGGATGAGAACCCTTGTCTGCAAGGCATCTTTGGATGGGACACTGCCCCACTTGAGTTTCCTAGGATTTATGTAGACTTCAGAAGAATTTCTTGGATCCTACAGGCCCCCCAACACCTCTACCTCTGCACAGCTCCTACTCCAAGGCTGTAATGTGTTTTGCATATTTTGTATATTATAAACTGGTATTGTTCCACAGGCCTGACTCAAGTTAGGCCCTGCAGCTCTTTTTGCAATCTGAGCCTGGACATACCCCACAAACAGCTGTTCCACTTCAAAACACATTGCTTAGAAACAAAGTATTAGATAAATGTATTTTAAAATAACCAGCACCCAACACGAATCCTGCTTAACTACATTTCTGCCATTTCACAATTATCTAGACATGTCTATTTTCCTCTGACATCCTCACTCCCAGCAGGTTTTGGAGCCCAAGTCACACTTTCCCTTTTCCTACTGTCCCTCCTGAGACACTCTCCATTATTAAACTCTGTAGGTATTCTTTGTTCTCCTGTGCTCACAGCTTAAGCTTGGTCTGCTGAAAACTAGATGTCTGGAAAACTTGCCAGAAGCTGGGATGCTATGCCAGGGAAGCATGACTATATGCTTGACCTCTTCCTCTGTTCATTCCCTTAGCATCTGCTACTGGCGGCTGTCAGGTTCCTATTACAAAACCATCTACTAGTGCCAGCACTGTCCCGTAACCAGAAGTATTAACTGGTAAAGAACAGTCTGAGCTTTTTTTTTTCCTTTCTGCCTGTGTTTAGTCATATCTGTTGACTGAAAATCAACATATCCAAACATTAAACCTCATCCCAGTAACCAGATGAACACACAGTTTCCATGAATAATAATGATCTTGAGGGCACCTCAGAATCCACTGAATGGCTAAATTCCATATTTAGCTAAGGAATATGAGCTGGAATCTAAATTTGCATGAGCTGGAATATAAATTTGGGATAAATAATTGTCCTCAATCTATAGTGGATGTGTATCCATGTACTCTGAACTAGGTCAGCCATCTCTGTACTGTGTTCCATCGCTGATACAGACGCGACCCAAAACAGATGGGACTCTTCACAGAGAAACACACTTTACATGTTTCTTCTAAAACTGGATTTCACTTCTCTTGCAAACAATGAAGTAAAATTTGGGGGTCTGCTGGAAATTGAGAGCTCCTAGGAGACCTGCTAATTCACTTCTAGAAATGGGGAGCATTTAGAAATATATTATTCTCTTACAGATTAAATTCACTGCTTCACCGATTGCCAGAGCAAAGTCTATGCACCAGTTAAAATCCATTTAAGCTGCATTTTGAGGGCTTAAGTGAGGCTTAAATGATGCCTAGGTTTTGTGCTAGCCTTTTGCAGAGAGGATGAATCTTACCCTCATGTGCACTAATCAGTTTTGATGTTCTCTCTTCCACTTAAAATCAGTGAATTATTAATCTTTATGTGTACAGTAACTTCTTGAAGCATATTTTATATGCAAATTCATATTAACATCATAGCAACATCTATAATACAGACTGAAATAAATTACAAGGTACTGTGTAAGGGATCCTAGCCATTATGACCTATCAAGTCAAAAATTCAATGAAATTAAAAAAAAATATTATGCCCTTTAAATACATATTTACATAATAGACTGTAATGGCTCAGAAAAAAATCTCTTACAGCATGTAAATAATGCATGTTTTTAGATTTGTCTAAATACATATGCACATGTATTTACATATTAACATGACAGGTTGCAAAGATACTAAATGAACTGGTTTGTATGTACTTGTGCACTACATGAGTGTTTTTAAACACTTGGAAGAGAAAAATTTAAATCAGATACACACCTTATATTAGAGCAAAGACCCGATTTCCTACTCCTCCTGAAAAACTTAGCACTTATGCTCAAATTCAAATCAATATTCTTAGGCTTTCCAACAATTTATTGTAGATATTTTTAATTCAAGATCTTCACAGTACCTACATGTTGACATACTACCGGCAACGCCACTAATCTACAGGAGGAGATGGTAGCATTTACAGGTAAGAAATTCAGATTTAAACCCTGACATAAATTTTAACTGGCAATAGATTTTGTGATTTGAGTTATAAAAGGTAGAAGATTGATGATTTTTGAATGGATATTCTGAAAATGTTGACCTTGCAAAAGCCGTAAGTTTGTGAGAACACGTCTACTGCCTGTCACGCTGCTTCAACATCACTTGTGTCTCATCAAAGTTTATACTTCCAATTCAGAAACCTAGAAACACTGAAATGTGCATAGAGTTAACCTGAATGAGTAGTGACACAGAAGCCACGATAAACTCTTTAGTGAGCAGAAATTATTTGCATATTAAAGCACTTGACACCACCCCTCTTTCCTTTTAGCAACTTCAACAAATATTCAGATCCTATGCAGTGTAGCAGGTAGCTAGATAGATCAATAAACACACAGACATACAGAAGAACCTACTGTGACTCAATCTACAGATTTACACAAGATTGTCTCAAAGGCGCAAATGAATACTTCTTATTGACTGTGAATAAGTGCTGGTGCATCACTGTAGCTACAGTCTGATAGGAACTTTGTAGCATTCCATGAAGATAAAACATCCACTCCTCACACTGTTAGTCCACTGAAAGTCTTTGTATTTGAAATAAAAATAATAGCAACAGTCAAGTATGCTAATGTCCATAATCATTGTAAATTATAACTGTCAGTGGTCACAAACCTACCCCATGAAAACACAAGGTAACAATTTACCCTTATATTACTACTCTCAGTGAAGAAGAATACTCATAGGAAACTTAAGTAGTATGGGGATTATAACATATATTCTAAAAATGGGATGTTTTGGGATTCTTTTTATTTTCCTTTTTTTTTTTTTTTTTTTTTGTTTATAGANGAATATTTCCATATAAAGCACTGTGTGCAGAATTTTGCACACAGTTTCTATTGTTGAAATCATACCAGTCTCAATTTAGAGTTAGTGAAGATGTGCATAGTGATTTTAATTCTGAATGAAACACTGGAAGGTGCCAGGAAAGCAATAGCTTTAGTCTACAAATAATAGCATCCAACCACAGGGGAGAAAATGTACCCTCCGTCCCTAAATATATAGTAAAAATAATGCTGAAATTGCAGGCGGTTGCTTATCTTTATGATCTGGACAGCGTGCCTCATTTTCATTTTCACTCACACAAAGACAGATTGAAAGCGTAAGAACAGTTTGTTACAGTTTGAAAAGAGGAACAAAAGGAAGCTATACTATAAATTAATATGAGAAGTCATAGATTTGTTGACTCAAGCTGGGTTAAGAAATATATAATTTTGGACTTGCTTTTTAGGAAACTGCAATCTCATCAAAATGTCTTTTATACAAAAAGCAATATTCAGGTTTTTGGTTTTGCCAACATGCACAAAGATGAGACATGCTATGGACACTAATTTTTGCTTGCTTATCTTACATTGTGTCAACTTATATTCACAATGCCATATTTGCATAATTGTTCACAATTTGAAAAAGAAATTGGGAAAGGGAAAAGGAAAATTAACATAAAAGAGACATTTAATTAAAGAGTTCATTTGATTATCACTTTTTAGAAATACTTGATGACAAATCTTCTGTATTATAAAACATATTTTGCCAGGAAAGTGAATCAATGTGATTATGTCAGCACAAAGAATGCAGTCAAATACATAAAAATATTTGGCTGGGTGTGTAAGGACTCAGAACTGAAATTCCAAACTCTGTGTGTGTTATGAAGCTTGCTTAGGTTTAGCCATTTCTTGGGTTTAGGGTTGGGGTTTTTTTTCTTTTTTCCAATTATTAGTGATATTGTACCCTGGAAAACTACAAAAAAAAAAAGAGGCCATAGACTTTAAGTCTATAAGTAAAACTACTGTATTCCTTCTGTACGTTCTAACTGCCCTCCAAATAATTACAGAGTGGAGACTTGGCTGTCATTCATGTGTATCTATTCCATTGTGTGAAGAGAAAAAGAAAATGGTTGCCCATACATTAGCACATCACCCATGGCTAGTGCAATGACAAGATAGATTAGGATGTATATTAAATCTCACACATGACTGCCTTTCTGTATCAAGGTAAAAAATACTTGCTCTTACATACATTAGGGACTAGTGTTGGACTGACATCTACATTAATATTGACAGCATATCAACATTTTTTACATTAACTGAGTCAATAACTAGTCTAAACCTGGTAAAACTTAGATAACAAAAATGAAGAAAATATCTAGCAAGCAGCATTAGATTCTTGTATCTAAGAAAAGAAAATTAACCCCCAAATACTACATTGCTTTTCTGAATTATCAATCCTACAGCAATACATCAACCAGTGTATACAGCTGTGACTTGGTAATCCAATCTCATTTGTCAAACAAGAATTCTAGTAGATAAGGAATGCTTCTAGGAAAAGAAAACCCTGCACAGACAATAACATAAATATTATATACATAGGAGGCTGATTATAAAAAGCTGGATTAGCATCATTGTATTACTTCACCTCCTAAACATTACTTTCACAGACATGATGAAATTGTCAGGCAGTAATCCCACTTCCACAATAGCTGCTCGTGACAAATGCACACAAAACCTGCACAAACTCCAGACTATTTTCCT
The DNA here is from genome assembly GCA_013398815.1 of Ibidorhyncha struthersii. NCBI lineage: Eukaryota > Metazoa > Chordata > Aves > Charadriiformes > Charadriidae > Ibidorhyncha > Ibidorhyncha struthersii. The sequence goes on from VZSZ01007251.1 coordinate 377,067, forward strand.
ATTTTGCAGGGAAGTTAAAATGTTTATTTGTATTTTCCATGTGAAGAAATACCTTTAAATCAAAGCCGCTATGTAGGTTAGCTTAAGAAAGAGATAAATATCACATTATTTACCTTTGCTGTAAAATCTCCAATAAATAAGCAGTTGCTTCTCATTCCAAGCCAATGTCTTGGTTTCATTAATAATTAAATGCTGTTTTCCAATGGCATCTAGCTATTTTATACTCTGGTCTGTGAAATATATTATCTTCCAAATGAAGCTCAAAAAATACTATTAATGTTTCTACGGTGCCCACACATTTTATGAACATGCACGTGAACACTGGGAGATAATAATGTTCATTCTCCCAGATTCACTGTGCTCACAGTGTTAGTGAAAGGGGAGAAATACTAGGAAATTAATACACAAAAACTTTTGGAAACAGTGTCCATTAGAATCAGTTATTGGCCCAAAGCTGATATGTAAATAGTTATCATTGCAATCTTAGCAATTAGCTTGCTACAGTTGGAAGCATCCCAGAGCATTGTTACTCTGCAGAAACAAAAGCATGAGGCAGCCATGCAAACTTTTTAGATTTTAAACAGAGCAAGAAGCAACATTTCAAGTGTCATTCATCTCAGAAGTAAGAGAAGCTTTTGTTTAACCATCTTTCTCACTAAAGCCTACCTTTTCCCTCTGTTTTAGTGTACTGTGGAAGATGACGAGGGTTAAAGTGATATATTCGGCAATATTTATCTCCATCTTTCATTTATGCAAGTCCTTGAGAATGGTGATAAAACAGGCCATGAAAAACCTAGGCGTATGGACATGAGCTCTTCCATCAGGCAATACTACAGGTAAACAATGGGCAGGAAGAAGAGGCCTCTCTCTACTGTTCTGCTAATGCTCTTCTAGGCTCTTCTAGCTAAACATATAAAAGAAAAAGATGCAGAGAAATGCCTGGCACAGAATTGGAACTAGCACTCTAGTGCTTGAGATGTTGACAGCATTCAAGCTGATTAATTAATATCAGTAAAGCCCACTGAAAAAGGTTAAAAGAGCACTTTAACATGCAGTGATATTATCATGATCATTAGGATGGCATGTTTCTGTCTTTGCTAATGTACCTTCTTTTATCAGCTCAATAAACTGACGTAGGAGTGCAATTTTTCAATTACATTTTCATAAACAGATGGCAGAATTTAACAAATTAATGTTTAGAATAAGGGTACAGTTATGAGGCTTCCACTTTTCCATTTTTTGCTCTGAAGCTTTTGATACCAAATCCCAATAATGCCAATCTCCTTAGTTCAGCGTAGTTACATATTCCTAGGTTGCTGTATAATGATCTCTGATCTGATTGTTTCAATGTGAAGAGATATGGGTGACTGTAGGTAGTAAGCTTAATTTATTAAGTAATAGGGATATTAATCTGTTTGTCAAATTTCATAGACATTTTAACAAAAGCTAAACCTCCCTGACGATTATCCTTTTGAACTAAAACACACTGTTGCAGGGCAGAAACGATACTTAAGTGCTATTGCAGAACGCATCGTTTGTTCCTAAATTTTATTCCTAACAAGGGCTAAATGATGCCCCATTTATAACATTTTCAATTCGCACAGTCCACATGTGGCCACATCCTAGGATTGCCAGACACAGTGTACGTTTCAGAAAGCTAAACCTCATAAATCTCCAGAAATTCCTCACATCTATTATGTTTACCTTCTGCTGCTGATGAGCCTGTTGGGCTCTGTACAGAGGAAATTACAAGCGCTCCAGAAGATTTGGCAAGAAGATGCTAGAAGAAACAATGGGCAAAAAAAAAAAATTCTTAACTGAAACATCACATCCAGCTTTGGCTACCATTTACATATTTGAGATTACAGCTAGTAAAATGGAAATTCCATTGAAATGGAATAAATTGTTTTCAAAAATCCCTATCTGATTGGTGTTAGTTATGTCTGAAATTAAACATGCTAAGCTACACTCAGTGTAACTTATGGAACTCAGCTGAAGTCTAACATTCATATTGAAATTCAGTCTGTTTAAACGCTTTTCCAATTAAGAACAAAAGGCAGTTGCATCCAAGAGCTTTTTTTGCCTATTATCTTCTTGCTCATTTCTATTAATCTATATTACAAAATGTCTTCCTTGACTTAATAGATGTTTGGAGACTGTTGTAACAGCTGCTAACTAGTAAGGAAATGCCAGCAGAAATATTTTATGGTCACACGTTTAAATACCTCTGGAAATTTGTTTATAGTTAATGCCAACTGAAATTCTTACGCTCTAGGCATATTTTGCATAGTGATCAGAAATTAGTAGTTCAAAAATTTCCCCACTTAATCCATGACAGGGATGAAGGCCAAAGAAAATTGCATTAGTTAATCACGGAAAGAAAATGAAGTTGCAAATTTTAAAATTTGTTTGCTAAATAAAATAATTGTTAACTGTGTTGCACATACACACACACACACATCCTTGCGCAACCACGAACAACTCTGAAAAAAATACCTGGAGTTT
>VZSZ01007251.1:384571-432071 GCA_013398815.1 Ibidorhyncha struthersii
CTACTCCACCGCCTCAGATATACGGACTTGCCTAAGGCCACAGAAAAGGGGGGTGGAGAAGATTTTCACAATATAACACACAAAGGCACTTTCTAGAATAGGAGATGAAATTAAACTCCTTTTTTTTCTTATGTAAATCAGGCAACCATTTAGACCAATTAGTATGCAACCAATGTTATTTCTAGAATTTCATCCCATGTTTATTAATACAGCAGACAGGTCAACTCACAAAATAGCCTGCCTTCTTGCAACGCAAACAGAGCTTTCCTTTCCATACAGTGTACCTGGGGGGGATTCTTACACCAGATGATCCATAATGAATAAAAATTACATTAATACAAAGGAGCAAGGAGATTCTGAAAGCCCCATTTCCTTTTGTCTGAACCCAGCACTGTCCCGTGCAGAATATTGTTCCTTGCAACTTGGATGTGTGAAGAATAGCAGGCTCTGCCTTTCAGCTTGCCTCATCAGCTGGGAGTTTTAATTTGAAGCACTTCTGCATTAAACTTACTTTTTTGCCAGCCCATCCTCACTAATGTTGCACCACCTAAAGCATTCAGCCACTACTCTCCCCCCAAGCTAGCCAAGCATATCAAGTGTGCCTGCAACACTCACAGCCTAATGAACAATGCACAAAAACAAAAGTAACAGCAAGACTCCTATTATCTGATCTTCCGTAAAACACAAAAACTGCCTTCTCTGGTACAGAGGAAGTGCCAGTAAGCCTGCAGGTGTGAGCCAGTTAAAAGAAAAGCTTTGGCTAAATAGATTCTTTGACTGCCAGGGATTAGAGTCATGGCACCAGTGGTAACACACATCTTTTCCTTTAATTTACAAAATTTTCTCACGAGTTTGCAAGAGTTCACCCCATCAGGGGCTTTCTGAGGCCATTCAAATGTCTTAAGTTTTAATTAAGTTGGAGTTGTCAGAAGAAAGCTTTTTTGGCACAGAGTCAGGGTCATTAATTACTGCTATCTTTGTTTCTCTCAGAAAAAAGAACTCTACTGACTTGTTGGGTTACTTATACAGCCTACATTTTCTATCCTGCGGTCCTTATTCACCTCCAAGCAAGGCCTGATTAAGCAGTTTACCAATTACTTCCATCAATCTGATTTACAAATCCTACGGGTAATCTTAACTTCAGAAGCTTTTCTCTCTGCTGATTTGAGGTACAGTAGTAATGAAAGCAGCATTACTGTTAGAACCACAAAGCATTTTAAAATTCTAGATTTTCCATCCTAAATGGTACTTGAATCACATTCCTGACTTTATCATTCCGTACCCATCCTCTTATACACTTGTAGCTGGATTGTCCTTTATTAGCAGACACGAGCCACGCTGCACACACTATGCAGAATAAACATGGTTTCCTTGCTATCTTGCAATTGAGGGGTAAAAGTTCATGTTTTCTGTCAGTCAAATAAATACCTGCAAACAAGCTAGCATTCAAATCACAGGACGTGGTATCTGCATTTGATAACAGTAGAAACTTTATTGCTAGGTGCCATTTAACAAAAAAATGTAAAAGTCCAGAACAATTAACTACAATTTTTACCCCATAACAATTATTCACTGGCCTAAGTAAAGGCTAATTTGTAGGCTTCTTTTCTACCAGATGCATTCACATCATAAAAAAGCCAACACCTTAACTGGCACTAATTTGCTGCTTCATCAGAGTTTGAGATATGGGAAATGCACTGTCTCCCTCATTCCTAGAGATAATGTCCTGGAGGCTCAGTGTGAAATATAATATTATATAGCAATATGCTATATATCCATTCCATGAAGTGAAGATTTTGATTTCCAAGCCTGTCCGTTCTTTGCCTCTGGTGATCATTAACTTCACATGCATACACAATTAACATATTATTACTGTAAAACAAATACACCACAGTTTGATAGTCATGTATTTTCAGATACCTGGTAAATTCTTGGGTTTATACAAAGTATTTTGCATAAATACCATTACCATTATTAGAAAGCTTGATAACTATATATCTTTCTAAATACACCGCTTGTTCATTTTAATTAAGTTTGTTTTATCAAAATCCTCAAATTCCTTGAAGCCTGCAAAAGGCCTATGTTAAACTACATATTTTGTACTGTTTTTAATAAAAACATTGGCAAAATAATGTTTTTTCAGAAACCCTGACTTGGATTTCTGATTTATGGAGTATACTTTACCATTTTGAGCTACTCAGCTCAGCAAGTGGTTGCTCAGAGACTGCAAGACTTGAAATGTCTGTGGCGTAGTATAAATTATTCTGATCCTCCCCTGGGTATTTACTTAATTTCTCACCCATTTACTGTACTTCGCATAAAATGGTAGAAGCGAGATAGAAACTATTAAAAAGCTAGGAAAACTACCAAGAACGTTAACCGGCTCTGGGAAGTTAAGATACCTGCAACAGAGGCAATCCGCTGTTAAAGAAACTACTTCGCTGCTATGCATTATGTTTCTGTCTGTTACCTCTCTTTCCTAAATCCAACATCAAAAATAACATTCCCATAGAAATTACGGTGGCTATTTATTTCATAAAATATTGAAAACTGGTACTACTAAGGCATTATAAAACTGTGTTTAAAATTCTTATAAAATAGCCTTCTCTTTATTTGTGGCATTTTATTTGTAACAATTTCATTGTAGCACTGATTGCCAAAGCATCATAGAATTGAATCAATCCTTGTTACTGTTTTCATTTTTTTCACCTTAGTTAAGATCATCTCTAACATGGAAAGCAACCCAGCCAATTTATTTATGTCTACAGGATGGATCTATACAAGGATACATAGCTGTCATCGTATTCCTGAATTCTTTCTTTTGACATACAATCCCGTTGTCACCAGCTTGGCCAGTGTATATCTGCAACTTGTTACAGAAGTGCTCTTGAAGTGGGAGACCGGGAGAACCAAACCTCAGGGACGTGGTCTCCCACCCTTATGTTTTTCAGGCTGCAACTACCACCAGTGAAAGTTATGGTACCTGTACCTACAGCACTGGAAATGGACACTTTAGAACTTTGGGCTGTGTTCTCTCTCCTCTAGTAAGGACTTCATCTAGCCTTTTCAGAACTCCAGCTTACTTTTATTATTTTTCTTCTGTCGTTGAACAATATCTTTAAAATCCATCTCTCCATTTAAATAAATACACACAGAAATAAATACACCAATAAGAAAAGACCTACCAGGCTGGCAGTGTCAAAAAGCCCTTTAAGAGGCTTACATGTTTTATTCTACAGCTAAATGTGCAATTCTAGCCCTTTTTAGCCATGATGGGAAACTTTAATAGCCCAGTTCTGATCTTAAATGCTGTGTGTGTGCACCAGCATATATGTTTTAAAAATCGGAAACCTTTACATGAACACAGGAAATCAAAAGCCATTTTAAAGCTGATTTAACAAGGTATTGTGTATTCAACAGAGGAGGTGGAGACTCAAGCTCTGTAAGTTCATCAACACAAACGTGGCACAAGTACAGTGATAAAAATGATGAGTTTATACATCTTTTCCAAATATTCATTTCAACTTCTACTTTTCACTCTGGGCCCAGTCCTTTGTTTATAACCCTTAACTTGGTTGTTAGAGAAAACAAGCAACTACTGCTTCATTCAGTATTGCTTGGAAATAATGATTATTCTCTTGCAATTTTGGTTCTTTGCACGATTTTAACTTGGTGCGTATAAATATATAACCAGGTTACTTGATCTGAAGAGTGTCTCTCTGTCTTACTAAGTGCATTGCTAATAAGTCTAAGTAAGGGTGAAAAAAAAGCCCCACATGGTAAAGTACAATTACACTAATAGAACATCCTAAATGTGACATTTATTTCATGATGAAATCCCATTTCTGTTCTTTATCGAGCAACAGGTTATAAGACTTTGAGACAGGCTTATTTACCAGTAGCAAAAATGGTCAGTGTTAGAGAGAGAATTCAACTGTATTGGCAGTCTCACTGAAGGTCAACAAAAATGTATCTTTCCATGCTGATATTAAGAGATATTTTTATAAAGTAAAAGAGAGAGCAGTAGACCCTCTCAGTTTAATAAAAATTAATTTTCAATGACATTAATAACTAAAAATCTTTGTTGGTTGCTTCTATAACAGAAACTACTGATATACATATTTCTCTATTTTGTTTTCTTATCAGTATGTCAATACACATACTTATATTCTACAGTAGTTAGTGTGACATGAAAAACTATAATGGATAATATCTAAACATTCTCTGTTCTGCGAAGGACATGGGCAACGGAGTTACACTTATCTAGCAGCCAAGGATCTCACCTGACTCTTTGTATTAACTCTAGGTAGTAAACATGCTTTTGGACATAAGAAATAAAGCATTGGCAAAAAGGCCCAGGCAAATAGGACCTGGTAGGCTTTCTAGAATCACTAAAAGCAGAGAAAAACAGCTGGATACAAATCAAAAGGTCTGCAGCACCCACACATGCCTGGAGCAACAGCTGTACTTATTGAAGGGCTAATAGCAACTGTTCCATCCTTCTGTACCCTACTTCAGGAGCCACTGCTCTGAAGGACAGTATTGCCTGTATTTCTGCTTCTGCCAAAGCCAGCCCTCTTCCAGGAGAGCAGACTTAGGTAAAAAGATAAGTCAACAATGCAAATTGCAGAGTAAATTACCAAGTTTCATTACATGATTACATTAGAGTGGGGCATGAATATTAGTATATAAATATATATGTATTTACACACATATAATGCGCCTTTTGACCAAGTGGCTGAAAAATACTCAAATTGCAAATGTCCAAAAATCTGAATGTACAGGTAAGGATAAGTGTGTTTTAAAATGACCTCTTGTTCTGGGTAGTCTTCTTTCATCTACTACCTCAGGGAAGAAAACTAACACATCCTACTGCAGATCACCTTGCAATGGACTGAACCACTTGGGCTAGGAGCAGTTTATTATGGTTACTTCGGTGCCAACATGTAATGGTTAGCTAAATATCTGACCCAGAAAAAAATGAAATTAACATGTTTGATGTGCAAAGATACTTGGTTAAACAATAGCTACTGTTCATTTTACTTGCCTTGTATGGAAAGATGAAAATTAAAGCTGAAAAAGATAGCAGCGTTCATCCACCCGTGCAGAATGACTTCTTATTATATCCTTCAAAATTCATTGTCCAGTCTCATTTCACTATGAGGGCGCTTCCAATTACTACACCTATTCATATCTATTATTGTTTTATGACATCCCTGAAGCTGTGTGCAGTATTATATCTTATCATAGTCTGTAGAAGGGGTCTATCCCGTTTCTGTTCTATAATATGACGCAAGCAAGAACAGAACTGTTGGGGAGGGGGGACAGTTGGTTGTCATATAATATTGCCAACTTGTACCCAATCTGCTGCCCACTATCACCCTTGGAGCTTTTTTCAACATCAATTCTTTGCAAGCGTCTTTCTCCTGCTGAATATCCGCGTTTAGCATTATTATTTCAGCAGATATATCAGATTCCATTTGCCAGGTTGAATCCCATTTTGTGATTTCCTGTCCATATTTCTAACCTGTCCTCACTTCTTTTTATATCTTCGCACTCTGTCCTTGCTGGTGCTGGCAACACCTCCTAGTTTTAGTATGACCTGCAGATTTAATGAATGCTCTGTTTACCTCCCCTTCCTTAATCACGTGACCAACAAATTGAGTCTTTCACTCACATCTGCAGAACACCTCTGGATGAGTTACTCCATCCCAAAAATACAACTTGCCCTCCTGCAATCAGCTGGACCATTCACATGAAAATACAGGCACATTCAAGTTCATCTTAACTGCCCAAAACCTTTTGCAAAATTCTTTATCTATCCCTTCATTTAAGCAAAGATCTATGAAGTTATTTCCTCCATATAATTTTTTTATTAAAACATGGTTTCCAAATATTTTTACCTGATTTTCTGCACTTAAATTCATTTATTCCACTGGCTATGCCATGTCCTCTGGAAACTGCATTCCTGTGTTTCCACAGGAAACAGTCCAAGGTTCACCTAGACCTTCAGAACCCATGCTCTCCTCCATGTTTCTCAGAGAAAAACTGGAAAAAGTGGAGGGAGCTCCACTAGATGACATGATCCCTCCTTCTTCCTAAACCCTTAGAAGGCCCTGCGTGCATCCTCTTGGGACCAGGTGCAGGGAAGAGGGAGAGCCAGATCAGACTATCCACCCAAGAAGCCCGTGGGAAAGCAAGCCCAGAAGACCACTTCTGCTATTTTATCTTCATGCTCACTTTTCTTCCCATACTGTGTGAATGTGCGTGTAATTCATGAACACGCTATGGTCAAGAGCTCTTTGAAGCACAACTCCATCTTATTCATTCCCACATGAGGCAGTCAGAGGGGCCAGACAATAGGGAGGAGGCAAGTAGCACCTGCCTGGATATTCTTGGCTTCCTGGAAATGCCTTTGGGCTTAGCAAGTGGAGACAAGAGAAAGTATGGGGTAAAAACTTCAGCGTCAGAGCAATAATATTTGTTATCTTCTTTCTTAATCATTGTTGTTACTTCAAATAGACCACAAATCTTTATGCAGTCTCGAAGATATGTACATCTAGAGAATGAACCAAAAAAAACCCTGTATTCCTACTGTTCTCATTCTTCGAACGACTTTACTTTTAGGTCATCTTCAACTAAGACATGTCAGGTCGAAAGTTAAATTGTTTTGGGGTAAGGATGATTTCTTGCAGCTTCGGTGAAGTGCCTATCACACCACTAGGCTTTAGAAACAACAACGGGCAGCCCTATGGTAATTACCAGAACTACTCTTTTTTTTTTTTTTTTTTTAAGATTGGTATTAGATTTGCTTTTTCCCAATCCTATGATAATTCCTCAATTGTACTTTACTTTTCAAAAATAATTACTAGCAATTATGTAAATTCATTATCTATGTCTCTTAAGACCATACTATGCTTATCATCCAGACCTGCTGATTTGCATTTATTCTGTTTTTTCTAAGTATTGCCTTACTCTTTTTTTATCAACAACTATTTTGAAAAGGTCTTAATTACTTGATCTATTATGTCCTTACTCCTTTTATTTTTCTTGTCAAAGACTGATTTTGAAAGTAGCTCAGTGCATCAGCCATTTCAGAATCAGCTTTCATTTTGTCACCCTCTTCATTTATTATTGAGCTCGCTTTTTCATTCCATTATTTCTTTTTTTCTTCAATATGTTTGAAATGCTATTCTTATTTCCCCTGGCTCCTTTGGCTAGTATTAACTCATTCTGCTTTTGCATTTCTTTTAACTTTTCCAAGTCTTAAAAGAGTTTTAATTTTGCTAGTTGTTTCCTTCTCTTATTTTTGCCCTGGGAGAGATCTGGCATCCATAGATCTTTGAGCAGCCCCTGGTGAAACTAGAACGACTTCTCCTTATCCCATATATTTTCATCTTTCTCAAAACTATAGTTTAGTGCCTTTTAGAGAGAGGAGCTGGAAAATATGATTGGGAATACCTGATTGCTATTTTCAACTGTGACTGAGCTGTAAAACATAACAAACAATTTGACAATCCTGTGATAGTTTCTCCGTCAGTAAAACCCGTATATTATTTATGTTGTCAGAGGACTGTGCTAACACTTATTTAATATCATTATACCCTCTGTCTTTCTCAGGTGTTATAAACATGGAGACTGTTATGATTTTATGGGATTCTACAATTGTTAAGTTCCTGAAGGGGAGAAATAGGCCAAATACTTTTCCTCCTTTTCACACTCAAACACCTTGAAGCACCTACAAAGTGAGTCTAACTCAAATTAACCAAAGGAGGGGTTTTCTTGAGTTATTATATATGACTAAGATTCTAAACACTCCTTTGTGTACATTAGGTGTGATTTTTCTATCTGATTAGCTGTGGTTAGCTGCAAAATATTCAAATACCTAACATGTTTGGCCATTTCCTCTATTTACAGAACTTTAAAAAAACATTGTTTTAGATTTGGTGTGGTTTACAGTGCTACTGTCCTTATGGCTAGAAAAGGCATATCCTAGTAAAATTCCACCCATTAGAATTCATTGGGTTTTGGACAAATGACAAAGTATTACTTGCAAGACTATAGAAAATAAAGTAAGACCAGTAGTGGAACACAAAATTGGCATTCATAGCCGTGAATTATGAAGTAAACAATAAAAACTCTTTGCTAGATAATTTGACAAACTTCTAGCTTTGTTGCCACTACTAAACTGCTCAAATGTGTGCAACCAACACAACAGCCTTTATGGAGGAGGAGAAGAGAATGGGACCATAAAATCTTGTTTTAATAAGAAAGTTAGTCAAGAACAGCAGAAGTAGGCTCAGAAATTGAGTCAGTTCTTTCCCACTTTCATCTCTTCCTTCTCTCAACCCCCAGCTTTGAAAAGAAAATAAAGCTGAAATTGAAAATTTAAATGCTAATTTTAAATTTATGGATATCTAAATCCCAAATGTTCCAAAAAAAAAAACCCAATGAAATTAGTATACCCCAGTGAAAATAAGTGTCCCGATCACTCTTCCACTCTTGAGCTCTCTGCTTTTCCAGGTGGCTGCAGTGAGATCTCTTGCAATAATGGAGCACTCCAATCTTTGATACTTAATTGTGCCGGATTACTGTTTGGCAATGAACCAACCGGTTGGCCTGGGGACAGATCATTTTATTTAACGGCTCATCACCAGAACCTCACCAGCATGCAAACAGAAATCACCATTCTGCTGCTGCCAAAAAACTGTAAGAACACAGGAGGCTAATCACACCTGGGAGACACTTGTCTAATGACATATGCAGGTAAGCGACCACTTAAAAAAATGAAGGACAAAAGACTGAAAAACACTGAAAAACTTGGAGCGATGAAAACCCAAAAATCCACAGTAAAGAGAAGCTTTTATCTAAAGGGAAAATCAACTAAAATCAAAACTAGTAGGTTTTTTTCATGGTTAATTACCATCACACTTACAATAATTGTTACTTATTGTTTGTGTAATTTAGGCTCGAGGGAGGAATATGTGAAGAGTCCTGCTCCAAAAAAGTTTCAAGGAAATAATTTATGAGAGCTCACAGATAAGAGCCTTTAGATTTGACATTTTGATTTCTATAATAAATTGTTTTATTTAAAAAGTAAAACATCATGTAAATTAATTCATCCCTCAAGCAACATGTAGAAATGCCTCAGACATGTTTCAACAAATGTTCAGTCTTCAGCTATGTTCATTATAATGTTCTACTATGATAATAAGTGCTCTGTAAATCAATAAGTAAAACTACACAGTGCCCAATTTAGAAATGCAGCTTCCGTCTCCCCTCGTCCTTAGCAGAGGCAAATGGCATTAGTACTGTTGTGTCCTCTCCTCTACTGTGACTGCGGAAAGATTATGAAAGGCATTTCATATGACTGGTTGTGAAAGACATACAGCAGGGTGGTGAAAAGTTTTATGGGGGCTGTAGCAAACACCAACAGCTCCCAGGGAAGGAGAAAAACAGGCATCAAAAGCGGTTGTTTTCATCTCCAAGCAAACAGGTGAGTGAGGAAAAGAAACTAAAGTCTTATCAGCTAGCAGAATTCTGTTTCTTTCTCCTTCCTTCTCCCCCCTCCCCCCCTCCAAATTAGCAGTCAGGTTCTTTACTATTAAATGAAACTATTAGGCTTCCTGGAAAAAACTCACCCTGCCTCTCTTTTTTAACATCTCTCCACACAAACTTTTTGGCTTTTGCTTTTTTTTCCAAGCCGGGACAAGGTAAATCCTGCCTGCTGCAAAGGCCCAGTTGAGAAAGATAGCCTGAATACTGCAAACTCATTGAGGAAGAAGATCATTTGTTTCTTGCCACCAAGAGTTCCAGGGATACTAAACCGATCAGCCTAGCTTTTTTGACCTTCCACCTCATGCTAGTCTTCCCTTTCATAGATGCTGCTTGCTGCAGGGTCAGTAGGGTTTTTTTCCTTAAGTACTAGGTAGAGTTCAGATTGAAGGTACTCATCTAAAGAAATAGACTTTAAAGCACAAAAAAAAAAGAGTTTGTAATACAAACATTAGAATTAAAATATGGAATATAAGCAAATGTAGTGCACACAGTTTACTGTAGCCTTTCTTTAATCCGGAAATTTGTAGAAGAGCCTGACACGTATGTATCACAAACATACATAAAAGGGAACATGTTAATATCTTTGCAGATACTGAATTTCTATAGAACACTCTGCACTAACCTAGTAGAAAACAGCATCAGGTAACCATGTGATAAAGCATATCTTATATTGTGATGTGCTTATGTGTCTTAATGCACGTACACAGAAAACAGGTGTGTATGTATGTGCGTGCACAACCACAAAATGTTACAACATATGACATGTCCTGATAGTCCAATGAATGTCTTAAACTTTACCATGTTAGATATCATAGTTATTCTATCATCCAGTTAAAATAAAGAGCTGAAGCAGTAGGCTGCAGAAGGAAGCACCTATTAAAAGTTCATAGATGAGTCCTTAAAAATATACCTTTGTGCTAAAAGAAATAGAACGTACAGAGGCAAGGATCAAGATCATTGAGCAGAATCTTGCACAGAGCAACGTACAAATATAGCAAATGAATTCCCTTCTAGCAAGAGCAATAGTAAGATCATAAAGATGACAGCTATTTTCTACAAATAAATCTAAAATTACCTTTTTGGCCACATACATTCTGTGATATTTTCTAATTTACTTTCCTTGATAATCATTTCACTGGAGGCCTGAATTTTCCTTAATTTGCCATATAGGATAAGTTAAGTACAAACACACCAATAAGCAGAGTCAGTGAATTAGCTGGGGTTAGAAGCAAAAGGTCTATTAGGCAGCTAATTCTTTGAACACTGGACCACGTAATTTTAAATGACTTAAACATCTGTACAAGAAACAAATAAATCCCGAAGGGTCAAATCCTGAAGTCTTCACTCAGGCAAAATTCCCATGGACTCATGGGATTTGACCCTTAGTTGGGAACATACACAGGTTCAGACCATCTTTTTCAAGCTCAAATGTGGAAATTCTCTTTGGACCAGAGAAGTCCTCAGGGAAGGGCTTTCTGATACCACAAGCATCCAAGACACCAGTCTGGGCTAATCACTAACAGGTTAGCATCTCTGAAAATAATACTGTCTAACAGCAGAGGAATGTGTAGTCTGGTTCTCATAAAATTTCAAACCTGGGACAAAACAGAAGAATCTGGTAGAGCTACCTCTTTTTTCATCTGAATTAATAACACATTATCAGTTTGGTAAGAAAATATGAACTGTTATTATCAAGCTTCCAGATATACAATGAAACTTGGAAGCAAATGTAGCAATAAATATTTGCTACTGCATATTCACAGTAAATGCTGAATATTGAATACTTATTTTTCAGTATCATTACACTTTATAAATAGCTTATGGATTATGCTGTTATAAAACTGTAAAATCATTCTAAATTTGAACATCCTTTGAAAAATAAAAAAAGCCATCACAGCACATGATACTCAACAGTAAATCTATCCTCAAGAAAATAACATGCCTCTCCTTAAAGAAAGACAAGAAGTTCCCTGGCAGACAAAGGTAAAGGCCAAATTCTAATATATGTCAATCTGCTTTAAAAATAACTGACACAAAAATTGACCCAGCTTATCAGAACCTCGTGTTTGTTCCTGTTATTTTCCAAAAAAAAACAGTCACTGATTTTTTGGGGAGTGGAATTTCAGCTTGAGAAGCTCAGCTTGAGACAGCACAGGCCAAATTTTCACAAAGAGTGAACAAAGCAGGCTAGTATCTGCAGGTGCCCAGCACCTCTGCAAACGCAGGTGTAAGGTACATGAACCAGGGCATCCGCATTAAGCAGCTTCTTTTGAACAGCTGGTACAAAGTGCTGGCAAACTTTAACTGGCCACCTTACCAGGCTGATAGATTTATATATTCATCCACAGGAGAAAGAGCCCAGGGTAGCAGATGCCCGCAAAGCGAAGGGGAAGTTTGTCACCTGGGGAAAGCATGCAGAGATCAGAGGATCTAAGTACTGCTGCAGAAACTCTGCTCCCGGCAGGCATCTTAATTCCACTTGCAGGGGGTTCTGCCTGGCTACAACGTCCTGAGGACCCACAGACTTGAATTTTTTCTCAGCCCTGTTCCTTTTTCTTTGGAATCCTTACAGAATTAGGAGGAAAGGTGTTATTAAGCATCCTTCAGCTATCGCACATATGGCGTGTGTCTGATGCCTCCCCTGGAAGAGATCCTAGACGTGTACAGCAATCAACATAAGGTCTCAGTATGAAAAGGCATGGTCTCTAGTAGGTCTCTGTGTCTCATAAAAGAAAGGGACAAAAATTGCAGAGCCACAGAAACACATCTGCAAAGATGCAATACACAAATATCAGATCTGGTAGAGAAAAGAAACTGCATAAGGGGAGGAACATTAAAAGCATTTTCTGACAGAGGACAAAAAGAAATATTTTTCTTATTTAAAAGTTACTTTAAAATGTTAGATGTTTGTCCTGTTATTATAGGACATTCCTAATTATTACACTGTTTTCCTAGTTATTATATTGTTTCCTAGTTATTATATTGGTTTAGCCTACTGAAAAGCAAAATAACAAGAACAAAGTCCCTTTCCATAAACAAAATAGAGCAAAAAAGTTGTGATAGCAAGTGAATCCCACTTTATCACTCTGCCTGGAATTTCTATTGCAGAAACACAAAAGTCTGATTTATTTTTAAAGCATTTTAAACACATACCAACATTACTTGGAAATGGGCCAGGTAAAAAAATTCCATCTGAACTGACACCCTACAAACACATGTTACCAGTAACCGCTATTGAGCCTAAAGAAATAAATGAAATGCTATACCTTTGGCAATGCAACACTTGGCACGTTGTCAAAGATTCATAGCAGCAAGGTATATATCTACTTTAAATATACAGTAAGCTCAGTATTAAACACATTCTCCCCCTCCTTTAAGAGAAGTCTTTTGTCCCACAACTTTTAAAATTAAGGGCTTTTTTAAACTGAAACACTATGCAACTTGTATTCCATAGCTGACCAAAAATCATGACTATGAATTCTCAGAAAATCTAATCCTTGAAAAACAAGCTTTTCCTGACTGTTATTTAAACAGTCTAGATTTAAGAACAAGAGAGGAAGAGTATAGGTGATGGTACTCTGAGGTGAGAGAATATTTTCTTGAAAATTCTTCTCTAACAGAAGTGATAGAAAGGTTTATTAAGGTTCCAGGTGTCTCTAGCACATCGCAGCCTGAAAGGCCTTCATCATCATCTTAGCAGTCAGTTAAATAAGAGGAAACAAATGCAAATTTAATAAAAGCAGGGGTGGCTTCTGGGGTTAAAAGCTACCTGCAATGTTCATGTTGGCTGCATTTTTACCTAGTCCATAACAAAACAACCTCAAACAAACAGCAATGCCCAAACAGGCGGTGATGTTTCTGTAAACACCACAAAGCACACTTACAGAGTGTTTCACAGCAAGCACGTGGGTAGACTTAAAACACCTGAAGATCGTCTTGTATTTGGGGGTATGTCCTGACAATTTAGACTCACGGTTATCACCAGAATGTTTCCATGGGACGAAAAGAAATAATAATAAATCTTCTGTAAATAAAGCTTTGACTCAGTTGCTAAGAATGTAAACTCACCAAAAGACTGAGAGCAAATTTCACCTCTCTCCACACATATACGTTTTGTGCTGGCATTTGAATACTACATGTGGAATACAACCACTGAAGTCAGGAGTCAAATGTCACATTTGTGCCTCCCCTTAGCAAACATGCTGGAAAAAAAAAATCCTACACCACTGCTACAACATGTGGAGGCACAAGACTGAGATTTTATGGCAAAAGATACAGGCTTGAAAGACTTTCAGGATATTCAGACGGGACTGCATGTGGACCAGTAGGAGAAATCACATACATCTCTGGTGCTGAGGAGAGGTGTTAATTTTGAAATCTGTTCACTAGCCTAAAGGTGCGAGGAGGGATGGCCTTTGTCCTGCTCAGCTTCTAACAGTAAATGATATCACCTTTTAGGAATTTTTTTCTGGTAATGAAAGCCACGGTGGGCTGGAGGGAGAGAACAAGGGACATCTGGATCCTCTTCTGGAATGACAATTAGGCAGTGGTCCATATTAACAACAGGCAGCCAGTAAAATCACCCGGGCTCATGCATCAGATATAAAGTGATTACCTTCAAATATTGATTTTACAGCAAGACCAGTCCCAGAGGTTATAATGGTTGTTGCTTGTTTCTAAGTGGACAGGTTTTTGAGCACTGGAAGTGAACTCCGCAAGGAACTATTACTTCCCAACAAATATTTCATGCACTTTTGGTGGTTAGTGCCATGGAGACTATCCCAACAATCAGTGCCTCTAAGGGATTAGAAGAAATTATTAGGCCAAAGTGTTTTGTTGTTCCTCCCTTTCCCCATCTTTTATGTCACAGTGACTTTGGACATTTTGCTAGGAGACTTAAAGTTCTCCAATTACTCTAATAAGGCCAGTGAGTCATACAGCTCTCCTACTGCCTGAAGGAATTGAGGTTTGGATAAGTGCTAACGGTGTAAGGCTCAAGATAGGACAAGGTTACACTGGTTCACCACAGCACATAGGGAAATGCACAGATGTGTTCTGGGGCTGGATGGACAGACCCACTTTGAGGTTTTTACACTTGTAATGCGTGAATATTTGGGGATACAGCACATCTGGGCATCCAGAAGTCAGGCACAAACATGCATGCTTTTCAGCATAGCTGTGTGTGCTTCTGTGTGGCATTCATCACTGCCGTTTATCCTCTTCTTCCAGAAAAACATGACCTGAATGCGGCCTTTCCCCAAATCTATGCCAAACCTGTGCTACCTTTGTCAGTCTTGTGTCTTCAAGGACACAACCTGAAGCAGCCTAAGCCAGCAGGCGCAGCCGCCCAAGCCTCCGACGGCAGCGGGCTGTGGCAGGGCCAGGGTTTGCTGCAGAGCCCATCTCCATCACCCAGGCTGGCTCCTCTGAACCTTGCGCGCGCCTTAGGCACCTACTGTACAATCAGCCCTAATGTCCTCAAATGAGCTTCTCTTGTGCACTTCCCTCAAGGGCTACAGTAATGTTTTCTACTTATGGCCACTTGTGAAGACCACTGAAAAATGGCAGCTAGTGCTGAAAGCAGCTGCCCACTTATTTAGCAAATTTTCTCGTAGATAGCACTTATGCTCTTGACACTGCAGCTGCTACTATTTCCTATCTACGTGAATCTTTCAGAATTTCTTTAGATTAGGACTTCTAATGTGTCAGAACATGTTTTCTAGCACAACTTACAAGCCTTTAACTCAGCTAGATTGAGTTAAACCTTCCGAGAAAGCATAGGTTTTAACTTGACTAGCTTCTAATATGAAAGTTTACATTGTTTGATTATGTCATGTTTAAAACGGGCTAGCTAGCACATTCTCATCAAAGCCACTAACTAAAATATTGGCATCTACACACTGCCTCAGTTTCTGCCTCTCCCTCCTGACTGTGTCTAGCAGCTAGTTTCAGATAAGGTTTATAACTTCGGGCATCATGAGCTGGTGTCAGTGCAAGTCCCTTGGCCACAGAGTTTAGCTGACCTAACAGAAATAAAGTTTGCTGCTTTCTGTGAGGTACCACAACACCCATTGCATCAGCCATACTCCCACAGAAAATGGAGTGAGTTGAGAAATCTGCAGGTCTATTGGAATTTACTTCATTATTTTGCTCTTTGCAATTTTACAAAATTGTATTTTTTTTAGTTCCAACCACTTGGGCTTAAAAATATTATAAGAAGGACATAAGAAAAAGGTTCCTTTTTGTCCTTTTTTAAAAAAAAAAAAGTATTTTTAGGTTAGAAACTCAGAACAGCATGCCTTACACTGGCAGTGATCTTTATTTTGGAATATAATACAAAATTGCAACCTTTTTCCGTCTAATGACCATTAGCGATTATTCTACAAAATACAACTCCTTTTTAAAACTACTGTTGGTCTGTTAGGTACTTTTTGCTACGCACATAACTACAGGTGCCCATTCATCCAGATATTAGACAGCTCACTTATTTACCCTAGTACGTATCACTTTAATTTGAGTTAACACTATTGCAATATATAAAGAATGTCCCTGACACTCAGATGAAAGATTTGACGGAAGCATCACAAAAACACATTGAGCAATCAACACCAACACGCAGCTAAAATAGATTCTTTTTTTTGCACAGGACATCCCTGCTGACATCTTAAGCCTAATATAACATGAAATTAGCAGAAAACATCACGAAAAATCCACCTCCAGAAACGTCATCTGTAACACAGTGTGATCCTCTAGATGCACTCCATTAACACAGACAAATTTTTAGAAAGTTTAACATAATCTTTGATGGAGGGACCAACTGTCGACTATTGGATGTTCTGATGCTTTTTGAAATACGCTAGCAAATCTAGCCTAAATAAAAATTGCTAAGATGACATATTGATATCCAAAGTTGCTGTTATGATAGGCCTTAAAATACTATATATGCCTCTTGGCTACCTCTGAGAATAGGATAGCACATAATATCCCTTTTTCTTGACCTTTCTTGCTGTGTACTTTCACAAACTTTCAGGTGCGTACTGGTAAAGCAGGACTAAAACACTTGACACTTGTTAGGTCTCTACTGGGCAGTAATGAAGGTGCGGCTGCATTTTTACTGCGTGGTATGTTCTTTCCCATTCAAAACAATTGGGGAAATTAATAAAATATGAAATGAATAGTGAAATCCAGATAGTTTCTGGCTTTTACAGAAGTGTTCAGGAATGATAAGGACACAAAGCAGCTTCTCACTTTTATAAGGTCTATGGAAGTACCAGACATGATAGTAAACTTTTATCCTCAAGATAAAAGGCCGAGTTTTGTTTCTTTTCCTCTGAGCCACCTCAGGCCGCAGAGCATCCCAAAGACAAAGAGACAGAACTATGAACACACATTCATTTTCTTCTTCAGGATTTCTTGAGGGAATTCATCTGTAAATAACAATTAGAGGTTTTAGGAGTTCCCTGACATACAATGTGCAGTAATCCAATGCAACTTCTAAGGCCATAACAGAAACAAAGTTGGTAGGTGACATTTTTAGTTATTTATACGTTGTTCATGCTGTTATTCAGCTCTCACAATATCCCTGCTGATCCATGTTCTGACAACTCTATCAGTTTGGGTAGCACCTTACTCTCCGAAAAACATGAAAATACTTGAAAGATTTTTCACAGAAGAAAGTATTCTTTGTAAGACTACCGTTGTCAGAATATGGCCTTTGGATGATGACTCACTGGGCAGGAATGTGGTGCATTGCTATTATCCATTTACCATTTCATGATACAGACTTTAACATGCAGCTTATACCAGTGTTCTAAATCCTCAGTGTGAAGAAATCTCAAATAGCTGCAAAATTATTTGGAGACCTTCAAGCTGCCATGTTAGCTAAAATCAGGGATACGGGAGAAAGGCGGCATGCAGATATTAAAGCAATCAATATGATAGCCTGATCTAAAAATGTTTTGGGAACGGTGATGTCAAAATATACTTCCTGGTTTTTAAATCACATCTGCATGGGCATCCATTATAAATCTAATTGGGTCAAGTATTTTAATTGCACTTTACATTGCTAGTATTAATGCTAAAAGGAAGACTATTTCACTTATCCATTTTTTTTCCAGGTTTTCATATTACATCTTTCCTTTTGATCTGATTCCCTAATACTGCATCATTCATTTGTAGTGGTTGAGATATCCTACTTGTTTATAACTGCAGAATGCTTAATCTCTATAAATACTCTCTCAGACTTCAAGGTCTATACTTTGAATATACTCACAACTTTCAGGAAAAGCTTACAATGAACTGACCAAAATTGATCTGTGGTACAGTAACCAATTGATTTCTGTTAATGCAAATTCCATTCACTGATTTTAGAAAATAAACACAGGATGATTTTTCCCCACTATCAATGTTTGATGTGACACTCAAGGATACATTTAAATCAGACACACAGAACTCTTGGATTGATGTAAGAGTGTTAGGTTAAACTCATTTTTTTAAAAAATTATATTTTAATCCCTAAAGGATAAACATTTATCCTCTAAGATACAGGGATAAAGATTTTAATGGCATCTTGCTTTGGGATTCAAAATAAATAAGGCAAAGATGAGTTTCCATCTTCTTAAAACTAAATTACAGAGATTAAAATATATAAACACAAAATGAATGTATTCCATTTGCATATTATATTTCGCTCTTAAAGTTGATATTGAAGATTAAGGGTCAGCATTTAATCCTCACTATCCTAATCCCTAAAATTACAAAGACAGGCATAAGTGCATGTCTGCTTCACTAAATTACCTTGAAAGAAAGCAAATTCCGGATGAAAAGGGAAGCATATTTATATTATGGTGATTTAAAATCTGTCGCCTAAACACATCTTCTCCCCTCTATCCATTGACCTAAATTGCACACTAAAAGCTTGCTTGTCTGCAAATGGGCAGCTAACACTTTGAGACAATCCAGAGATTCTTCACTTACGCACAATCATGCCAACTATTTTTCTGACTACGATAAACACTGTCTTGTTCATATTTTGCAGAAACAAGAGTGAAGTTATAAACCAGAAGAATTTGTTACTCTTCCCAGCCCAATTCCTAGATACAGGTAACTCTAAAAATTTAAGATTCTGGGAGAAAAATGTATTCCTGCAAATTAGTAGGTCAGGCATGCTCTGACTTAAACAGTTGCAGCTCTAAGGGGAATTATACCCTGGTGGATACTGTACCTCTGAAGAAGCAAAATTGTAACATAAAACATCCCTAGCCTCTAGAAGAAAAAAAAATTACTTATGCTAGAATGTTATTTCATACTGTAAGACAGTACCAATTACACTCTGTTTGGCTGCTTCTCTAAAATATTAGTGTTTCCACAGGTTACATGGTGCAACTGGAATTAACGACGGAGCTGCCATTGACTTGAATAGGACAAGGACATCAACCCTCACTTATCCACTCTGTCACCTCACCAATATCATACGGCAATGGAGAAAAAAAAACAACAGATCAGCCCCCAAAAATACCAGGACATAAAAGACTAAAAGCAAACTGAAGCTCATAGAGGTTCATTCTGGATTTTACATCCAGCATTTATCTACTTTCTAACATTGCAGGCTGATAGAAGAGCTACACCACTGCACCTAAGCTGCACTCAGCCCTTCAGATTTGCCTTGAGAATTGTCTGTCTACATTTGTATCAAGATGTTCCAATATTTATTTTAGAAGAATTATTTTATAATTTAAGCCATCTAGGAGAGAACAATTTTATCAAGGAGAGAACAACTTTATCATGATTATCAAGCTGAGCAGCTCTGTAATTATAATCACCAAGAGGGCACTACTTTCCTTCTTTTGAAGTTTATTTAACATATTTTTATACTCTAAAGGGGAAAAAAAAATCCGTGTATAAAACCTATTAGCCAGTATGTTTTTTACCTGAAAGGACATTTTCATAACTGACCATAAGGTTTCTTTCTACTTATCAGGATGTGTGGAGCTACAACGCTACCACTACATTTGAGACGACCGACAAATATCTCAAGCTTAACTGCATTTGGTTTTTTAACTCTGCACATTCCCCATTCAAAGCATATTTTAGAATCATCCTAAAATAGTCTTCCTACTAATTTTTACCTTCTGTAGGTTTAAAAAACCTCTTCCAAACATAAACCCTTCAATTAAAAGGTTCGATCATCTCAAAAAGAAAAAAACTCACAATAAATGCTGCTGTGATATTTGGTAGTTCAGAGCCAAACCCCTGCTGCTTGGTCATGATAGTTATAAAAGTAGACTAATGAAAGCAGCAAAATTAACAATTAATTTTAATTCTGACGAAATCACACTGCTCTAATCAACTGCCTATCAAATGTCGGTGCAAATTACACTAACAAAAATAATTATTAGGACAGGTTGGCGGAATAAAATTTTCCGTATACTCCATCTGCATAGAGAATGCCTGTGTGGGAATTACTTTTAATGAACAACAAATTACAATTACTAAACTAAATGAACCATCTGCCTTTTTTGTTTGTTTTCACAGTCTCACTGGTACAGGGTGCACTGTCAGCTTAATTGCCATTCAAAATGGCAGACTGACCTATCACCAGACTTGCATGTCCACAACATTTTAACTGAAAAGCCTTAGCAGATGTTTTTAATTTTATCAAGAGGACAAGTATGTTTCATAAATATATTCAAAACATTAAAGACTGGCATTGAAATAATAATAATAATAATAATAAGGTACATGCCTATTTCAGACTGGAGAGCTTGTATGACTAAATATTCCTAAGCCCTAAATTAGCACATGAAGTATTCATGGACCAATACTACTAGAAACAAGTCTTGATGTGCTTTATTAAGAATTTTATTCAAGTAAATGTTTTCTCTCTAGTCTCTAATGAGTGACCACTTTTTTTCAAAGGGGCACGCATGAGGAATTGCAGTAATGACATCTTTTAATAAACTTTTACCAAGCATTTTTCAAGTCCTTATTTGGATATGTCATCTGGCATCTGCATAAAAAGAATATCAAAAAAAAGGAAAACCACTCTCTTATTAGCGTATGTCTCATATTTGCTGAGCTTTCCCTGCAGAGTTTTTGGGGACCGTGATATTGTTTAACAGTTGGAAGACTGAGTCTCATCACAGCCACCGAGGGGAAAGAGAATCTGACCTGGACATGCACTTAAAAAAGAAACTCCACTTAGGACTGCTGTATGACACAAAAGGGATGGGTGAGGAGAGACTTTTTATTTCCTTATATTACTACTTAATGGCTACATCGCCATATTTTCTAAAAGCCTGGCTCATCGCTTATTATTAAAAAGCTTAAAAATATTTCTGAAATTAAACCTTTTCTGTTGAAGAGGCTAAACTGCGAACCATAGAGACAAATGCTTCCTCTTTGCTTGAACTACTAAAATCCTTCAAGCTAAACCGGGAAATACCACTGCTACAGAAATTTAAAAAAAAAAAGAAAAGAAAACCACAACATAAAAAAAAAAAACACCAACCCTAAGACTGTGTCAGTATCCAGTGAATCTTCCATTTCTCTCTGAGACTGTCCGCAAATGCCACTGTGTTATTTCAGGTTTGAATCCCTGATTCAAAGGACAGTTTTAAAAAGGAGAGAGTAAAAAAGACTCATGTTTATTTTGAAGGGCTTTGGATCAGATCTTTGGGGATGTGATCAATAAAAGTAAATACTATTTTTACATTCTGTTTTTAATGTTATTGCTATGTTTATTTTCAATTTATTCTAACTTACTGTGACAATGTATAAGGCAAAATAAGTGATTAAGAGAATGGACGTCTTGCTTCTAATTATATTAAATCATTTAATGAACCATATATACAGAGTGATGCAAAGACAAATCAACTTCTATTTTCAGATCTCCATAAAGCTGGATAAGTGAAAGTGGCTTAAAATCATTCCTGTTTTAGGTCAATGTTATTTATCAGTGTCCATACTAGGAGCTACTGTACATTGCTTCAAAATAATAGATTTAGCTGGTATGCATGCCAGTGTCCACTCACATACCCATGTCTGACTTCGGGATTAAAATAATCCTTATTCCCCTCCCCCTTCTACACACCTCTGGCTAAGACTAGAAATAACAAAGAAAAACCTGAGTCCTCTACAAGGATATTTGACTTTAAAAGGTATATTACAGTGCTTACGTTACGATGTTATTACAATTAATATTTACAATTAGCTAATTTGTAATACCAGTGTTACTAACTACAGTTCTTTGCAGGAAGATGTGGGAAAGATACGATAAAAACCTATTAAATGTGAGTTTATTCACGGAACAGTATTAGTAAAACTGTTTCACTCCCATCTTTACTTTGCAATAGCCTTGTTTCTCTTGCTATTTGGACTTTATTTGAAGAAGCTCTTATTTAAAATCCTTTCACTGGTTTCCCCACCATTTCACCTTCTAGGGTCCGCATACCTTTGTTTGGGCCAATGTTTTTCGCTCTGTAGTTCTTACCATTACAGCCTGGCTGCCTGGAAAAATTGCATCTCAATTTTCCCTTTGAGGTCTTTCCTCAAATAATCAATGTGTTTTCTTCCTTTCTACCAGAAGAAGCTTTCCTGTTCTTTTGGGTCAAGCAATACTTCTCCCTCTTACAGCTCTTCTTCAAGGCTCACTGACATCCTTAAGTCTGGGAATTCTCCAGTACATTATTAATGCTTTGCAGGGAAAGGGGAAATACAGAAAAGTGAAAAATACCATGCTCAACAACATGCCCCTCCCTACAGAAGATTGATCCCTCTACTGCAATTCAAAACTTCTGCTCTCCCACACTCTGTCTGCATTACAGAAACCAGTAGTGCTTCCCAGGCAGAGAGTCCAAGCGCATGCCCTGCCATCTCCCAGCTCTGCATCGGGACAAATCCCTGCAATGCACCATCTTACCTCCACTTCTCCCAGTCCCTTTCAGACCCGTTGTCCACATACAGAATGACTAGCCAGGGCTGGGGAGTCGCCATGGCAAGACCCAGAGAGTAATCTGCACACAACCTCAGTAGGTCTGGGTTGTTTATTCTGATAATAACGATCACAACAGTGGAGTTTCTCTTCCTAATCCTTGCTCAGAGCAGAGTGCACCGAACAATTGATAACGGCTACCACACAGAGTTAACGTGTCACTGCGATGCCGACAAAACTGCAGCATGAAACAGTAACCCGAGCCAAGGCCTATCTTGCATGGTCCCACGTGGATTCTGCAGAAACTAGCTACCACAGGAGCTGGGCAGCAGATGCCCCGTCCTCTTTTAAGAGGTAGAATAAAATCGTCGTGCTTCCCAAAAGCGTGGAGAGATGCTGTGTGGTACTGAATCATAACTGCTCTTAAAATGATCTATAAAGTGTTTCCAATAGTCATCTGAGTTTAAAAAACGTTACTGGAAGTCTGTACTTTCACATGCTATACTCAGGATATCAAATTATCTATAGAGTAATGCAATGCCGATGAATTAGTACTCAAATGTGAAAATGCAAGTCCACGGGACTACGAATGCTCATCTGAAGGGAAACTTTTTGTCATATTCTTTGAGCAGAGGCAAACTAATTAGTTGCCAAATGGCCCTTTCTGTCTATTGTTTTTACTTCCAAATTAAATAAATGAAACACTAATTATGACACAGACACTCCTCTCCCCTGCTGAGTGATAAATTGACAAAGAAAAAAAAAAACCCCAGACATGCAGATTCAGTTGTTTACTGCTAGAGTAGTACCTTGCCTTAGCAAAACTAAAATTGCGAATAGAAAAGCATCTTATTTGCATTTGAAACACTCGGTTCTTGTATTCATTTTTGAAGTCTAATGCTGTCCTCTGAGAACAGTCACTGAGGGAGACAGAGAGATGGAAACACCGGAGTAACGCTATGAATCATACCCTTGGCCCAGCTATTCTGACATGCTGTCTGTGCAAGTAGCAAGTATCAGATTCACAGAAAAGCAGTGTACAAACATAAACCTTTAGGGATCCTAAATGAATGTGCAGGAGGATGAAGGATCCTTGCCTGACCCTGGAAGACAGTCTGTTTATATCCCTACTTTAACAATAATAATAGAGAACCAAACGTTCTTGTATCTTTTTTGTTTTAGCCCCCATAATCAGAAACATCATTAATGTTCATCCCCTTATCCTTCTTAAAAATCCTGATAAACAGTTTATCCAGATAACCCCCTGCTGCAGCGATGAATTTCACAGGCTGATTATTTACTGCAGAAAACAAGAGTAGCTCTGAGTTTCACTGAACACCACCTCCCTCTCCTACCATAGTGCCGAGTAAAGGGAGCACATGGCTGGGTTTCACTCTGTCCTTCATCATTTTATATACAGCCCTAAGCCATACCACCTTGTGCTGTGATCCCTTCAGATCTCTCAGGCTAAAGCAGGGTCAGTACTTGGAGAGCAGTTCTCCAAGGAAAACAACAGTGCTACAAAAAAAGAGTTTTGGTAATTCATTGATGGTGCTCTCTGTCTAAATTAGTAATGAGTCAGTGCCCTAGCTTGGTGTTTAACAGTGCCGTCCTGTTAGGAAATGTTTTCTTTTGGATGAAACAAAGAACAGATTTCATAACTGCTTGTACTTAATAAAGTTATTAAGTACGTAGCACATTTTTTTCAAAGGAGGAAGAGTGTTAAGACAAATGTCTTGGCTAAATTTCAACTTGTAATTATGTTTTGCCTACCTACAGGCAATTCCCTGTGCAGTTTCACTTCAACGCAGCTCTTTTTTTTTTTTTTCACCTGCCTTCAAAATACTTGCAGTGCAACGCTGCTGCACACAGTTAAACACAAGCTTCCTTCCAGTCTGCCAGTATGTACATGAAGATGGCCCTATATGCACTTAGGCTAACACAGAATGGAGGAGCACTGAATTTAATTAACATTGTTAAAACATTTTGAAAGCCTCTGAATAAAGGCTTTACAGAAGTGTAAAGCATTACCATGGTTCCTACAGTCTATTTATTTAGACTTAATAAGATTCCCTTCCCACACGCACGCACACACAAAAGCCACCTTTTTTCACTTTGCCAAGTAAAGGCACATTAATAAATAGTACTGATATCCAAGCCATAAAATTTTTTTTTTGCCTAAGAACAAACTTTCCCACCATGGGCACCCTTTCCTCCCTTTATCCTGTAAGAATCTGAAAGACAAATGCACTTTGCTATGTGGTGGAACGATCAAAATTTGCCAACTTTGATCAAGAAAGCGAGAAAGCAGATTCTGCATTTGCCAACCACCCTCTGAAAACACAAGCTTCCAGCATCTTTGAGATTAAGCCCAGGGCACTGCTAGCTGATCTGAATTACATATGTGAAGGGAGGTTTTCAGGGAGAATCAGGGTCCGACTCATTTAAGCCTTTATAGGTTGAAACAGAGTGAAACTGCAACTAGAAGCAACTTGTGAGAGTTGGAATAGATCTGGGGCAGCAGCTGCAAATTACTTGGTGTCAGAAGCACTGCCTAATGGACAGACAGCTATATTCCTGGCAGCTCAAATCTTCCAGAAGTTTGGAGGTTTACCTCTCTTTCCTCATCAAATCTGAATGTGGCAAAGTGTGGGCCACTAAGTTCTGTGTTTAGAATTAAAGCATCAGTAGAGCTGGAAAATACTGGATATATTCACCTTAAATTCCTGAATTAGTTCCTTCCATGCCCCACCTCTTGGCGGTTTGTTTTCCATTAATTTCTACAAACTAAATCTGCTGACCTAAGCAAGGAATTTGTTGCAGAAACAGCTATGTTTAAATGCATACCGCAGAACATCCGAGGAAAGCACATCCTGAATGTGTTAACTGAGCACTCACAAAACAGCCAATTTCTAATGGTACATTTGCAATCAATCAGGGAACAGAAATATACCATGTGTCAAACCAAAACTAACCAACAGAGCACAAAAGTTTAAATGCATTATATATTGCAAATGACTGTAGGTTGAGCAGCAGCAGCAGGACCGAGCACAATTTTTTGGAAGATATTTCTACAACAAAAGAAATTGAGAGAAGCTGATTTGAAAGAGAAGCAATATCTATCCATTTAGCACTCGGCCATATATAAATGATGAAGGCATGCTTATCACTCCTTGGGTTCCCTCAATAGCCAAACATAGAATCCAGCAAGGCTTACAACTGTGGGACAACTACACAATGCTGCCTTTGCCTTTTCTACCAACTGTTGAACGCCACCAGCACGACCTCAGTTTACGACACAGCTGGTCTACGCAAACCCCAAGTCTGGCAAGATACCGAGTCAAACAATTGATTTCACTGCCCAAATCTGATGAAATAGTTGTGCAGATGAAAATCATCTGCATCTCGGAGACACCCCCACCTCAAGCACAGATGATTCTCCCGTAATGGCCTTTTGGGCATATGTTGATCAAGAAGGGTGACAGACTAGAACTCAGCCATACTCCACATGGGAGCACATGAGTGCACCCACTGGGCTGATGAACAACCACCCCAAAGTGCCCCCGTTCCCAGGTCCTCCTGCAAAAAAAGAATGGAGTCACTCAAGAAGAACTTCATTTATTGCTCTCACGGCCTTCAGCTATTCATCAATACCACTTTATCATCAAATGTATCAAGAGTATCCGACAGACCCGCAATAATAGGCATGTCTTTAATAGTGTCTAAGGGGTAAAGAAATGCCCCGGTGCCTGTGTCATCAGCTGCAGCTAGTAGCACTGATCCTGCCTGTCATCTTGCCTTTAAATATAGCAATTCCACATGCAGGTGTAATGAAGGGACAGTAGTTTCACCAACCGATACCTGAATGTGCATATTCAGTCAGTCCTAATTTGACTCTATCTTCTGCTAAGAAAGTGAGAGTAGGTTAGAGTTCCCAAGTCAAACTCTCCCTGTTTTTTCGTTGCAATTGACTTCAAATATTCTAAAGCATATATATATATTCATTTCAATAATTAATACAATTAGTTGTGCACATGAATATTTAATAAGCCTTTCCACTAAAGGTTAAACAGTTTAAGGGACTGGCAATAGGAAACAATATTTATTTCATTGGTGGCTTTTAGGATCCTGAAAAGGAAAGACAGAAAAGATCTGTTCCTTCTTGCTACTACAGAGTTATTCCCTATAGTGATTCGGCCAGATTAAAAATCAGCATTTAAATAGAAATTGCCCATTCAAAAGAGTAGTTCAAATCTGGAGTGATTACAACGTTTTTGCCTGCCAGCTGTTTAGCGGTCCATCAGAAATGGTCTGACACTCTCACTCTTTTTTTTGATTGGGGCATAAGTCATCAAAAGTCACTATTGCCTTATCAGGATTGTTGCTATCAGCAGAAAAGCCAGAAAGTGATATATCTCAGGTACCAGTATCCCTCCTCTTTACCCTAGGACCATGCTTGCATTCAAGTCATTATACTGGGAGATTCTGCAGCGATGCTCTACAGTTAGCAGATATCAATTGTCTGCCCTTTCAGTGCAATCTTGAGAACTAAAATTCATTAAAATAATTCTTAAAATTCAATGCACAAATCAAGACTGAACTGCTTGAAGATACTGTTGAACTGCAAAAGACTTCTGAACATTAGAATTAAAAGAAACTGAGGATTTATACTACAGTGGCTAAATTCATTTCAATGTGAATCTTACATTTTGATCACCAAGTAAAAGTGAATTCTTTAAAACATGGAAATAGGTTTTGATATGTATCTACCATTGTTTATTATAATATTTATTATTATTTATAGCAGCATAACCCACACAAGTTCCCAAAGGGTTAATGCAACTAGATGAGCTGAAATTCATGAGCATAATCCTAAACAAGTGAGTTGAAGTTCTATCAGGTCTATTTCATAGCATCAGGGATTACTGCTAGCAGTCTAATCCTACTGAGCCTAAGGGAGGTACGTTGTATTGTATTTGAAATCCTGGCCAGGAAAGAACGGAAGGTTAAATGGGTGCCTTGCTCTGTAATCAAATATCACAGGCACTACTTATCTATTCAATGAACAACTAACGTAGAAAATCAATTAGGAAACAAATAGCTTCTTCTTTTGAATTTTTTTTCCCAACAAAAAGAGAGAGTGAGGAGTAAATGGTTTATAATACGTTTAACAAAACTATCATACCATCCACTATAAAATAATTCTACACATAGACTGTCAAACATTAACTAGAAGGCATGAAACACCCCATAGCAACTGCTGGTGTTTTAATGCTATTGCTTTAAGTGCTAGGGCTATTTTCAAGGCTAGTGTATATTTGAACACCAGCAATTGAGCATCTTCTCAATGTAGAAAGCATCATGCAGAAACTACGCATACAAAAATATTAACTGACTGCAGATAATTGGACTATGCTCAAATGAAATCACAAATACATATCCGGTTGTTTGTAACTGAGCATCTTAAATTATGTATCAGTTGTGAAGAGCATTTCTTCAGCTGTGCATCATCTTTTGTTCACTTGGTTAAAATCCCAGGAGTACTGAAAAAGGCTGAAGCTCCTGCTGGTCTTTGTTCCCAGCAGGGAGAAGTCCCTTTTGGTGGTCTTGAGGTTAACACCCTACCCACCCCCCTTTCCCCCTCCATACCTGTCATTCTGAATAGACTTCACAGTCTGTGCACACAGACAAACAGCCTGACCTGGCCAGCTAGCTTGACCCCTGGGCAGGAAGAAGATCACATCTGGTTATTAATATTGGGACATTAAAAAAATGTAATCTTCAAGGCACTTGGAGAAGCAGGCTGGCAATTATACAGTATGCACTGGATGTCAGTCAGGGAGCATGTTAGCCTGGTATTATGCCCAAGAATGCTAAAACGTTCATTTTGCTCTGATGAGGGGTTTCATATACAGTTTCCCTCTGTATTTCTGAAAGCTGGTAAGAGAAGTTAGCCCAAAGCACTTAAGTCTTCAGCTTATCCGTTCTTACACTTCCCACTTTTTAGTCTATTTTACAGAGTTTTATAATGTAAAACATTTGTAGCTGAAAACTGATGTAACTAGAAAAAAAAAAAAAACATGATTTTACAGTAGAGGAAGGCACCTGATAAGTGGAACAAAAAATCTCAATATTACAATTGTGCTAAACATGCCCCCATTATATTCTCTGAATATTTTACCACTATTCAGACTTTTTAGTTCATTCATTCTAGACATGTGCATATTAGATTGTTTAAAGACAGTTTATATAACTGGCTAAAATACACAGAAACACATTTGTACATGCTTGTGATATGTTATATACATATGCATGTACACAAAGCTTTATATAGCGTAGATTTAAGAGTCATGTGAAATCTTAGTGCCACCAAAGTCAATAGAAAATTTACCTTTTGCTTGAGTTGGGCCAAATCTTAACCCTTTCTGAACGACAACACAGAATCTCATTGTGATATGTACTGACAGTATCAAACCCCTGGTCTGACATCTTTATACGGGCAGATAATTACTTCTATTTGCCCCAGTGGTTATGCCTAAAACAGAATGAAAGGCCGTGGTCTGGAGCTCTTATATGCTGTATTTTGCTGGCATCCCAACCTTATTGATGCCACATGGTAAAGTTTAGATTGCTAGTGTGAACCCAGCACAGGTCCAGCATCCTTCACAAAGAATGCTCTGACCCTCCACGGTGCACTTCTGCACCTGTCATGTGGAAGGCAGAGGACCATGGTCTTCAGAGAAGTCTCAAATCAGTCTTAGAAGATGGTGTCAACATAATCTTTGTGCTTGAAACCAGACCTAAAATTGTCTCCAAGGGTAGTTATTAATAACGCTCCCAGCCAGGATAGCTTAAATCAGCTGTCATTAGTTTGGTTTTGCTGCAAGCCACCATCAAGTCTTTTTCCTTGCTTCCTTCAAATGGAAAAATTTCCTTTCAAATTACATTGGGCCAACACCCAGGATGGGCCTTCTACCAATGATGTGTTCATCTTGTGATCTGTGAGTCTGAAAAAGGAGTTTTATAGCACAGGAGGTGGGAAGTTTCCAGCTTTCCAACAGAATGTTAGCATTTGTTTTTAGCTCTGATAGGCCTTGAGATGTCAGATCTTCAAACTGAAACACTATTATGTATGGAAAAGCTATTATAGGAAAAATGTAAGACGTTTCTGAAATATATTAGTCACAAAGTCACAGCAGTGTTTTTTCCCCTTAGTATTAGTGGAGCTTGGCTTGGTACATGCAGACATATGAAAAAAGAGCATTGATACAGTTAAAGAGCACTCTACAAATTTCTCACATATTTTTCCTAATGCAAAATATGCAGGAGGTTCAAAATGCATGATAGCTTCCTGTGGGATGGTCAGCATACCTTTTTCTGTCTTTATTACTTAAAACAACACGGCCAACTCAAGCTCGAGACAATAAAACCTTTATCCCACACATCCCAAATAATTAGAAATGCATATTTGATAATGTACACAAACACTCACACATGTATACACAAGAGAAAGTGGTTAAAGATTATTGGCAGAAAAGAGAAAAAATACGAAGGAGCTTGGGGCTCGGCAAGAGTGAAATCAGGCTTAGTACTGCAGAAATCACGCCATTCCAGATGCAGATGGCCCTATGAAAATAGACACATAGAGATGTTGGTAGAGCAGGAAGAAGAATGCGGTGAGGTGGTAAACACCGGCCGTACGTGTGTGCTACTGAGGTTGCAGAGAGTAAACCACGAGGCAAAGATGACACTATGCACAGTCCTGAGGGAGGTGGCGTTTTGGAGTGAAATTCCAAGCTTGAGGCAAGAGAGGAAATGTTTCTGACAGGTTGGGGCCTTTCAGGGTGGAGGCTCTCTGGTTTTAAATAGTAGCTGCTTGAAAAATGCTCACAAATGTGGAATAATTTAGGAGGAAAAACAGGCTATGGATGAGGTGACCTAGTGTGTATGCTCACAAAGTGTGTCATTGTTATCAATACCCAGTAACCTGTTTTGATCCATAAAAGATATTTAGGAGTGGGTTTTGTTCTAACAATACACAGTCTGTATCAAACAGGGGAGCTGTTTTGGTGAGAGGGAAAACACTTCCAAATTCAAATCCTCTCCTCTTTTTCACACCCTCTTTGCAAAGCAGTCTCTCTGACTCTTCCTTTGTATCTAGCCTTTTCTCTAGAGCACCAGAAACAAATGGAAAAACCCTAGAAATAAACTTTGGGAGAAAAACAGAAACAGTAACCATCAATTTCAGCAAGAAATTACCCAAATAACAGAACTTTTTGAACTGGATAATTTCTCACAGCAGTGACAAACCACAGTAGTCAAACCACAGGAGAGCCATGTCCCAGTCAATTGAGAGAGTAAAGAAACATTGTCATTTTGGAAAACTCCTGGGTCAACTCCATTCTTGGAGTAACACTACCGAGATCAGCAACACTACAACAAAGATGGATTTGGCCCACATTCTTCTTGTCTCTTTCCTTTCGTCACCATTTTAATGGGAAACAAACAATTTTTTTAAAGCTTCAAACAAATTCTACAGAGGATAAAAAGTCACAGAACCAGTAAAAACCCTGTATTCTTCCTGTATCTTTGCAAATGTTTAGACTTTCATTTAGCGGTATGACCTATCTAAAGAAAACCTCACAGACTCTGCTCATGCCATTGGCAGCTGAATAACTTTATCTTCGTGGCAAATTGAGGAAATAATCCTCAACAAAAACTACACGCCAGATGAAAAGTTGGGGCATGGGGCATATGAATGAGAGCCTGGTATATGTTTTAGCAACTAAAAAGAACAACTGGCGCTTGGAAACAACTGCGGGAGTTGATCAAGCCCAGAACGCACTGACACAGCCCAGCCAGCTCCCGGCAAGGCAAGCGTGTGAGAAACAAAACCTACCTGAGCCAAGGGGTCAAAACACAGGACTGAAGTCAGACCCTACAGTTTGTGACAGCAGCCGCTGCCTCTCTGTCCCAGGTAAAACGTCACCAGCATCCCCCTGAGCTGGCTGTACCAGGGAGATCCCTGTACGGGGAGGGGATTTCACTCTCGGCGCAGACACACTTAGGTGTGCTCTAGCTGCTGCCCTTCCCCGGTCCTTCTCCTGGCATGTTCCCTTGCGTGGCGTGCAGTGGGAAGGACAGTGCACACACAGCGGGCTCCCTGCCAGCCGGGGACTCCCTGACACGAACAGAGTAACCCTGCCCTCCCCCACGGCGGGGAATGTGCATCAAATCTCCAATTTCTTTTGCTCCATTAATGGCAGAAAGGGAGCTGAGCCAAGGTTAGAGCGGGCTGTCCTGTGACTGTGTGTTTGTCATATGTTTCCTTATTTCAAGTTTTCTCCAATGACTAATTCCCTCTTTAAGAGTTTCAAACAGAAGTAAACTATTCTAAAATGCAAACTGCTGGACACAGGGAGAACCATTTACAAGTATTTCATTTTACAGGGGCATAGGAAATAAAAAAAGGAAGAGAAGGACAGTTATGTACTTTAACTTTCCTGAAAGAGGGAGGGGGGAGAATCTAAAGTATTTCAAAACTAATTTTGTGAAAAGATACTCAGTGAGCTACAGCCAAGATAAATGCATATTAACATGCCTGTTTTGCTAAACTAATTAGCAGTATTACAGGGTTCAGTAGTGACATTTCAGCATTAATTGATCTCTGATGCATTTTTTGTGTATTTCGAACTAGCCAACACATCCAGCCAGGAGGGCTGTGCAAGCACGGAGGCTGGCAGTCTGCACCGAGGAGCTGGTCACCACCTCAGCATGACCTTGGACCCCGGGATGCTAAACACACTCAATCAACAGGAGCCACTAGCACTCAGCATTTCTGCAAATCAGATCCCTAAATCCCTCCACTTTTAGCACTTCCTTCACCACTGGCAGGTAGCATAGCTAATTCAAATTCAGGTGGCAACTGCCCTACACCAGTGTTTGTATATACTCACACGGGGAATCGGGAACTTCCTGGCTTGCTCTGAAATTAGTATTTCAAATTTTGTGCTGACTCGGTGGGGAGGGCATTTGGCATCATATTTTCACATTACTTCACACTACGTACAGGGTAACTTAGTTACTCTATATTTCTTTCTCTTCTAAACCCTAATGTGAAAGGTTTTAATGTCAAGCAGCATGAAGGCCAGAACAATCCAAAAGTCAACACAGCTCCCACAGTATGAGTTCAGCCACTACAGACATCCCATCTGTATTTCATGGTGTACCTTAATAACAATCAATAATACATTAAAGTTAGCACTGAACAGTATAAAAAAGAACACACTACAAAGAGTCTATCTGAGTTATGGCTCAGCCTTGTAGTCCACATGCAGAAACACCATCTTCTGTTTTGCACCAGCAAATGAATATCTGGGGTAAATATTTGCAGATAGATGGTTAATTAGCTGTTTCTGTTCTTCAGGCTCAACGAATAGTTAACTGCCTACAGGTGTTCGCACCCCAAGTCACTACGTATAGCAATAAATGTGGGAAAGCAACAAGAGGCAGCTGTCTGAAGAGACAGGCAATGTGACATGGGGTAAACTGGGTACTTCTTTCCTTCACTCTCCTAATATTAGGAGGAAATTAATTCTTCCATGGGACAATTCAGAGCTGAAGTTTTTCCCTCTCAGCTGACTAAGCAGAAGGTGGCCTAACCACTTAATGTAGGCACCAAACCCAGTGGCAAAAAAAGTCATAGACTAGAAACTGACAAAGACAGAAAATGAGCTAGAGGAACCAACAGGCCATTTAACAGAACAAAAGTTACCTCTGGATCTTCTAACATCAAACTTGGACTGACCTTGCAGAGGGCATAAAAGAATGTATGCCAGTCAAGACCAGCCAAAGAACCATCAGGAATGCCAGAGACATTTAAAGCTAGCTGAGCAGACAGGTGAAATTCAGTATTGACAAAGGAATCCAAGCAAATGTATATTAGAAGGAATAATTTGAACCTATCAAACATGTTACTGCTAAGTTAAATGTAACTGCTTTAGGACACTTGGGCGTCAATATGAATGGGGGCACGGGAAGAGACATGCAATGAAAAGCAACATCTTTCCAGCATAGAACGCAAGAGGATTTGTTTAAAGCAGATTATATTTTTGGATGCACCAGACACGGGACAGTAAGATCATACAGCTCCACTGAGAACAGTGTGTTCAGTTCTGAGATAACTGTATATCTCAAGAAAAATTTACCAAGGGTAGAAGGAGTTCAGAGATCAGTGATGGGATTAGCAGTGTGGAAAAAACTTCCACTGAAAGCAACACTGAATAGACTGAAATTATTTGGTGTATGAATACTGTAAGTAAAAGAGAGACATGATAGAAAGATCATAATCATAAATATTATTATGAAGATATAAAGATTATATAGAAAGATCATAAAGCAAGTAAGAACACATGATCTTTCTTGTTCTGTTACCAGATGAATAAACAAAAAAAAAACTCAGTAACTTAAACGAATGACAGAAATTTTTAAAAGCTGAAAAATTATACTTATATGCAGGTTAAATTAACCTGTGGAACTCCTTCCCACTGCACGTGATTGAGCCGAGAGTTCAGTTTATAAACTGATTTGATGTTTGTGTACATATAAGACCACACAAAGACCACTTTTTTTTGGAAAAAAAAAAGATACTTGAATTCATATGATGTTAATTGTTCTCTAAGTACAGACAACATACAAGAAGAAAAAGTATTTTCTTGTATAAGCAACATTATTCCATATTTGCCCATGACAGTTTTTTTTTGCTCTGCTCTAAGAAGCAACTGTTGTTAGCCAGTCTGGAGCAAAGAGATTAGATAAGGTGGACTAATGGTATAATTTGCTGTGATAGGACAATGATTGCATACTTGGCCTATTAATGTGTTGTTTCTTCTAAAATAACACTTTCTTCCGTTATGGACAGCCACTGCAAGAGATGTACTTGACTAACTTTATTTGCAATGGAGTATTTTTCATTAGGACAGGTTGGAAGGATATCTCATGATTACATGGCTCAGAAACAGTGCCAAAGAAGAAAGAAATATTCTTCGCACCCAGACCAAATCCTGATAATTTCAGCCCTGAAAGTGCCTGTAAGAAAATTATGAGTAACTGGGAGAAGGAAATGAGAACAGAAATGGAAATCCAACCTTTACTACAGCAGACAC
Source organism: Ibidorhyncha struthersii (assembly GCA_013398815.1). NCBI lineage: Eukaryota > Metazoa > Chordata > Aves > Charadriiformes > Charadriidae > Ibidorhyncha > Ibidorhyncha struthersii. Next base: position 419,225 of record VZSZ01007251.1, read on the forward strand.
TAACTTATCTAGACCTTTGTACCGTGTTATAGCAGGTGACAGTAGCAGCCTGGGGTATGTATGGACACACATAGTTTTAAATTCTGTTTATGCTCTTGGGAAGTGTACACTTTTAGAAGCACACACACCTGCCTTTTTGCTTCACTCCACTGCACCCCCCTGTGCAAGAAACCCAGTCTCCAATAGCTGTGACTTCCTCCCTAACACTAGTGTTGGATAATATCTGTCTCCCTGAGTTCTCATGAGCATGAACAACTTCAGGCTCCATCTCTAACTCATTCCTCCCAGTAACAGACACTCTATTAGGCACACGTGCAGATAAATATAGGCAGACAGAAAGACAGATAGATATTTCTTCACATATGTGAAGAAATTAAGTGGTATGCTTAATTACATTTCTATAAGGTCCATTTAGACTGCCAAACATACTGGGGGCCAACCTCTCACTCACCTCTGCTCAGTTAGAGACACATTTTCTTTTTCCCCAAGGCCATGCTCTGTTTCCTAGTCCAGACAGTATTGAGCTTACCTTCTAAATCTATTAGGACAAACAACTACTAGAAGTAAAGGAGAGACATCTGTTTAGTTCCTGTTGTGAGCATGTAAGGCACAAAGCCTTCGTATGTGCAGAGCACAAAAACTAACTGGGATACAGGCTTGAACTCTGTAACGAGATTTCAGAGTTCTCATTTTATTGATTACCAGCTCAGCTCTCCTCCTTATCATGAAAAATATTACATATGCAGCTCTTCAAAACCAGCGTAGGTCTTGTCCTTTGTATACCCCAAAATGCTTTAGGAAAACCTTATCATCTCTTTGATACTTTTGAGGTAGCTAAGGACACAAAATTTGAGCTGCACAGTGGAAAACTCATGAAAGAAGAGAAACACCTTAGAAAGACTTCTGGGTCCAGGTCCTACATGTAGTATGTTGAATCATAGGTGATCCCACTTTTTTGTTTTTCAATAAATAAATAAATAAAAAAAAAAAAAAAAAACAACCACTCAAAAAGACTACACAGTGTCTAACTGAGAAAGGATTTGCTCTTTCTCAAAAATACCTGTCGGGAGTCCTAATGACTAGTTCTGAAGATTTTCATCCCTTGAGTTCTATAAGTCACAGAAATTCAAGTATCATAAAGATACTGGTGAAGCCTGACATGCTACAAGAAATAGCAGTGGATATAGGAACAGGGAGATAGAGCACATTGACAGCATATCCAATTCATCATTGCCTTTGAGACTATCTTAGCAAGTCACAAAACTGACAAAGGATATTCACAACTTTAGGTACAACACCTCTTTCTGACATGCATCTGCAACACAGTTAGCCCCAGGGGCCAATACAGTTGTGCTTTCAAATCTGCCCAATGACTCTAGGACACAAATTTAGTAAAATGAGCCTTAAATTATTTTTTTGTGGCCTGTGATCTTTGAAATCTGAGAGGTGACTTATGATATATCTCATCAGGGTCCTGACTTCCTCCTGGGTCAAAGATTTTGAGTCATAGAAGTTTATGGACAAATAAGGACATAAGGTTTTCAAAAGCACTTGCAGTTTGGCCTCGTTTTTTCCACGAGCTTCATTCTTCCTAATTTCCAGCCATTCATTAGCTGAATACATATCTGCAAATGCCAAAGGGTGTTTCCAAAATAGTAACATCTAGATACTAAAAGCTGTCTCATTTCAGTAGTAAAGCAAGCCTTTTTCCATGCTCTCATCACTAGCAGACACAAAGAGCAAGAATACCAAGAGCCTGCTTAGACTTTGTTTCATTGTTATAGCTGTAAAAATATCAAGCTTCTGGTCATTCACAAAGTGTTTATTCAATTAGAAAACTTTAGTATTTTTGCCTCCATCTGTTTCTCAGAGAGTGAGGTTTTGTCTAGGTTACACAGAAAATAGGAACATTGCTGTTTGAATGGAATGAAGTTGCATCAGGGAAAGTTTAGATTGCACACTAGGAAAAGGTTCTTCACTGAGAGGGTGGCTGGTCACTGGACCAGGCTCCCCAGGGAAATGGTCACAGCACCAAGACTGTCAGAGTTCAAGGAGCATCTGGACAATGTTTTTAGTCATATGGTTTAGTTTTAGGTAGTCCTGCGAGGAGCAGGGAGTTGGACTCGATGATCCTTGTGGGTCCCTTCCAACTCTAGATATTCAGATTCTATGATTCTGCGAATAAGAAGTGCCCTTCCTTCTCTTTTGCCATTAGGACTCAGAGTTTTGAATTTAGCATAAGGATAACATCAGTCATAGCTGGTATGATACTTGAGCCAGTTGCAGCTTTTCAGGATTTCCCATGGAAAACATCTTCCTTGTTAATAAAGCAGTTTCGAGACAACTGACCTCCCCCGCTCTCCCAGCCAAGGACTGTTATAGGCCCAATCACAAGTTTAGGATATCAATGGAAAAATTCCATATGTGTCAAACAACTTTAGAATGAGGTGATATAGACCATTGGAAGTGCCTGAAGAAGTCCTGGTAAGAAGAGTTTCCACTGTAAGCCTTTGTTTTAAACAGGGTCATCACAACACGATTGATCTTGAACTTTCTCTTAATAAGGGTAACCTATTTTTCTATAAAAAGTTTGGGCACAAACTATCCCTGAACAGCAGATTCTATGCTGCCTTTATGGGTAGAGGTTGCTCTATGGTTCTCTCCAGGAGCAGTGCAAGGAAGTGGCTTATGTTCTTCTTTGGGAGAATTTACAAAGGAGAACAGAGATTACAAATAAACACTCTTCTTTGGGCAGAATCCTGAATACTGTCCCTATGCTAGGTTGCCTGCACACAATCCAGCAATAAACCACTAGTTATACATTTATGTATTTTAGACATGTGAATCATGTTAACAACATGGTTTGATTAACATTCTAGGATAACAGTTTTAAATAGAAAAAAAATGACATTTTTTGTTAGGCGACTCGTGTGGTCAAATATCCACTCTTGGAATAAGATTAATAAATTACCATTCATGGCTCCCATTAGCAATATGTAGTTTGCTATTCATGCATATAAGCAAGGAGTATTGCTCATACCCTTTGTATATGACAAAACCATTTTTTTTTCCTGTTTTTGTCACTGCTACTGCAGTAGGATGCCCCAGGCATGGGAATCTGCACACTTCATCATTCAAGGACTACCTTTGCTCAATTTTTGTTTCCTTCAATGCCCCCTGCCTTTAAAAGCTAAAGATTATCTTAATGCCTTCCCTCCCACAGGGAGAGTAGCACATAGAGTTTCCCCTGAGGCTATGGTGCACAATACTCTCTGTATCTGTCTGCTGCAGAACTGCAGGGCTGGCACCTTCTGCTGCAGACCAAGGGGGTCATTTCCATGACATCCTCCTTCACGGCTGTCCACAAAGCAAAGGTCTTGCGGTTCTCAGCAAAGCTTCACTTTCTTTATATATCGGCATGAGGAAGTACAATCATCATTCTGCACTATCTGCCTGTATTAAGTACACCAGCCTAACAGACAGATCACCAGGGTCAAAAAATATTACAAGCTACCACTTGTAATTTATGTTTTATTAACGTAAAAACCTTACCCACATTTAATGTAATTACTAGCCATTTCCTGTTGTACTGTATTGTAATTCCCCCACAAACATACACATGGAAGTTTATCCCATAAAGTACGTCTCCTGCATTGTGCCTGATTCTTGCTAAAACCATCAGTATTGGTATTACTCAGCAATTCACATCAGCCTCTTCTCTATCCTTCCTTACAAAAACCGACTGGAGCATTGCTCCAGTGGTACCCCAAAGGAGAAAAAAAATATATGCAGGAAATGAATTTGTCTATCTAGCAAGACAGACACATATAGAGCCAATACAGTCTCAAGAGCTGTGTATCAAACTGCTCAAAGCTCAGTCCTGTACGCATGAGGTCCCTAAGGATTTATTCCCATCAATCCTCCTATAATTTCCCAATTCTGGCATTTTGTCTGGATGGACCGACAAATGCACAGACCAAGGGAAAGTTTCTCCTAAATCACTTAGCAAAAGCAATAGCAAAGCCGAAGTACACATATGCATGTCAAAATATAACTTAAATATAACTTTTCTGTCATGCCTCAGCCTTTTTTCTTTTTTTTTTTTTTTGTGCTCTTTCTTAAATACTTGGAAAAGATGGCAGAGAAAAGTCCCACCTGGGAGAGTCTGGTAAACTGTAATTACAATTTAGAGAAGACACCTGTAGTGAGTTGCGTAATATCATCTAAAATCTCCTAAGGGTAACAACAAAATCTATGTTGCAAGGCTGGGAGGGAGTGGCTGCTAAATCCATAGCTGCAATCTATTTGTGCACATATACACATGCACTCACATTGACATAATACTCTTACATACACTATACACTGCATCTCTACTTTGAATCTCAGTCAGAAATAATCACATATTTCTCTTAATGTCAGAATGAAAGAACTCCAGGCACAAAAAACAGCTGTTATACAGCCATTTTGTGTGTTGAGCACGCTGAATAAATGAGGCTGATCCTTTTTACGCTGCTTTTGCTCTCCTCCTTGCTCACTCTTCCTGCTCTGCCAGAGGAGCTACGAGCTTGGGCTCCACTGGGCAGGCTGACCATTGCAAGTCGTGTCCAAATAGTGTGGTACAGCCTTCTTTCAAAGAGTGCCCTTATACATCCTCACCCAGGACAGCATGCAGACTGGGCTCCTAGACAGCATTTCAAGGGAAGAACATGGGGATTCTCTAAACCATGATTTGAGAGTACCTTTCTGCTTTAGCAGTGTACCATAAGCTGAACACATTGCATGCCTTTTTTTTTTTTTTTTTTTTACAAGGACCGTTACGTAGGACTATCCGAGAGCCAGGCAACATCTGAACATCAAACCAGATACACATGAAATATAATGTGAAAATTATTTCTCTACTATTATATTTTAAATTTAAAATAAAAATTAGTAGGTTTGAAATTACTATTCTGCTAGCCCACAACTTGTTTTGTTTTTTTGAAATAAAGGTACTTGTCTATAGTGAGTAAGTATATACAGTAGGCATATACATTATGTATAGCTATGCATAGCTGACTACATAATGTGTTCTTTGAACATTCATTTCTCTTTATACATGCAAGCACAACAGCATAATCTGAATGACAGTAATTAAAACTTGCAGTGGAAATTAAATTTCACAAAACATTTAAAACCTTAAATGAACATAAATCTGAAAGTACGACAAAAATTGAAATATCCTCTATCACAAGGTTTATGTTTAGCAACAAATTAGAATAACTTTTCTTTATCACTGAAAACAGCTTTCTTCACCTAAACAAACAACAAGAATAAGATTAAGCAAAACATGTTTTGGCTCCTCTGATGTGCAGACATATTCCAATTTCCTTTCCACAATGATTTTTATGCAAATCAATGCTGCACAATCTCCTGACCTCTTTTACCATCATACTGGGACAATGACAGTTCAATAATTGGACTGGCATATATCTAGGATATTTGATTTTAAATTAAAAAGTTAGTGTAGGACAATTGAAAAGAAAAGAATGTGACTCTCTGTTAATTCCAGACTGCCCAAGTATCAACGTTTCATGCCAAACAGAGTAAAGCAAACAAAGTGATCGGGGCTGTTCGTCCATTCGTCCCCGTATGCATATACTTCACACCCCCCACCTCGGTTGTTAATTCCTAACAACGATGCTTTCATCCAGAACAAGGATAATGAGAAAAGCCCAAGCAGTGTTCCTTGGGGAACTGTTACACTAAAAGTTACCTAAGGACTAAATCCCACTTGTGCCTCCTGCACGTGATAAAGATGAGCAAAGCATTCAATATCCCGGTTGATTTAAAATCCAAATATGCAAACAGCAGTACGGAATCCAGACAGACTATTCTGCTTTGCTGATGACAGATGCAGCAAAAAAGCTAGTCTAATTAAGCTTTTGACTTTGAACCAGCAGAGAAGTGGACACCTCGCTCTAAAACAGCAGTGCGTAACCCCAGCTGAAGAGCAGGTGCTGCACGGTATTTGCATTTCCTGCAGAGGATGCTAGCTAGCAGGACCAAGCAGCTGACCGTGAAAATTCTTGGCCCTAAGTGACCCAAGGACAGACTATAAATCCATCCTATAAAATATAGTAAAAGCCCCGTTTGTTCTTCCACTCTTTCAATATGTGATGTTATACATTTGTGATTATCTCATTTTATTGGGCTCTTTAGAAAGCTGTTTATGATCATTTGTGGACAAAACAAAGGCTCATTGTAAACTCTTTTTTAAATAAGTTGGAAGGTCAATATGAAACAAAGGGCACCACTTTCATGACTGCTACATGCAAGCTATGCTTGTGTGTGTAATATTACAATGCATTTCAGCAAAAGGATAGAGTCCTAGCTAATTACAAAGCTAACATATAATAGTATTGCATTAGCAGCCCAAGAAATTCCTATTGAATTGCATATATCCGAAAACAGAAAGGCGTGCTTGTGCTGAAACTTAATTATCTTGGCAAAAACTACGAGGGCCAGATTCTCAGAAGACATAAACACAAAGCTCTGCTTTACACTCCTGAGGACCTAAGTCTTTGTTTATTCAGATAACCTCCATCAGATGAAACTTACCATTTGGATTGACTAATTTGCCTTATTATTTATGGTATCTACAGCTAAGTAACACAATTACTACTTGGCTTCTGAGTAGGAAAAAGAATACTGCTGATCTACAAATACAAGGTCTGAAAGAGACAATCGGCATGCTCTGCCAGGTTAAAAATGTTAATGCTGTTGCATTCCACCCCAGGCAAAGAAGACAAGCCTTTTTTAAGGACAGTTCTGTCTGAAATTCTTTTTTATGGGTTCAAAGTAAAATACTATGGTAAAAAATGAATACAGCTTTGTTTGTTTCTTCAGTCATCGTTAGCAATAGACATAAGGGTATTCTGTTTTTGAGCCCATATGGAAAGATCATCAACACTTTCTGCTTCTGGGTCTTTTGCCAAAATACCATATCCCACATGCCTTTTACCTTAAAACATAAAAGAAAAGGTGTTGTTCTGGTCAAATAAAGAAATAATTTTTACTAGCATACGTCTAATGTTAAAGCTGCCTAAATCCTGCCAAAGACATTAAAACACCATCTGCAAAACAGATTTTCATTAAATTGATCAGTTTAAAGTTAAGCAGCTAGGCAGATGATGCTTTTGAGCCAACCTTTAACCTTTAACCTTCTTAAACTGAAATCAGGTCACTCCTTTTGGGTAATATCTTTGCCGTTTGAGAACACAAGAGGTAAAGCGATCTATCCAAATTGAGCTGACAATCATAGCATTAATAGTGTTATGGATCAATATTTTGTCAATAAAGGGAAAACCAAGGTAGTTTTCACACAGCCGAGTATTAGTCTGCTAACTGCTGCCTGTCACCTTCCCTGAGCTCCTAAATAGTTGCACACATAACGTAAACTGCAGTAAACATCCAATATAAAAGTAACGTCTATTAAAGCTATTATCAGCTAATTTAATAATATTTTTTGATAGACTAACTTCAGATAATTCTTTGTGGTTAGAAATTGATCATTTCGTTCAGTTACTTGTTTAAGTGACACTTCTTTTCAGCCACTCCAGTTTACTTTGCAAAAAGGCTACCCTGTGTTTATTTATTTATTAAAAGTATCTGGAAACTATTTTATGAGCACGGGACACAATATCTGTGGTTCTCTGAATCAGAAGCTATTTGACTAAGCTACAAAATGGCTTCATTAAGAGCAGTTCCAGTTATATGTACTTTATATCCACAGAGACGGATCATTGTCCTGCCTCAGCTTCCCAAATCTGCAGAAGTCAAATGCTTCCTCCCGCAGAATGGAAATGCACTCCGTTGCTATAGAGGCTTTCTCTGTTTACTTGTGGAGTCACTGAATGCTTCTTGATGGATGCTGTGAAGGACTCGCAACAATTCTGTGGTTTAATTTGCTACTATCGAGCTCCACAATTCCAAATGTAAGTCTTTGGGAAATTCCTTTAGGCCAAGCTGAGTTCACTCAGGGTAAGGCCATCCTTGTTCTGGTTCCTAGCAGCCGCGTTACTGACACCATTTGAATACTCCACTTCTGTAAGGAGCAATCAGGCCATTTCTTTTTTAAATAACTTAGAAAACAGCTAAAGGTTTCACTGCCACATTTAGAATCTAACTCTAAAAGTGACATTTCAGTACTGCCTAAAATTATACAGCTTCAGAAGAGAAGCTCTGACGTTCATGGTCGCTTTAAAAGCTACTGCTCTGAAAAGACATCCTTTTATTCCATCAATAGTTAAGCACAGGAAGAGAAATCAAGCTGTTACGGCAACACTTATGAAAAGAAAATTCACAAAACAATAACATTTAAATAAATATAAATGACTAAAGAAAAAAACTTTGAGGTAATTGACAAAGCAAAGGAACAAAGTCACAGACTCTTTTTCTGTGCTTTCAGATGGTTTTAGTATTAAAGTTTTTATTGCCAAACCATATTCACAGCACCTTAATTTTAAAAGAGTTAGAAGAGCTGCTTGAATATAAACACAATTCATGAATATTCGATATCGCTCCCAAGGCATATATCTATTATTCATACAAATTAATGTTCTTTTTTTCCTTAGGTGCTCTAAAAGTTTATCTGATGTATCAAGAGAAAAAAAGTTTACAACTTTCTTGGTGTCAACAGCTTCACCAAGACCTGACAAAACTATCAAGTCTGCTAGCAGATAACTTTACAAACTGTCAAAATCTCATTTATTTCCACCTTCAGGCCTGAATGTACACTCACAATTAAAGTTTTCTGGGTGACGTACAGAGGCATTACATTCTGTTATAAAGCACACACATCTGGAACGTTTTGGTTATTTGGGACACATTGTAGTACTGCCAACCCCAAATCTTAAAAAATAATACAACTAATACCCCAATTGATATTTTAAATAAGTCAGTCCTCTCCTTCAAATTAGCCTTAAAATAAGATTATATAAAAATAATGTGTGCACGTGTACATGCTATCTGCTTTCTGAGAGTTGTAAAGCTAAGTGGGGTTCAAATTTCCAAGCTTCTCTAAGAAGTCATGAGAGTCATAAACTTTTTAAAAAGACGATTCTCCCTAGCAATCCCAGGAACAAGTCTTTAAAAAGACATGTATCAGGAGACTTGCAACCCTGTGGTTATCAGCAGTACACTTTCAGTTGCCCTTCTGTAGGATGTGAAGCTTAGAGGGTGTCTAAGAGCTTAGGCATTCCTTCTCCACTGGGATGTCTTTCACCCTAACTGATTCAGAGACTGAACTTAAAAGGTTAGCGATGGTCATTTGCCATGTGTGATAGCTGCACCACATAGGCGCTACGGAATTTCTCGATCTGACAGACCAAGATCTGGCAAAGAAGCAGGTTCAGTGGCAAGACACTAAGTGATGTGAGCTAAGAGCTCAGGCTCGCTCCCTTAGTACGCTAAATCAAATGTTTTGTAGGACATGCTGCAAACCCAAATGCCTTTGATGAAGATTTCTCTAGAGATTGGGTTGAGTGAGTGGAGACAGTGCTTTTCTGAGTAGATAGTTTGTACCTTGCAAATCCATAGCTATGCCTATAGCTATATTTAAAAAATAAGCAACTGGCATCTTATTTTCAACAGTCTCCAGAGCTTTGGCAGTGAAGGAATCTGAGAAAAGCCCTGTGCCTTCCCATCTCCCATTCTCTCATTCCTATCTGTGACAGGGTTTGCAGCAGCATGTCTCTGAATGGTGGCATTACAAAAAAAAAAAAAAAAAGAGAGATGGGGACCAACTATGTGTAACCTAGATCATTTAAAAAACCTGACTTAGAGTGTGGCCCTGCAGTCAGTGGAACTGGAGGGAGCAAGGAACCTCTTCAAGGATGACAGGGAGCGGGAACTTCTGAAGGCAGTTTTGCTGCTGAGGCAGGCTACCTGCGTCACGCTACTCCCAGCTCTTTTGGCACTTTTCAAAACAGGACTTTGGATCCTCAAAAAAAGCCCAACAAACAAGCACAAAACCCCCACCTCCCTAGAGTTAAGGAAAAATGCAACTCAAGTAAAATATATGATTAAATTAGCAGAGCAGCCAGCACTGTGGGACAATATAATAGACCCGATCTTGTGTTACTGCCATTTTTGTCTAGAGCAGATCCACCTAGGTTACAACTATCAGGTTATAAAATTAAAATCCATGTTACTGCCTGGGCACCCCGTGTTAACTCAGAACCACCATTTGAACATGCTTGAACACCCACAAAATGTTATTTCTCGCTTAAACTAGAGGACTACTGAGGCTTTTCTGTATTTCTTCCATGTGTACACATTTTCAACATGATTAGAAAACCAGCATAGTTGCTGTAATCAGCAGATGACTCCTGATAGTTTAGTTATCACAGATTTCTAGTATAAATCAATAGATAACACTTGCAAAATGGATTTTCTAATCATATTTAGAGCTTGTTACAGTGACTAATGGTTTGCAATATTTCCTGAATTTTTATATCCCCTAGACAAAAGAAGTTTTTAATAAGTTACAAAGTTATTCATCTTGGAAATGAATGTGTTATATTTTGTACTGAACCAAGACAATCAAGCCAATCCAGTAAACACACTGCAGAAAATAAGTTACCCCATAATTAAGGTTTGGAAAAAGTCACGACAAGTTGTGTAATAAATGGTATTCATCACTCCCACATATTCATTATATCCACATAGTTTTTTCCAGTAAAGATAAAAATACAGTTGCCATTCCACTAACATATTTATCTACACCACACCCTTTCATGGTTGTGAAAAATCATTATTGGCTTGGAAAAGAAGGGCAGACAAAAGGATGACAGCGCTTACTTTTGAATATCCTTGGTAATAATGTGGCATATTGCATGTGCTTACTGAAAATACTGATGCAAAATAACTTTGCTATGATAGATTACGGTTGCAAATACATATGCCAGAAAGTGACCTCCTTCCCTATGCACGGTATGGAAAAATCATCTTTTTTTTTTCTATCACCATAATCTCTGTCAAGCTTCTGATCAAAATGTAACAGACAAAGTCTGAAAAGATTACAGAAGATGTAAAACTCCTCTAGTCATTTATTATGAGAGAACATTTTCAAAAAAACCTTACATTTTTCATGTGTTCACAGTAAGTGCATCCTAAAGGGGCCCTCAGGTGAATCAACACGACTCACTGGGAGCACTCCTCCCTGACTGGCCTGCGTAGTTTTTGTTCAGTTAGACGCATGTTCAATAAACATTTATTCTGCTGATTCATCAAAGTCTTGTTCGATTAGCACCGAAACAGTTAATTTCCTAGTCTACTTGGTGCCAACCGAAATTGCTGTCACTGGCTTACCTTGTACAGTTTCAGGGCTGCCTCGTGCCTGTGATTGGTAGTATGTAAGCGCAATTTATCCACGCTGTTGGTGTAGTAGTCACAGGCGTTACATTTTAGGTGAACTGGGTTGCCAATGGCAATACACTTCAGCCTCCACTCATTAGTTTTGCCCCCTTCTTTAATGTGAGCCACCAGTTGATATTTCTGCATATGTTTGTCAGTCTTGCAGTGGAGCTGGAAGTTCGCTTTGAGCTGAGTGTTGTAGTTACAGAGCTTGCACTGGTAGATGTCTCCAATTACAGCCCTCCACTCCTCTTCGGGGAGCGAGCGTTCGCTGCTCACATGCACACTTAGGGCCTCCAGGCTGTCAGAGGTGAATTTGTTGCAAACAGCACACTGGAATAGCTTCAGCGCTGGGTCACTGATATAAGGTGACAGCTCTCCTGCAGTAAGGAGGGACAGGTCATCACCCATTAGCTGACCACTGGCAAGCCGGATTTCAGGCGGCAGCTCATTATTTACTACAGGAAAAAAAAAAAATTAAAAGGGAAAGTAGAGACCAGCAAGCATAGCACACACAAAGGAATCCGTAAAATAAAGCCTTGACAAGGAGTTTGCTTTCTCTAGAGCTTAAACTATAAAAAGCTGTAATAGGATTGAATCAGGATCAATTACAATCATCCCTTTCAACTTCTAAATTCCCTCATCAGATAGCTTTAATTACTCCTACTGGGCATGATGTCATTCTGGAATTTGTATTTTCAAAGGCATGAAAGTTGATCAATAAAATAACAAAACAGCAATGCTTTTGTAACTTAAAAGCCTAGATTAACTTACACAGCACTAATTGTAGTTTTGTTATATCCTTTAAATGATGCTGGAGGTAGGTCAATATATATATATCTACAATATAGTAATTAGGATAAGCATATCTATACTAATTTAGCTACGTTTGGTACCAGATCTCAGCATTCCTAATTTTAAAATACAGCCAGCGAACAAGAGTGGGACAATTGAGGTATGTCAAAAAGGAAACATTAGAACAGAACAAAGTTTGAGAACTCTTTTTAGTATGAATCTGTACCATTGGGTAGCAGACTGACAGTACACTGCTCACCCATAAGCATTTGATTCCAGTTTGCCCTCCTCTTATACTTGGAATACAGACAGTTTGCTAACTATAAAGGGGCATTGTCAGGTAAGAAAGAAAAGATCGCATTCCTGTCTGAAAATGTTGACCTGTTCAGATAATTAAAAACTGCAGAAAACAGAGCTGCCTTTATCTTTTCTAGTTTGTTAATTTGATAGCACCTCGTTACATAATCAATTAATTTCATTCGCTACCTGCGGGCCCTGCACACAGGGGTGGAGGAGAGGAAAGTGGGATTGCATGGATGCAGGCGCGGTCAGGGGGCTGAAGCAGAGCCCGCCAGGGCAGGTGGAGTTCCTTTACCGCTTTCTGCTTGAACTTGCAATGCTCCTTCCACTCCTGCAACTACTACCTAGCATACGACTA
>VZSZ01007251.1:442071-444968 GCA_013398815.1 Ibidorhyncha struthersii
CAGCACATTCAGAAGGTAAGACTGAATTGCAAAACTAACAAATAATGACTAGAGAGTCAAAGTGGGTCTATAATATTCACCTAACCTCTTTGTTGTCTCAAAACCAACTGTGAAATAAATGTTACAGTACTTCTTTGTTTGCCTAATACCAATTTGCTTGCATGCTGAACATGCTGCAATTATCTTTCTAAAAGTTATCACAAGACAGGTACTCGAGCAAACATTCGAGTTCTCGGGGAGATACTACAACTGCAGATTACTTCAGAAAAAGCCTTGATGAAAGCAAAAAAAAAAAAAAAGAATCGTGCTTTTGAGCACATCTACAAGAGTGCAAGACTCTTCCAGTTATGCATCTGAAAAAAAAAGCTGTGGGTATGGTAAGTCATGTTAAGCATTTAAATATTACTCTGTATTAAAATCAGCCTGGTCAGTGAAAATACAGGATTTTTAAACAGTTTAGTTATTAATAAAGCATTTGTTTTTTCTAGAATATTATCATGGCAAATTTGTTTTGTATTGCCAAGATCAGCTGGGCATTTTGGTTTTATTATGCATAGTCTTTTGTCATTTTTTTGCTCTGCAAGTTAATTTGACTGCTGTGCATAAGTGAAGTGAGCAATTCAGTAATTAACTTTTGTGTTTTAAAATGTATGAACTTTAATTAGATTTCATTATAAACAAACAAATGTCAACCATAATTATAAGCTCCTTGGTTTAACCACATATTATCCCTTTTCAAACAAACTTGATGTCAGACAAATTAAAATCAAGCAGCCAGCAATTTTGAGTTGAATTTTACATGATCTGCCAGTAACCTGATTACTTTAACTTCAATATCATTACAGGAAAAGTATTTCAGGAAAAATAATTACAAGAATTCCAACAGGAGACAAGCTTAATTGTATTGATTCAAAAGATGCATGTATATAGGAACCATGCTGAAGGAATAATGTTATCTTAAATCTACAGTTACTATTAAAATGATATTGTCTGGCATGAAAAAGGCAATTTGAGATTGGTGTCTGGAAAAGCAAAGATACAAAACTAACTGAAATAATTATCTTTACCCCATTATACTTTAAGCAACAAAATATCAATGTGGAACAACTTCAAGGCATGAAGGTTTGCAGGTTTATTTACTGACTGGTGTATCTATTAGTACCAGGAACAAGTGGAGCTGTCAGGACATAATGAAGGTAAATGATTAGTTAGCACAGAGACTGAGCTCTTCTTCAATGCAATAAGAGTTAATTAAAGTTTACCACCAAACATCAACCAAAGCAGGATGTTGATCAGGTTTCAGCATTAAGTGCAAACAGACAATGGTTGGCAGCAATTAGTGCAGCTATCAAATGACATGCAATGATAATTATACATTTAAAACAGCTAAAGGGCTTGTGGAAGGGAGGGAAGAATCTCATCAGCTTCTTCGACTACGTACAGTCAAAGTGCAGGAAACAGGTATCAGATATTTCGCTTCAATACTGTAAATCAATAGAATTAAACAACAAAAAAAAAAAAGGTTGTACAAGCACATTATCTGAAAGAGGACAATTCACTCTACATGAAATGGAAGAAATCTGCAGACGACTCCTAACAAAGATAAGTACTAGTTAGATTAAATAAATTACTTTGCTGCTGCCACTCATGCTGACAGGCATAAACAGAGAAGTGTTTGGGGTTTAAAGGCTAGTGGCTGCAGCTTTATTACACATTTCTATGCCAGACTCGAGGTTACCTGGTATCTTTAGTCCCTGTGGCCATGTTCAGAGCACGAGAAGGCCCAGAAGGACCAGGAGCCTGAAGCCCGTGACCACAAAAGGGAGTTTCACATGCTAGCTGCAAGCCCGCTGTGAGGAAGCCTGGGCTTACCAGAGGCGATTACCTGGTATCTGAGCCACAGCCTGAGGCTCTGCCACACAGCCCCTGCTCTCCACCCCCACCGATCAGCATACGTGCTAGTTCCGCTTGCTCCCAAACTTTATGCCCAAGTTTTGGGAAAGCAAAAAAAAAGAAGCGAGAGCTTTCCACCGCGGACAAATGCTGTGCAACACACGGTAGAGACACAGACACACTAATAACCGGAGCACAGCGAGGGACAGTGTCGTCCTCCGCCACGCTCTGCTCTGCTTCGAAGGCCTTGTGTAATGGTGGCAGCTAACGGATCAGCGATACGATGGAGCCGGTACCAAACTTAATTTTCATCTCAGCCTTCCATTATATGCAAAGGAAAGATGATAAACTTGCAGCAGCACTTTTAAGAGCGACACCAGACAAAGGGAAAACTGCTCTCAGCCCAGCGCTGGCAGTGTGCTGAACCCCCTCAGCACGGATCTATGAAGTCAAAGCACCCCCAATTCCACAATACCAAACACGGGAAGTACAGCAAAACAGGCATATATCCATTCCACGGGCAAATGGTCATTATTAACTGGTGTAGCCAGACAGACAATTATCTACACTTGTCTAGTACTCGGACAATTCCTCAATAACCGCTCCACGCACAGGAGATGGAATAACTCACTCCCGCTCGCTCCTCTTGGGCTGGCATAGTGCGGGTAATGGGATTACCTGGTCAAACACCTACGCAGTTCCACCGCAGCTGAGTAGGTCTGGCAAGTAGGATCCCTACCTCAAAGAAATCCTGATTTCTTCAGCATTTTTATAGACAATGTAGTGGCAAAAAGCACCATGCTCTTCCTAGGCACGTAACAGGAAGCAAGACGAGGCTTACCAAAAGACAAGTAGCAGGATTCCAAGAAAGCTAAACTGTCACAAATTAAAACCCGATGATGAGCGGGGCAAGGGGGTTAGAGACAGTAGGATTCATTGCTGCAGGACACCATTGAGATCATTAATTTACCAAGGTTAGAAAACAGAATGGAAACTGGCTGCCA
>VZSZ01007253.1:0-23201 GCA_013398815.1 Ibidorhyncha struthersii
CCTCTCCTCTCCAATTGTTAGTCCTTGATCTTATTTTTAAGTTTATTTAGGTCAAAAGGGCAACAATACTTTGATCTGATCTGAACTTTTTTTTTTGAATAGGAAATTCAGATCTCAAGTGTGGCAGTGTCTTGCATAGCTTTTGGTATTCTGTAAACTTCTTGAAATTAAAAGGGAAAGGTTCTTATCTACACAGCGCTAAGGGATGTGACAAGTGTACTCTCCCCTCCCTGTGCCCAACTTCTCCCAGAAAACGAAGTTGTTGCATTTAAGCGGGAATGAAAACACACTGTGCATGGAAGCTTGTTTTACTATTAGATTTATAGAGCATTACTATATAAACAAAACCAAATCACTGCAGTTAAATAGCCTGTGAAATTCTTGCAAACGTATGAGAAAACACATAAGGAACAAAATGGTGAGCAGAGCCTTTCCCCTGGCATTTTTTTCTGCCTGCAGCAAGCAGCGGTTCCCCAGCAGTTGGTGCAGAGAGAGCTCCCCCTCCTGTTCAAAATCATCTTTAGCCCCTGTCCACCCTTGGGAGACTTGCTGTTACCCAGCATTTCTGGGGATCAGGCCGGCAGGAACGTGAGATGCTATAAACAGAAAAAATTAAACGGTTATAGATGCACAGCACCGATAATTTGTGTCCTTTGTTATTTGCAGTGGCTTTACAAAACAAAAGGTCAATTTTTGATTTTATTTATTTTTTTTTTTTTGCAGCAAGATTATCCCTGTCAATGGAAATCAGCTGTCATGAAAACAATTCACCTGAGTGTCTGTCACTCCACTGAAAAAAGCCCCCAAAACCCCACCCCAACCTGGAGTAATGTTATTGTCTGCTGCAAGGGATCTGTAATCTGACGGTTGGTGATCCCGTGCTGTGCTAAGGCACCACGTTTGCATCGCAAACTGCAGCAGCTGACACGGGGAGGACTTTCTAGGAGCACCAGGCGGCCACCGCATCGAATCTCATCCCGAGTCTCCACTATGTAGAAATGTCTCCTATAAATAGGGTAAATGGCTCACAATAGGTAGCAAAGACAGTGGGCTTTTCAGAACAGTTTGAGAAATAATTGAGCCTGCACTGAATGGCTGTATTATGTCGTGTACCGACCTGCGCCGGCAATTTCAACTGGCTATTCATACTTTTTTTGAGGACTTTGCTACTTCCCACTTCTTTTCGTTTAACCTGATTTGGAATGAATAGTTCAGGTTTTATAAAATGGAAGGTATTGAGGTAAGAAATATTTAAAAAAGCTCTGTTTTCCAAGTGTCAAAAATCTCTCCAGCTTGCCAAAACACGGCCGTGGGTGTAAACGCACTGTTCTTCGGTAAAGAGAAGGAGTTGAGAACAACAGCTCTGGGGCAGCACCAGAGCTGGCTGTAACACAGGGTTTCCACTTCCTGGGGACGTAAAAAGGAGCCAGAGGCAGTAAATAAATCAGGCTGAAAGCAAAAATGCTTTTACTTTTTGTGTGAATTAGCAATCCAAGAAGAGGACGCTCCAGGACAGGACTTGGTGGCAGTGCTCTGCCTCCAGGATGCAGCTCAGCCCTCCGGTCCGTCTCTGCTGCAACGTACAACAAAACGGAGAGATTTGGGAGCCGGCGTCTGGCAGGTCTGAATGTTCAGGGTTTGCGAGCAATGGGAGTCACATTGCTGTAGTGCAGAGCGAGATGTAACCCTCCAGATCCCACCAGAGCTTCTACCCCCCACTCATCTGAACCTCATCCAAAAAAACAAAGCTCTCGGCTCCCTTGAAGCCTCTCCCGCACCGTTCCGTGACCCTCTGGGTAAATCCACGCTACAGGAAGTATTTTCCATGCATTTAACAGATGGGTAAGCTGAGACAAGGGATGAAGCGCATCGTTTGGGGCAGAGGTGGAAAGGGAGGTTTGTCTTCCCATTCCTCCATCGTGACCGTCCGCTCCATCTGTCAACACTTCAGCACACGATGCCAATCTCCAGTGTGATTCCGATTAGTCTGCAAAGTGCTGCTTGTTGATGTTTTGGTTTGATACTTGGAGAGCTCTGTGGAGATATTTAATTAGACAAAATTAATTCCTTTGAGAACAACCTTCTGGCAGCACTTTGGATAGTGCTGGGAAGCTTCTGTTGTTCTGACACTTCTTAAAAATTGGCATTAGCCATTTCCTAATTTATTTTTAAAAGGACAATCAAACCACATCATCCCCCAGGTCAAATGATAGCTGTGACTTGCCTGCCAGCACCTCTACCAGAAGATAAGGTGCCAGACCTTCTGACCAGAGGTCGCTTCCCACAGCTGCCGAGCCCTCGCTCTTGTCGCCCCGAAGGGTTTCCCTGCTGCCTGAGCTGCCACAGTCCTCTGGCCTCTTTGTTTTCTGTCCCTTTTTTGCCACCTTCGCAACGATTGCGGGGTCTGATGATGACAAGACAGGCATGGTAGGAAGGGGGACCACCAGTGGTGACCCTGCTGGCCAGCCCTGCAACGTGACATCCCTTACAGATGCCCGATGGGGAGTGGGAGGTGAAGCAGGAGGTGAACGGCTGCCCGTCTTCATACCTGCCTTCTCCTGCCATCGGACAGGGATACTGGTATGTCTTGTGGGACCCTCTGCTGCTAATTCTGCAAACCTCCCACAGATGAGGGCACAGAAGGGCAAAGTATCAATCCGACTAAACTTCGGGAGCCCCAGAGGGCTGCCTTTGCGGTGAAACCGCATCCTCCTACCATAGACCACCTCTCGGACATTCATTTTCTGTCCCAGCTCCCAGTCCTCTTCTTCTCCTTCTGAGGTTGCATGGGGGGCTCCAGGCTCCCACGCGGGTTTTTCAGCCTTTTTCCTGCCTGTATTTGTCCATCAACCTCTGTGCAAAATAAAATTTGCCTTTTTGAGGTTTGCCTTGGCAGCTGGGCGCTTACACTGGGACAGAGCATTTCATCATTTCATGGTTTCATCGTATGAAGCGAAGGGTTGAAGCAGCACCAAAAGGCACAACGTTTAGCCCTCTTCTGGCATAGCCTGAGCAATGCAGCAGTAACAAAGGGATGCACGGCGTGATGTCCGTTTTATTCAGTCTCCTCAGTTCCTTTAAATTTGTCTCCAAATTAAATTAGGATTTATGTGGATCTTTAAAAAAAAATCCGCTCGTATCAAGCCATAAAGTTCGACGGAATCTATACTTAAACACTTAATTAGGGGATGTCTGCAGAGTGCTCTGCAAATGGGATGGCACTGGAGTATGCCAGACATTTGGTATTTAAATATAGCTGTATACACACCCTAGGCCTCCTGAACCGCTGAAAACCTCCTAGCAGGTGATCACAAGCCTTTCTATAATTGAAATAAACTTAATCCTGACAAAAATGTAGCAGCAGCTGCTGTGAAAGCTGTGGCCGCTCTCCAAGTATTTCTTACATTACCCGGGTCTGTATATTAAAGCGGGACCGATCGCTGTGCTGCAGAATCCTGCCACAGAGTGTCTCTTACAAAAAAGCTGCTGTGTTTTAGAATTAAGGGCTTTGTTGTATTTTTCATAAGAACACTTTTCTCCTGTGTGATGGTTGCCACGCAAGGGTCTGAGCCGCTCAGATATTAATGACTTTGGGCCTGCAACAATACTCTAAAGTAGAAGGTAAATATGGATATTCTCTCTCTTTCTCACACACGCATTATAGTGATACGTATGGGCAGTTGACTATATGGTGGGCTGAGGAATCATAGAATCATAGAATGGTTTGGGTTGGAAGGGACCTTAAAGATCACCTCATTCCAACCCCCCTGCCCTGGGCAGGGACACCTCCCACCAGCCCAGGTTGCTCCAAGCCCCGTCCAACCTGGCCTTGAACACCTCCAGGGATGGGGCAGCCACAGCTTCTCGGGGCAACCTGCGCCAGGGGCTCACCGCCCTCAGAGTGGAAAAATTTCTTCCTGATATCTATTCTAAATCTCCCCTCTTCCAGTTTGGAGCCTTTACCCCTTGTCCTGTCACTACATGCCCTTATAAAAAGTCCCTCTCCAGCTTTCTTGTAGGTGCCCTTCAGCTACTGGAAGGCTGCTATAAGGTCTCCCTGGAGCCTTCTCTTCTCCAGGCTGAACAACCCAACTCTCTCAGCCTGTCCTCATAGGAGAGGTGCTCCAGCCCTCTGATCATCTTCGTGGCCCTCCTCTGGACCCGCTCCAACAGGTCCATGTCCTTCTTATGTTGGGGNACTTCTTTTGAAGCAGCCCAGGATACAGGGAGCAGAGCTGGATTTGGAGGTGACGGAGGTGAGCTGTATGCAGGACGTTGAGAGGAGGCAGCAGCCAGCCAGAAGAAGATATGAGAAATTACTGTAGCTGCCCTCCTAATTTCACCGTCGTGCCACAGATCTCTGCCTGAATCCCGACATGCTGTGGAGCAGTGCAACAAGCAGCAGCTCCTCCTGTAATTCCTGATTTTTCGCCGTTGCATGAGAACTCCCCAGCCTGTCTTGGCTCCTCCGAGTCCTCCCTCCCTCTGCCCTCTCCCTGCCTCCTCTCCCAGCCCGGGATCTCCCTGGGCTCTGCCGGGTGGGACCTGGCATCTATGCACCACCACCAAAGAGCGACCGTCAAGCAACTTTTCTGGCAAGGAGGAACATCTTCACCTCGAAGCTGAGCAAACCCTACAGCAAACGTCCCCACTATGCATCCGGGGAAAGCGGGGCTCGGCGAGCGTGCGTGATGGATTGTGCAGGGCAGGATCTGACTTCCCGCTCCCCCGAAGCCACCGCAGTAATGAGGGGGTCACAGCCCTTCAAAAATCCTCTTAAGCAGGAGTCCAACCACCAGAGGGAAGGCATCTCACCTGGGAAACCACTTGACTTGGAGAGATTTGCCCATGGTTGCACGGGCAAACCACGGTCCCTGCTGCCGCCAGCCGCCCCCTCGGTCCACGGAGCCGGACTCACAATTCCAACCTTGTGCTATATCTGTTTTACGGCTTCGACTGCCAGCATGGAAAACATTAACTCAATCTTATTCAAACTGTTCTTTTGCCCCAAGCTAACAGAGGCCCTCGTGCACATTTTTAAAGTGTGACATCTAAGGCTGTTTAAAGGGCAGAACAGAAGATGGTGCTGCTGAGCCAACATATTTTAACAAGAAAACTTCCTGGAGCTGCTGTTTTTTTTGACAGCTCGGGTTCCAAAATAAGCTTTGTTTAAACGAAAGAGTTGTCAAGGAGGTAAGTTTGAGAAACACATGAGCTACAGAGAAACATCCCACAGCCTGTTCCCTCATGGAGCGGAGATGTGGTGAAATATTGATGGACCAGACTCCCTAATTATATCTCCTACTGAGGGGCTGGCTTGAAATCTGGAGCTTTCCTGCTTTGTATGCGGCACCGTTGGGATAAAGCGATGGGATCCCTTGCAGAGCTACATGGGCAATTGGGTTGGGATGTATGTGGCTAATGAACAGGCGTCAGCGCGACAGCTTTGTGGGAGCTAATGACATGTTCAGTACAAAACGCATCACCTCCAGGTATCATCCGTGCCTCACTCCTGGAGCTTAATCCTCTTCTCTGCCGGTGCCTGGGCAGCCTCGCTCTCTGTTTACTGAAGTCTTCTCCGTGTAAAACAACAGGAGCAACAGAAAGAACAAAAGCACTTTTGATCATCAAACTGGGCAAAATGGTGTCAAGCTCTTAGGCTGTATTTTTTTCTTATTAAGACTTACGTTACTCAAAAGGCGAGCATGCAAAAGTACGGCAAATAATTTCCACCCACAGTGCTGGCAGCTACATATTTTTCAGAGGGAAATTTTAGCTCAAACTGGGAACAGCAATGGGAAGCTGCTTTATTTTTCACGTCCAGGGTACCCTCATGCCTCCACAGTTCACCTGTGTGGAAATTTCACTGGTTTGGTGGAAAGAAACAGCCTAAATCCAGATGCCTCTTCAAAATACGATTTGCTTGGCAGCTGTAAATGAAGTGGCTGTAAAAGAAGAGGCTGTCTCACAGTATTTCATTTTCTAATTCACATGGCACCTGTAAATGCAGCTGAGCATCCCTTACACAGCGATGCTGAGAATGGGACCACACTCCACTTTGTATCTTCTGGTAACTGCATACTTGGTGAAGCCCATGTGGGTTACAGGGCTAGAAATCAGAATTCGTGCTGCATCTCGGCATATCACCGTGATGACAAATGAGGTCTGTACTGTTAATTCCTCAGAAAAGGATGCCACATATACGTATGCCCGTGGCAGCACAGATGACGGCCACCGTCAACAGTCAGGAGTCTTCACTCCTGGCCTTACCACAATTTTCTGGGGTAGCTTGGTGGAGCCGCTGCACCTTCTTGTTTTCACTTCTCTGGGTCCAGAGCAAGAATAATATTTACCTGTTTTACAGGCCACACTGTAAAGATTAATTAGCTAATGCTCGTTGAGTACTTTGAAGACATAAAGCAACAAATGCATTTAAAGGGCTGCGTTCAGTGTGCCTGAAATCAATAGACACTTGGCAAAGCCACTAGTGACGGGTCCCGGGTGGCATGGAAGCACACAGGGACTTGGATACCCACGTCCTGGTCCTGACCCACGGGGGAGCACACACACGTCCACGCACGTACCCCTGCACCCCCCTGCAAATGTGCTCGCTGCTGTGTGCAGCGGGATAAAGGCCATGTTGGTACAGCCTTCTGCTACGCGGGTAATAAATTTGAAAGCAACAGCAGTTCTCCCAGACGAGGGAAGAGGCTCACCAGACCGTTCATGCCCTGAAGCTGTCTGGGCTTGCGAGAGGTGGGTGATCACCCCAGGAGCTCAAGCTGGCTCACCGTTTTCCCTGCCTCGAGCAGTTTCTTCTTTCCAGGCAGCGGATGCAGCGTGTAGCCAGCGCCATGGGAGAAGTTTTAGAAGGCACAACAGAAGGAGAGAGAAGGAGGGAATGTCTCGGGCTCCTGAGAAGTAGCTGGAGGATGAAGAGCCATTCAGTGCTAAAACACCGTCCCAGACCTGGGCATCATGTAAGAACCGGTGGCGACGGCTGCAATTCAAGGGTGAGCCAGTCTGCAGTTGCCTGATGTGTAACTTAGCAGCCAGCGGAGACTTCACAGGAAAAAACAAAAGCTGTCCATCATTAAACTGACTCGTTAGCTGAACTTTCCCGTTGGCCATGGATAAGGTCCCTTCAGGCCAAGGCTGAGGGCTCCAAACACAGCCCTGTCGGTCAGCAGCACCCTGCTCCCTACGCTGTTCCCACTCAGGAGAAAGAAGAGGTGGGCAGGGTGGCACCTTCGGCGGCAGGTCAGGGTGAGCTTGCAGAGGCAAGGCAGGGACGGGCAGCAGGAGAGGACCTGCAACCCCACCAGCAGCTCGCCCTGCGCAGGCAGCCTCCTGCTCTCCTGCCTGCCTGCTTTGCGCCGTGCCGGCAGGAGGTTTAGGGTCCGTTCCCTGCAATAAATCTCCTTTGCACATACCCGTTTGTGGCTTGCATGTACCTCTTGAGATACCAGAGCTAAGACAAGTTTACCATCTGGTATGGCCAAGGACATGGGCTTCATTAACAAGCACAGGAGAAACCTAATGTTTGCTTCTTTTTAAAGAGGGAAGTTGGTTGCAGGGGATGACTGGACAGACTGACCCTGCCTCTTTCTGTCCCCTGACAGATGGTGTGCACAGATCTTGTTCCAGCACTAGGAGCTGGAAGCTTCCCAGGGAGAGGGGATGGGTCACCGAGTGATGGAGAACCTCCCTGCAGCCTCATGCCCAGAGAAGCGCCATGGACTTGTCCATGCATCCTTGTGGCCTTTGTCGGCTTACAGAACTTGGTCTAAGCTTGACACTAGAAAAATCAAGCAACTAATTTCTTGGCTTCCCTCCACTCCACATTAACACGCTGCTACCTTCCTGTACACACTCTCTTGAGGACATCATGAGAAGAGCCTTTGCCAGGGAGCTGCATGGTCCTGTTGTTGCTCCATGCCTTTGAAAGCTCAGAGAAAGTTACCAGCCACAGGCTGAAACAGCTACCGTCCATCAGTGTCGCTCTGCAATGCTGAAGTATCGCGGATCAAAATGTGATTCTTTCTTCCTCAAGCAGAAATAGTAAATCAAAGGTTAGAAAAAATGGTTTTGCTCCATTGACATGATTCAAGGCAGATTCAAAAGGTTCCCAGTGTAGGAACGTAGGGACTAGGACTAGTGAAGCCCTCAGCATCTTTCTTCTAGAAATGCTTATCTGAGCCTAAATCCTACATCTTCTAGCAATCAAAAGTCTGGCACTCTGAAGACAGAATTGTCTGAAATACCAGCTCATTGCCTTAGTTTCCCAGTCTCTATAATATACTCATTGTGTCTCCATAACTGCATTAATTGGGACGCTCACAGGCTTTCATTTATTATTCTTGTCCTGGTATTTATGAAAGGTATGGGAACGGGAGTATGCAGATCAAATGCGGACACCAGGCTCGGAGCCTGGCCCTTGTGCCTGTCATCCAAAACCACTCAGCGGGAGCCTACGTTTGTTAAATGAGACCATCGGTCTTCAGCTATTCCTAGAAAAGCTGCAAGGACAGGAAGAGGCAGCGCATCTCCCGAAACCGTAACAGCATTGAGAGGACACCTCTTCCTAAAGCTACTGCATTTCTCTTGCCATGTTCTGTGGAGCGGGTCATTAGGAATTACTAATTACCAAAGCAGGTCAGTCGGGTCTATCGCTGACCTGCTGTGCGAGCTGGGCAAAAAATGGATCCGTCCCCGCTGCATTGACTTGATGTAAATGTAAAATACGTGCACTGGAGAGGCTTGAAGCTTAATATAGGTCTTGTTAAGTGTTCATAAAGGATACTGAAACCCTTAGATTAAGAGGTACACCAGAGGAGAATGATAGGGTTATAAAATCCATTTCTACAAATAACTCATATTTATATAGTGCCTTTCAACCCAACAGATGCCAAAGCTTTTTTTTTGGCGTAACACCTTGATATACTGTGTTCGCTTCACCTACTAGTTCAAGGCAACCTCCTCTGAAGTGAAATGTGGCAGCTGTTTAAAAGCCCCGAGTAGTAGTAACTTTAATAATAGCAAGGCATTTATATGGTCTTACAAACTTCAAAGAGTTAATTCTCTGCCCCTTCAGGAAGCAGACAAGGTTTATTATTCCCATTTCACAAAGGCAATATAACAAGAGTGGACAAGAGTGGAGAAAATCTGCACTCCCACAGATTTATAAAGCGAAATTCCGTGCATGAGCCTAAAGTGCTTTTAATCCCACATAGAGAAAACATATCAACATGTCTTATTAAAAAAGTCCTTTACTAAAAATATGTGGAGATGTGGAGAGAGCTCTGATCTGGATTCTAACACCTGCCACTTCTGCTGAAAAAATTACCTCCTCAAGCACGTGTTGACATAGAAACATTGTGGTCCAGAAATGCTTCTGTGCCATGAAACAAATTGGGCGCTCAAAATATACTGCCAAGAATCAGACAATCTGTTTTAAGAGGACCCAAGAGTTCCTAAAATCCTCTTGAAATATAGCAGGGGAGAAAGCTGCAGCAACACCAGTCTCCGAGGCAGGCTGGCATTGTTCTTCCACCCCATGCGGCTCCGCAGTTCTTCCCAGCCTGGATGCATCTCACGGCAATGATGCTTCCAACGAGGAGGAATATTTCCTTCTGTTATCCCCAAAGGTCCTGCAAGACGGTCCTGAACTTGGGAAAAGAAAGATACAGAACTGCTTGGATTTAACCTCTTATTCATTGAGAACTGGAGACCTGTCCTCAGGTCATATCGCTGTTTTCACTTTGTTTCTTGACTGTGGCAACTTCCACTCTTATTTGCAGCCTGAATCGAGAAACACCCTCTTCTAGACCCCTTTGCTCCCTCGCAATCTGCTTATTCAGCCCAGACTGCACAGCCTGCGGCATAAAGTCACTGCAGCCTCCCTACAGCCGTGGGCATCTCTTCGGTGGGGGCTGCTAAGCTGCTTCCAGCCAGGCTGCCGAAGCTCCCCAACAACTCGCAGCTGTCCACAAGTGGATCTGGACAACCCCTCATCCTTCCAGTAGAGCCAACCCCCTGAGTTGCCTTCAGCCACTCTTACAACCTGAGCGATGCCTGGGGCTGGTGGAGGGCGAGCTGTGGTCTCTGTGTCCTGCCGGATCTTGCGCAGAGGGGCAGGGAACTAGGAGGGATGAACCGACCTATGCCGAGCATCATCAATTCTCCAACAAAGTGATCTCCATCATGGAATTGCCTTTGTTACATTAATCCCATCCCATTCATCACCGCAACTGTCTGGATGTAACTTTGCCAGCCAGGGCTTGGCCTCTCTCTCCGAAAAGACCCCGATGTGCTGTACAGCAGCTTCACAGTGCGGGACATGGACCAGTGCCACTGCCTGACTCACTCTCCCCCTCCTTCACTTCACAGAACCTGCTCCCTTTCATCTCTCTGGCTTCCCTGTCTCCAGAGACACCTGCGCTTCCACAGTCCCGCCGCAGCCTCTGCTGCGAAAGGACGGCCAGGGAAGAAAATTGTCCTTACCGCTCTCCTCACTGAACTGCAGGCAGGTCCTGTGCCCTCCACCGCCCGCACTCCTCTGAAGCCGTGCGTGGGGAGCCGCGTCCGAGAGCAGCACGTTATGAAAAGCTGTTGCAGGGCCCGGGCACACACGCTGTAGCCTGAATTCAGCCTGGGGCTGACACTCACTTAGGCACGTGAATAAGGGTGTAGAGGTCTAGCTCTGGCGCTCAGGTACAAACTGTGGGCCTTTCTGACACTGTGAAGTCCCAAACCAAGAGCAAAATAATTTCCTACTGCTGCGGCACTGCGCTCACAGCAGAGCTTTTTTGCTTTCTCCGCTTTTGGAATAATTCATTTAACTTTGAGGCATTTCAGTACCATGCAAGTCAGACACACCAGCAAGCATCTCGAAGATGGCCCAGGGGAGAAATCTCTTTGACGCGGTTGATGCCTTATGAGACAACGCAGATGGTCGTGGAGGAGATCCTGCGACTTTGCTTCCTTGGCAACCTCGATACCAGGGAACCGAACCCTCCGCCAGCTCCGCACGGCGTCGCAGCCGGCTGCCGGCCACATCTATCTAATGCTACGGCCCGGGAGGGGAAGCACCTCGGCTCTGCTCACTGCCGTGGCGACGACACCAGGTCCGACGGCTCCTTATGGGTGCCATGCTTGCCCTGCTTTCTCTTTGCTCTGCGAGGTGCGAGCTCTGCGGGCTGCCCTGGAGTTTGCGTTCGACCTTGAGTAATGAACGTAATGAAGTGTGCTCTGGTGGGTCTGACTGACGACGTCAGTTGATTTCTCAGGATGGGAGGAAGATTTACAAGCTTAAGGTAGCTTACAGGTCCTTATTTACAGCTCTCAGGCTGAAGCCCAGACCTAGGCAGTCATATATTTGGGCTCAGAGGTAGAGAAGTAAAGAAAACATTTAAATATCTCCCCTTCCTCTCAATTCCCTGCCTGTGGGATTCCGAGGTGTGAGAGACAGCTGCCTGTCTCTCCTGCACCGATGGCTCTGGGGAATCCCGGAATCCACATCATGGCAGGTGAGTCACTGTCCTTCCCACCAAGAAAAGGTGTGACGCGGCCCTTGTTGGCTGAAATGAAGGGACAGAGTGAAGCCTTGATCATCCTGGCCACAAGTCACGGGGTGAGACGGCGGAGCACAGGCACAGGGTGCTCCCAGTCTTCAACTGGTGTAAGTCAGCAGAACTACCCTCAATTACACCACCTGAGAAGCAGGCTTTTTCCATTAAATGAATCCTGCAGCTCTTTCTTTCTTTTTTTCCCCTCTTCCCTCTTGAACTCTGAAAGAATCCCACTTAATCTGTAGGGAGCTTTTCCTGAACAAAAAACCCCACCAGGCTTGACCCTCACCTTTGCAAATGGAAAGATGATGCAGTGAGAATTGAGACCTGAGAGTCAACTAGGATCTCCGGTTCCACCGCTGAAATACAGCAGGTCGTTTCACATTTCTATTATGAGCCTCAGATAATGGGGAAGAAAATTAGGTAATTCCATTTTTGGATTAGTTGGTTTTCTTGTCAGCTGGGAGATGGGATCTGATGTATGTGGAGAATGACTGGAGGCACAGGATGAACAGCTGGTCGTAGATATTGTTTGGGATGCTATTTCTGCATGACCTGCTCCAGAGATATCAAAAGAGATTGTGTCTGTCTCCCCTGACATTTATACCTGTTTTTCCACTGCTGACTTCAAAGCAATTACTCTGCGTTTGCCCACATTTGAGTGAGCAGGGAATCAGGACCATTGTTTAAAGATAGTCTCGAACCTTACCTAAGCTTTTAAATGATTGAAAAGTAGTTATGTATGGAGAGATGAAAATTAAAGTACATGAGGGAACCTACAAGTGATAGCAAGATGTGGAGGGACGGGAGCCTTGCCAGAGCTGGCAGGTATCTGCTTATGGGTAGAATTATAAACTCGAGTTCAAAGTCTGCAAATTGCCCCGTGAAAGCAGATCCTCCTCATCACAGAGACTGACTGACTTCTGCATGCAGCTATGTATGAAAAGAAGAGTTTGCAGAATCGAGAGCAGTGTTAGTAAGAAAAAGAAGAAAAAAAACCACAACCCAAAAGATCACTGCATGAAACATCAATAAGCACAGTGAGAAACACCCGGGTACTAGACAATCTTTAATCTAGAGAAAAAAGACACAAAAACAATGTCTAGAGGGTAAAGCCTGATTAAATTTAACAATAAGTTATTTAAAACAAAAAAAGCAATATGTGTGATTAATGAAGCAAAGTATTTGATTTCTCATCTCCTGGGGTCTTCAGCTCCAGACATTCCAGAAGCGAAGCTTTAGTGATACCCGTTAGCATGCTCAACCGAGGATTGAAAGGAGCAGATTTGACGCTCTCATGCTTCTTTCTGATCTTAAAAATCTGTGAGCATGTTTGGATTTGGTAAAGCATTTAATATCATATCATAAAATTTAGCTCTTTGGACGATCTGAATGCAATAGTCCATGGACCGAATCACAGCCGAGCGGCTGCAAACAAAGAGGAATACTAAGCAGGGAGTTATTATGTTACAGAATTATGTTTATTAGGGCATCACAGAGATCAGGTCTTTGGTCTTTTTTGACATTTTTATTGATGACTCTAAGGAAGGTTTGAACAAAAGGATGACAGGCATTCACAAAAATGACATGAAGTTGAAAGGGATCACAAACACCAGGGAAACCAGAAAGATAATGCAAAGGAATCTGGATAGAGTAGAAGAGTGAAAATATCTCAGTGCAATGAATCTCAGAGCCGGGCAGTCTCTTATCTGTTGATGCCTATAGGCTTTAAAGGCGATGCTCATTAAGATCATGCCATGGGGGGGAAAAGCCTAAAAAGTGCAGTGTATGGGGAGATGCTCCATCTGAAGCCCTAGAGATATGTGATAGCGAGACAGAAGGAAAACAGCAGAGAATCCTTCACCACTTTTGGCAGGCAAGCCATTTAATAAACAGGTCTACCAAGAATCTTCTATAATAAAACTCGATGTATCATTTCCGTTCACTGAGCTAGTGTCATGTCTGCAAACTGCACCAGGCTTTGTCTCCTCAACGCATTAATTTCCATCCAAATGCCCAGGCAGAGCCTCTATTAGCAACCTCTGTTGACAAGAGTGGATTATTCAAGGAAGCGTAACTAACTCTCTCTTATTTCTCTCAAATCTACACTCACTCCTCTGCTGGCAAATTCGCAAGTGAAAATGTCTGCTGTCTTTCCTTTGGTTTAGGTGTTTGGGGCTGGATTTGAACTTACAATCTCTATTTAAGGAGGGATTCTAGAGAACCCAAACAGGGTTTAGGAGTCGGAATTTGCTGTGGTGTGCAGCTAGCCTGCAGTTCCCTTAACCCATTGCCCAGCATGCCTTGGCTGGAGGAGAATGGGACTAAGAGCAGGTGGAGGAGCCCTAGGGACACTGGGTGATCGGACCATTGATCTGTAAGCTGTAGGGAAACTGGGAAAATTTAGCCAGTGCAGAGCAACTCTTCTGTGCAGGTTTCCCTGCCATGCCGTAGCATCCCTCCCTTCGAGAGTCTACGCCAGCAGCCAGGAAAGGGTGTTCTGGAGGAATGGTAGGACAGAGCAGTGCAGCCAGGGAACTGGGGGCAAGAGAGCCCAACGCCAGACTGCTTTAGGTGGCCCCAGAGCACCCAATGCTAAAGCATTTGTATTAGGTGGCAGCAGAGGAACGATCTTTGCCTGTAGGTCCACCCCACCCTGTCTAGCATTAGCTGATGCCCAGTAGCCTGTGGAGCAACTGTCTGCATGATATAATTTTTCCGTGACCTAGAAGCACTTTCCAATTTACCACTCACCTCACTCAGCCAAAGTAATACGTACAGATCCGCACCCCGAGCATACCGTGCCACTGCACCTCACTCCGTCAGCCTACGCTGCTCCTGAGCGTGGCTTTATCTCTCCGTAAAATAAAGGTCATTATGGTGTTGTGCAGGTAGTGAAGGCTTTGATGAAATGCTTTGAAGTACACTATAGAAGTAGACATTATTACCCACTGCCCAGGGATTTGGAGAAGGTTTAGTCTGATACAAAGGCTTTGCATTCTGCTGGCAGGAAGCATGACATAAAGTGGAAATTTTTCCAAGCTGAATTCAAATGAGTTGATTTTTCTATCAGCCCTTCTTGTAGAGAACGGGTATGCTGTTCCCTGGACTGTATGAGGTTTAATGCTCTAACAAGGTTCACCCTACCAGTAAGGATTCACTGGGTAGAGCTGTGCTCAGAGTTTAGGACTGAAATTTTAAGGGGCTTGATTTGAGATTAAGTTTACGGTACACTGGAAGATAGTAAGTACATCTGGCTCAAGGAGAAGTGCTTGTAGGGGTCTCGGTGCTCAGGATTTAGAGGCGCAGCAGATCTGGCAGGGGACAGGAGCTGGAGCAGAGTTTAGATTAGCAAATCCTCACCGCTAGGACCACAGTGAATTAGCCTCCTTAGGGAGGATTGTATGCTGTGCTTGGCTCCAAACAGTGCTATTATGCTCCTACCTCCATAAACACTACATTCTTTCACAGGTGTTTGGATTCAGGAAAGAAAATGGGGAGAAATAGGATAGGCTTATGGACCAGACATCTTTCATCTCAACTGCAATAAACCTATTAGCAGCCCACAGGTGAGGAAGGGTTTGTGGCACTGGGCAGATAACAGCACTGACCGCACTTGTTTAGTGCCAGGCAAATTCTTTGCAGCCAACTTTTTTTGAAGTGCTTGCTTCCAAAAATCGTCGGCTGTATTCGGGGTGATGCTGAAAATATTTTAAAAGATGTTTCAGGCAGCAAAAACAAGAGATGGGTAGAAATAGCAGCTCACAAAGGCTGGCTTAAGTGACAATTTGTGTAGTGGGAAGCGACATTTATTTAGTTGATTTAAAGGTGCTCTGTAAAGGAAACACGTATTTTACACCTACTCTTCATGCGTAACAGAGGCTTAAAAATTTAGTTGAAAAAATGTCTTTGTTATTTGAGAACTATCAAGACATTTTCCCTTTCTGCTTTGCTTTTTAAACAGAGTGGAAAGTAGCTGTGAGTTCTTCTGTCAAGTGATGAGATGCCTGAATCTTCTGAACATCTAGATTCTTACCCCAGGTGTCTTTCTGATATTTGGATTAAATAGATGGCAACAAGCAACAGTGAGTTTCCTGCAATTTAAGAAATAATCCTTCCTTTCCTGATTGCTTATCTTTTATCTTTTGATCTAGTAAGGGCATAATCCTACTATTTCTCCACTCATCCTTAGAGACCCTCCAGCCAAACAAAGATAAGGTTTCATATTTCTAAAGTAAAAACAGAGAAATTCCTCTCTGGAAATCACAGCAAAACCAACCAAACAAAAACTCCACTAACGAGCCACGGCATTCGACCCTTTTTGAAAGCAACAAACCATAGCAAGAGCTTGTGGACTTTTCCCTCTCAGTACACCTTTTGGGATGTCCTCCTCCTGGTATCCATCTTGCCATGAAACAGTCTTGGGTCTGGTTCACACTGGGGATTTGGAAGCCCGGCTGCAGATGTTAACAGATGTTTCTCTGCCTTCCCCAGAGAGTGGGTGCCACTTGCACATCTATAATCCTCTATCCGCTGGTTCCTGTAACGAGATGCCACATGGGTTTAATCTCACAGCTTCCAGGGGAGCTGCTCCACCCGGAGAGTTATTCGAGGCAACTCAAGATCACTGTCATTCCAGGAGAAAGGCCGGTGCTGGGATGACAGTTACAGGCATTGCTCTGTTAAACCAGAATTAAATCCTGCTGCTGCTTAAAGGGGAATGTTTGGGTAGAGCCAGGAGGCAGTTTGCCTCATCCCTGCTCCATCGGGTGTTAGGATTCCCGTGAACTGCAAGCAGATGTTTGGCAAGGCGTGTTGCTCTCAATAACTAGCTCTTCCCTAGCACTTCGACACGGTACGTGCTTCACAAATAGAGCACCCAGGATCGGCGGGGTCACTGCAATCCACAGGCACGGTGTGGCACGGGGAGAGTGCATAACCTCTCTGAAGGCACCCCTCAGGGTGAGATGTTCCACCATGGGATGGACGGGGAAGTCACACAGCAGCTCTGTGAGCTTCAGGCTTTCTGGAGACCAGCTACACACTCCAAAGTGATGTCTGCATGCCAAACGGTGTGCAGACATCCCAGAGCCGCTTTCATAGTGGCAATGACCATGATGTGTTAGCGTGGCATCCTAGAAGGGCTCAGGTGGCTTCTCTGCTTCTTATACCTGTGCAGGACCTTTAAGACATAGGTAAGCAGGTGCTGATGGATGAGAAATAGTATTACAGCACACATACATCTCCTTTGACCTGATCTGACTTCTCTCTCCTGTGATGACAAAGTAAGTGCCATGTCTGGGGGCGACAACAGTTCAGCTGGACCAGGAGATAGTATAAGTAGGGGTTAATATCCAATTCTGTTTTTTTTCACATCCAGGTCACTTGTAATTCTGGATGGAGTCCTGCTACTTGGCAGTCACTTTAACATCATCAATAAACCTCCAAAGCTATCTGAGGCTGCAAGATTAGAAGCTGCCACCCCAATGAGTTTATTTTATGCAGCTGAGATGAAGAAAAAGAGTCTAAGGATACAATCTGCAAATTATCTTAAAAAAAAAAATATTTGAATTATTTGTCGGCTTCCTTCAGGTTGCACTTCAGCGGGCCAGCCAGGACGTACTGCATGAATAGGCAGCGAAGCAGTGGGAGGCAAAGTCATAATCGGCTTTTGCGTTCTTTGATTATTGTTATGCAAACTAAACAAAGATTTGTGGTTTACTGGTGTCCTTCCTTTCCCTGTTTTGTTTTTTTTTTTTTTCCAGATTAACTGCTACACTGTGACATTGCGTATATTAGTGATATTGTAGGAACGTGTTCAAGAGATAATCTCTGCACCCCAGCTTAATGATTGCACCAACCTTTGTTCAAAAGAAATCTGCTGCTTATCATAGACTTAAATTGCAAGCCTTTTGCAGCAATAACACCGGCTTTTAAGTGTCTGTAAAAAGCCATAAATGCTTTACAGGGTTATAGGAATAACAGGCTAATAGAATGTGCTAACTAGGAACGTGCAAAGGAGTCAGACTTGTCCAAGTAGACCTGAAGCTACTGCTTGCTCTAGATCGCTGGTCTTTAATTAGCAATAGGACTTCACAGCAGCCCTCAGACCACTTGTGATAGATGAGGCATTGCAGTTTCACTGCACTGCTGGTTGAGGTTACCTATCAATAGTCACTGGAAGAATGATTAATCCTTGCAATTACCATGTGCTCTCTCGTCTGACATCCAAGCTCAAAGACTCTTTGATTGAGATCTGGTTGCTCCTTGAATTTCTATCTCTGCTAGTAGCTGGGATTTTTAGTTTTGAGACGTCAGAGGTGTGCTCATGTGCTCATGTAGCACCAATCCCTTACAGGTTAAACTTTAGTTCCTTCTTTACTGGAACTCCCGTCTTTGTCCAGAAGGTGTATTACTTCTGCAGAAAATCCTTGGGAAGGTAGTTTGCCTCATTTTGTATACATTTCATTTCTCGCACAGAAACACGTATTCATTCCCGCAAATCCAGCTTGCCTAAATCCATCGATTGAGCCAGCCTCAACACCTTTGCTTATTTCTTCTCTGCACAATTTCTTGCAAATTCTCTCCTATTCTGAGAGCTAAAAATACATCTGGGTGCTGCCTGGAGGCCGTCAGAGAGCACAAAGGAAAGGGCAGCCTGAGCTTCATATGCATTGCTAAGCAATGCATGAAGAGCCTTCCCCACAAATGGGGATGCTCTTGCAATAGGCATCTATAAATACAGAAATCTGCCATTCCCAGAAGCAATTGCATACAGAAACACTCTCGCTCGTTCTCTTTCACCAGCACCGCGCTTTTCTACAGAAAGTGCAATTGCTAGTGAGAGCTCAGACTTATAATGATACTGAACAGGTGTAAACTGTAAGAACAGCTCAGCAGGGAGAGAAGCCACACCACCTCCCGCCCCTGCAATCAGCAAAGCCTTATCCTCCAGGTTCATGTTTGTATCAAGAAAGAAAAGCAAGCTCTCATCAGAGAGGAAAACAAATACTTTCTGCGCTTATCACTGGCTGTGAATTTCCTCTTGACTTCTCAAAGTCCTGTTCTTCCACCAAAGCTCTCGGGAGCGCAAGATTTCACATCAACCATCGCTCAAGCGGAGACCAAACTGCGATGTAGTTTCCTTGTTATCCAAGTGGGACCCTTTGTCCTATATACACGGGAAACGTGACTTACTAGGTAAAATCTAACCCCCCAAAATTAGTTCAGATCCCCAAAAGATGACTATTCAGATAAAATGTTTATTATAGAATGGCTGGTAAACTCCCCTTGCTCTTATTTGTTCCCGCTCTGTTCAGAACAAACCACATGATGTCATTGAAGAACAGAGTTGCGAAATCCCACATTCCAGACTGGGAACCAGGAATGATTCCCAAATTAGGCAAATGACATGTGAAATATCAGTAAAGCATCTACAAGAAAAAAAAACAAACACAAAGAACCCAAACTAAACCAAAACAAAAAAAGCCACATGAAACAAACTATGTTCTCCAAAACTGTCACATTAATGACTCTTCACCTCAAATACATTTACTTAAAAAGTCCTCAGTATCTTGAGAATACGGAGCTAGGATTGCAAAGTTACTTTAAAATTCAGGAGCAATATTTACCTATTATTTATATAGCAGTAATCTGCAAATACTTTGCCATTTGAGAGAGATTTTTGAGATGCCCTGCTCCCCATTTTAATGGCACTTTTAGGGGTGGGACTGTAAAAAAGCTTCCAAGCTTCCTCCGCTCCAACAGCCTCTTTACTTGTTTGAATGTTAATACAAAGAGCAAATATAATGTTATTCTGAAAGCTGAGTCTTTGAAAGGCTGGAGTTTATCGCAGGGTTGAAAACCTGGAAGATCCTACTCCATGACCATCGTTGAGATGAAGGTCCTTTTCCCCCTCCGTTACAGGGTCAGGATTCCTTTCCAGTATGGCATTTCTTGAGGCTGGCTTAGTATTTTCACTTCTGGGGTAAAATTTGGTGCTCTTCTGGCACCAAAGGAAGTTAAGACAGCAAGGACAGCTGGATCAGTTTATGTTGTTTAAAGTTAGCTGGGGAAGTGCTCAGGAGAGGTACTACCTCCTAGGGCTTTACGCCTCATTCTCAAGCAAGTTCAGCCATTTTCCACTGGTTCAGCCTTTTTAACATAAGAAGGGGAAGAGACTACGCTGAATACCTTGTATAACTCAGAAAAAAAATGGATCAGAACTTAGATATTATTTTCTTAAGAATCAGTCACTTGAGATTTCTATTGAACAGATGGGAACAAAGCCCAATCTGGCCTAATTAAAGAACAAAACCAAATTAAATTGTAATTGAGCAGTTCCTTGGCATCCCGCACAACGTGGTGGAATATAATGTCCCACTGCACTGCAGAATGGAGACACCGTGGAAGAAATCTAGGTCCTCCAGGCTGCAAGTACAATGTGTAAGGGCAGGCATAGAAGGAGGCAATCCTTTGCCAGAAGGAGCAGCAGAATTGCTGAGTGCTACACATCCACCCACCCCGTGTTGTCCATGTGAAGGGGACATTCTCTACAGTTCACTTGGTGAGCCACAGGACTAACGCTGCAGTGCCAGCCAGCAGCTCTGCTCCATCTCCTTGCAGGTCACAGACACCTCCAGGCACATGCTCAACTCCTCAAAGCAACACGGAGTTTGATGGAAGTCCCCTCTAAACCAAGAGGAAGATTGGGCTTTCTTTCAGAGAGCTTCAGATGTGGCTCCAAGCTCCGCTGAAGTATAATCTCGGCACTGGCTTCCTGAAATACTCTGCGGTTGGTACCGTCTGCATTTCTCTGACATCTTCTAGTGATGCAGCGTTCAAGTAAGAGATACACAGAGTTACGAATCATGGGACATCCCCCCCCCGCAGGGTTAATTTCTAAACAGTCATGCCTCTACACCCACATGTGTCTAGACATTGCTGATCAGAACCTAACCAAATGCAAGGAACGCAATAAAAAGCATCCAAATCGTTAACCACCATCACCTAATTATGTTCAGACCCTGGCGAAGATGGCATAAATAAGATCCTTAGAGGATCCTCCTTAGAGGGCAGGGGACAGAGCAAGGGTACAAATGGAATTAACTAAACTTCGCACATGGATAACACCATCCTTGTCTTCCTTTTGCTGTGCAGCTTCTCACCTGAGCACCAAAAATCCCAACAGCACAAGCCTACTTCTTAGTGGGATCAGAAACAAGCCAGAAGAATCCTGAGCTTTGTCATTTCTAGACTGTTTGGAATATGTTTGACACCACACATACTGGTACAATTGTACCTTGTCAAACAGAAGTACTCTAGTGACAATAAATACTAATTCCCTCTGCTGGCTTTCAGCCTAAATCTTAGTAGACTGCAATATTTGCCACAGGAACATAAAAAAAAAAAAAGCCAAAGCAGTAATAAAAGTCAAACAAAAGTGCCAGATCCAGCATCTACCACTGCCCAGTTTATGGTAGTCACTAAGTAACAGATGTTTCAGGCTGCGCATTTCAGAGGAAATTACACTGATACGCTCATACAATACAGCAAATCCTGTTGCAAATTTGCAGAATGTTTATTTCAGGAATAAGTCTGGCACTATTAAAAAATGGATGTGAAACAGAATGACTTGGCTTACAAAGCTGACAGTGCCCCTTTGCCAGTCCGGCACCACAGCAGCAATACTGAGATAATATCAAAGACGATCGCAGGAAAATTGTAGGTCCAGCAACGTCCATTTTCCATCCTCAGGAAGGATTTTGTGCTCCCCACCCATCCTGCGTCACCCCACGGCAAAGCTGGCAGTACTCAGCTCTGAGCAAACTTAGTAGAAGTCTTTGCTGTTCATATCTTCTTGCCCAAGGAACACCAGAGGAATGGACGTAAGGATCAGTGTGAGACATCATCTAGTGTTTACCTGTCACTCCTGTCTAACAGCTGAGCACTGAAGGCAGAATCCCGAGTGGGATTCACACTCAGGATTCCCATACAGCGATATGTGAATATTAGTTTTCGAGGGTGAAGAGTGTCTCTGACTAGGTACGTGCCCGGTACACGGCACTGTGGAGCGCTGATTTCAATACACAAGCAACCGTGAACGGTTGATGTGGATTTGGACCCTA
This sequence comes from Ibidorhyncha struthersii, assembly GCA_013398815.1. NCBI lineage: Eukaryota > Metazoa > Chordata > Aves > Charadriiformes > Charadriidae > Ibidorhyncha > Ibidorhyncha struthersii. The sequence continues at coordinate 21,698 of VZSZ01007253.1, forward strand.
AGCTCTGTGACCAGCTGGAGGTGCTTCTCTCTTTGGAGGCCCCCTAACACCTCTTCCCTCATCCTACGGAAAAGCACCGCAGTAGGAATGGCAGGGTGCGACCAAGTGAAATCTGATAGAGGCTGAGCAGCAGCTGGCAAACATCTCAGCACAGGCAGGGCCAGCGTCAGGGGCAGTGTTTACAAATAATAAATCATGTGAGCAGCGCTCACACCAATGTTTGGGAAAGAGTCTGCATCACCAATCTGACCTCCTGCCCAGCTGGATTTTTTTTTTTTCTTCCCTGAACAGAAATAAACTGGGGCCCCGTGTTGGAAACTGGGACGCTACACAAAAGTAAGCAATGAAATAAAGCCGGAACAATGACCAATTCAGACAGTGTAGGGGGCCTTCTGCACATCGTCCACGTCAAAATTTCCTCATCCCAAAGAACTTCCTGCTAAAAAACACAGGATGCTTTTATTACCGAGTGGGTGGCATTTGATACGGCATCCCAGTTGGCTGGGGAAGTCGATGAACCACGTGTTATTTCACTGCCACTTTTCCAATGGGACACTGCCAGAAGGAATACATCTCTGCAATCTTTTTCACGGCTTAGCCACACTCTCGTATAGATTATACCCTGCCACGCCAGCCCTGAACTATAGGGTTTAATAGGAAGGAAATCAGCTCACTCTTCTTTCCCTCCTTTCTCTGATTCACTTCATTTTGGTGGCAACACACCCCCGTCCCCAGACACAGCTATTTTGCAGCGGTGAAGCTCACGCTAATACAAAATAAGGAGAGCAAAACTAAGCTTTATCTTTGCAGCACCCTAGAGCGGGCTCCCCTATTTATTCTCCCTGTCTGGCTTCATTGCTGGCACCGTCCGTGTGCTCGGCACGCCTGGGATGGTCACGATTTCCACCAATCTTAAGATTTTGGGGATGTGAAACGGTGGAGAGGGACTCTTTATCGGGGAGTGTAGTGGTAGAATGAGGGGGAATGGCTTCAAATTAGAAAAAGGGAGATTTAGATTAGGTATTAGTAAGAAATGTTTCACTCTGAGGGCGGTGAGGCACTGGCCCGGGTTGCCCCGAGAAGCTGTGGCTGCCCCATCCCTGGAGGTGTCCAAGGCCAGGCTGGACGGGGCTTGGAGCAACCTGGGCTGGGGGGAGGTGTCCCTGCCCGGGGCAGGGGGGTGGGAAGGAGATGATCTTTAAGGTCCCTTCCAACCCAAACCATTCTACGGTTCTGTGAAGTGTCGGTAAATAAGCTAACCCGGCAGCAAGGCCTCGGCGACCAGCGGAAAGGCCAAAAAATCGCAAATGCGGCCTCGAAATCCTTGCCTTCCGCAGCCGCGGGAGGTCCCTGCCGGGTGCGCGGCCGCAGTTCGAACCCTGCGACCGCGGCGCATCTGGGCAGACGTTGCCCGTCGTAATTGAAGAGCCGTCGTTTATCGGCGAGGAAACGGGGCTGGCACCGGCACCGGCGCAGCCCTGAGGAGCACCGGCGGGGAGGAGGC
>VZSZ01007253.1:26568-46287 GCA_013398815.1 Ibidorhyncha struthersii
ACTGCATGTTCCCAAACCAAAACAGCAGACCAAATTTCATATTATTCTCAGTCAAATAGTTGGGTAAGTTGCATTACCAAGAAATACAATGTCTTGCAACAGCTTAAGAGCCGCTCATGCGGCTGAATTCACTCTTTGATCTGTGGTTTTGATTCTGCCTTTCTACCCCCATATTCTGCCCTACTCCTCTCCTCTGGTGCAGCTCAGTTTGTTTCATTGCAGTACAATTCTTGGGACTAGTTCCCAGGAAACGTGATTTTTCAGATGTAGCTATCTGTGCTGGTAGACCGTATGCCTTCTAGGGAAACTGGAGAAGTTATTTCTGCTCAAATGGGCCAGCTGAAAGCAACCCAAAGCTTTACTTGCAGAAAACTGTGCGCAGTAAGTGTTTTCTACGTGTCTTGACCTGTCCTTGAATGAACAGAACTTAGGCTGGAAAAGGCTGCTATTTATCTAGATTTTTAGAGAGAAGCTACCTGCTTATTTTGCAACTTGTTGCTTTTGTTACGTTGCCCGTTGTTCAATTTTGTTTTCTTCCTCAAACACCACTTTAAGCTTAGTTTTCCAGTAATTGCAAAACTTGGTATAAATTACTGAGACTGAGGAGAGAGGTTCAAGCATATGATCATAGGATACAAGACACATTGTTCTATGAGCTGGGCAATTGCTCTGGGCCATCCAAGGCTTAACCCCAGAAAGTTTGACTGATTTAAAATTGATTGTATTATAACCAGTTGGAGTACTCCAGCAAAGACAAGACCTCTGCCAGGAACAGGAAAGAAAAACTCACCATTAAAATGACCTTAAATGGAGAAGAAGAAAACCCCCAACAAAACAACCAACACCAAAACATGTATTTGTGACCCATGTTGAAAGCTTCGTTCAAGCTGCAAGTAGTTTAGTTAGGGCTGCAGAGAATGACAAATGGGGCACTAGTCCTGGGTCTCGGAGGCCTTGTCTTTGGGAAGACTGGTTGTCTTGATGTGAGCATGACAGCAAATTGTCGGAAGGAAGGGAGAGGAGATCGCTGTCTCATACTGCCTTGGGCTCTTTACAGCTCTGATGTGAACAGTCACAACAGAGGATGAATGCTGCTGCTCCTTGTAGGATTCACTGCCTTGAAGAGTTTGGGTAGATCATAAAAGTTTCTATAGCTCTGCCCTATAAAATAAGGATACTTCTCGAGCACACCTCAGGCTACATTGGTCTGACTGTGCTATAAAGTTTGGAAGTACATGCTGGCACTGATACTGACCACCAGATGTGAGCGGCTGTGTTTTAATTACTTGCAGACATCTCTGCTTCATTGAACCACAGCAATATCCCATTTAGGTGGTCCTGAAGTTGTTCCCAGTAGCAGTCTCTGATCCATCCCTCCTATTAGCAGCGCAGTTTAATAAGAGGACACTTCTGCTCTTTGTGGCCGCATACGTTCCATCTTAAGGACTTGGTTGTTAGAAAACAGTGACTTCAGTTTACTACAGCAAGACGTATACCAGAGAACACATGGGGCTTAGCTTCATCATTTAACATTGTTGTATACAGCACCATCCAGAGAGCAGAGATACCCAGACAGATCAACAGTAACGAAATATCGCTGATCTAATAATTCATCAGCTGGTGGTAAGCCTGGAGTTTCCCCAGGTTTATATTTCCATAATTTTTTTTTAAAGGCTAAGGGACCCCATTAACAGCAAATAAAGTGGCCCCAATTCCATTCCTGATATAACATGGCTGCAGTTCTACGAGGAAGATCATTGCTGGCTTAATTAGACTTCCAATAAGCCCTGTGCTAAGAAAGGATAGGGGTTTTCTTGTTTTTTCTTTTTTTTTCAGGTCCCCTCCCTCAGCATCTCTTGGCGGGAAGTGTTAATGCCTGATTAGAAATGCAGAGACCTTTCTCTCTGGGTCAAGAAAAGCATTATCTTTGAATATCAGGGTTGTTGACTAAAATAGAGGCGTAAATAATATAGTGAACTAGTGAGTTGACCTGAGTGTTTACTCTGCCACATGATGCCTCAGAAAGGAGGATGAAGTGCTGCATATGACTGGTGCTAGATCAAAATAGCCCCCAGTCAGAATACAGAGACACAAAGTCAGCGTTCTGCTCCAGCCCATCTCCATATGTTGTCCCTCCCCACGGCATGGTGTGCTGTGCTGCAGGCGTTCAAGCCCAAGGGCAGTACCAGTGTACGAACACCACAGTGGCTGAACAGCTCAGGAGGAACTGGAAACAGGCCCCCACGTCCAATAAGTTATTCTCCATCTTCTCTCAATTAAGCGCTGTGCTCACTGTGCCCGCCTTATGTTAACATCGGTGAGTTTGTTTTGGTGGGAGCAGCACTGGGTCTAAAGTGAAAGGTTAATATACCTGGCTGCAGTTAATTTTTTTTTTTCTGCCTCATGATGGTTCAGTACAAGACCTGTAGCATCCCCTTCTAATTATGGGGGGTGGCTGAAGTCAGACAGCAGAAGCAATGTTTTTTGTTTGTTTTTTTTGTTTGTTTGTTTGTTTTTTTTTTGTTTTAAGTGGAAGATGGTTTTCTGTGCTGAAATACCTGGTACCGCTTCTACCCTGGCTAAACCACTCAGCGTTTCGGCTTGTTGTTATGCGAGGGGCATACTCTGACCACAGCTTCCAGCCCACTTCTTGTTTACTTTAAAAAACAAACAAACAAACAAACAACACAAAATGAACATGGCTGGAAAGGAGATCCTCTCTTTGCCCATGAGGGCTAACCTGTCCTGATCCTATCCAGGAGGTCTCCAAAGTTCATGAAACATTTGTATGCTGTGATTCCTGCCCTGTGCTTCTCTGCTGACTCTGCGGTCTGTCTGCAAACAAAAGATGATTCCTGGTCCCACCCGCTGGATAAAGTGCTTTTCCTTTTGCACTGTCGCCACTGATGATTACAGGGATCCTACTGAGGTTTGGGAGTTTTAATGTGCAGTGGTTTCCTGATGGGCAGGCTTATTTTGTGTGCATGTAGGGACACTCCCAAGGCTTTCCTTTAAACTTAGCTCGGGTAGTTTTTCTAGTATTTATGAAGCCTAGGGGAGTCGTTCAAATGAGCAAGTGCGAGAAGACGGACCACCAAAAAGGGCAGATTAATGACAAATTAGCAAGGTAATCTGGTGTAGCATTAATTGAGGAAGAAGGGGCAAGGAAAGACCCTTTTGCCCTGGCAATGGTAAACAGCTGATTGTAGCGGCATAGCCAAAACTCAGCAGCAAAATGAGCTTTCTCCCTTTTCTAAATGAGCACTGTGGTTAAGGGAATGTTGTGGAGGATTAATAGATCACTGTGCAGCGAGTTCTGCTCCAGGTCCTCTTTAAAGTGTAGCCCAAATAGACTAATTAATGGCTGGAGGCTAAAGGGTTCTAGTTTTCCATTTCTAAAAATACCTATTCTGCAGTAATTGCTTCAAATGCTACAAAATTAACTGTTGTAAGATGAACTCCTTAGGATAAGTTATGTTTTCTAATAGAGGGAATGAGGGAGGATGTCTCTTAGTGAAGTGGGCCTGATATGGAGGTGAGGTCTTAAATGAGTGGAAACCTGCTGCGGACTGTAGATGTAAGGCAAAGTGGAAAGGCTGTGCTTGGTTTGTTCTGACAGGTAGACACAGGTTAGTTTTGGTCTATGTTTAGGCTTCACAGCATGAGTAAATGTTTCTTGTAAAAGCAATGCATTACTTGTAAGATGAGACCTCCCTGCATCACTTTGCTGCTAGGTCTTGGCTGAGAAGCAGAATAATATAGAGAAGTGTTTTCAAAAGGATTTTCAAGTGTTTGGGTTGAGTCCCACTGTATCGGATATAAAATTGCTTGTTTCAACAACAGCAGTAATAGAACAAACCAGCCTGTGCTCTACGTGACACAGCGGCACAGATTGCTATAAAGATTAGACAACAGGAGATGTCTTTCTTCTCGCTTCTGATGCAACCTTAGCCTTCAGAACAGGGAGGAAATGCAAACTGCTCCATCCCAAAGGCTGGGACCTGTTTATTCAGCCTTGGGCAACTGCCCAAAAGCAATGCTAGGCAGAGGCACTGAGAATTCCACCTCGGAGTTGTTCAGCGATTTTAAATTTCCTTTACTTTAAACCTGGAAGGGACCGTTGCGGTAGAGAAGCAAACGCAGGGCTTGAGTCCCAGTCTCTCTGTAATGCTCACACCTTGGTCCTTGCTGCAATGTAAGTCTTTAAAAGGTTGCGTTCTTGATGCAAAAATGGCAATGCTGGATCCGGCACACCTTGCACGATGTGCCAGGGCAAGACTTCTGGACGGTGAAAGTGTACTTGTGACATGCTGTCCACTTGGAGCGGTAGTTGTGACTACCAAAATTTAGGGGCTGCTTGCTTGTGCCTGCACCAGCTCCCTTCCCATGCTTGGCAGTTGCCAGTTTCGTTTTGTAAAAGGTGAAGGGAAAAATTCTGCAGTTTGTTAACCAAACCCACCTATTTTTCTCCCTGAAGGCTAGCTGTACACATCAGCACCTTCATTAATGTATAATCACAAAACTGGATTCATGCATGAGCAGTGTGACCCTCCTAATATGCATGAAAGGATTAGGTGACATAAAAAGAAGCTGCACAATTCAAGCTAGAGGCAGAAAATTAGTTGAAAAGCCACACACCAAGTGTTTGTTAATTGTTAGAAAATAGACCTCTCAAAACCGTGGGACATGGACGTGCTTGAGCATCTCCATCTCAAAAGGAAAGCAAGGCCGGAGGAGGAGAGGTGGTAGGTACAGTTAGCTTTGAATGATAGTTGACAATTTTTCATAGCACTTGCACAGCGTAGAGCATGAAAATTCTCACACAAGGCTCAAGGTTGTTGCTCTGGGAGTCCTGAACTTGGCCTGATGGCAAGAAAAGAGCACAGGTTGTTTGTACCCAAATATCGCCACCCCTTTCCTCCTTATAATCCTGCCTAGAACATTCCCCTGTCTCAGCAGGGCTTAACCTGGGCTTTCTAATCTAAACATGTTCACTAAACCATTGGCTGCTCCAACTGATTAAGCCCACGTCTCACTTATTGAGCATGGCAGCAGGAGGATGCAGTGGGCTGCTGTGCTCATATGCCTGCCTGGTTTGCCAGAGGATCTCTGGTTTGTCAGCAGCTAAAAGACTGACGTTGATCTGGATTGCAGGTGACGAGGAACTATGCGCTACACTGACGGGCACAAATGGTGGCCTTGGAAAGGCAGTGGGAGGGGACACAGGCTGGCTCCGCAGCCTTCGTATCTGGGGAGATCTGAATCAAACGGGGCAGTGGTTCAGTGTTGGTGGGAACGTCTTCAGCCTCTCCAAGGAATACTGAATAAAGACGATCCTTCCCTTCCTACCTCTGTGTTTCAGGTCTGGCAAGAGGATTAAGAAGACCAGGAAGTACGACATAATCACCACTCCAGCCGAGCGGGTAGAAATGGCTCCTCTGAACGAAGAAGACGATGAGGACGAAGACTCAACAGTGTTTGATGTGAAATACAGGTACTGCTGTGAGCCCATCCAGTTAGGTTTGCCCACTGAGTTCTTATTAGTGAAGACAGCTCTTTTTTTCTCTGCTGGGCCAGCCTGGCAGAGATGAGGCAGTTGCAGCCTCCCTTTCACTTTGCCCAAGTGCGATCACTGTCCTTTACAGCCCCTCTGCCTATTCGCAGCACACATTGCTCTGTACTCTCCCGCTCTCATAATAACCACGTTGCTATCCCTAGGCTGTCTGCCCTCCTCTTTGCTCTGCAGAGCAGCACAATGGGATACATGTGCCCCAAATAGCTAACAAGGTTTAACACACTGAACTTTCCCTCTTCGGGCAGCTGTTGGTAGTCGTTCCTGTGCACTCTCAGTGCCTACACATGCACTGGATGGAGTGCTGTGGATCAAGGACTGCTTTCCTGGGCACTGCTGTTGCTGTGAGCCTGGAAGGGAAGTGATGGCGAATCTCCACCAGTCTCTGGGTTTGTACTCATGAGTGCTCTCATGTTGTTCTGTGACAAAGAGAGGACTGTGGTCCCTCACTGATATTGTTAGCGGTTATCCCTTAGCAACAAACTTTCCTTAAATGTGTTTCCCTTTTTGAAAAAGAAGGGGTGTGACAACCCAAAATTTGGGTGGCTATTCTGGGCCTGAGATTTATAGCAACCACTCAGCACATGAAGATGCTGTGCATTGATTTATGGCATCAGGATATCTGCATCTCTTATTTTTATTTGCATCAAGCCATCCACAGTATTTGAGTTGCATTCTCATCCAAATAAGGCCTGCTCTAAAATCTGTCTCACTTTGGCTGAAATAAGCTCTCCTAATTATAAAAACACAGATCTTGACAATTCCTAACTGGAGATTTTACAGACTGCTCATGTTGCCCATGTCCTCACTTTGGAAAGGGGGAGCAACACATTTGCTCTAAGCACACGTGTGCCAGCATCTAAAACACATACCACCGCATGCTCTGCTGGTCGTTTTCAAAATAACTGTGCTATTTCTCTATAAAAGTCTAGTTGGAAGCCATGAACAATGAAAGGTGTGAGTTGTGCCTTTACGTGTAAATAATTAGTTCTTGAATTAGAAGATATGTATCAGTCCTCGTTTGGCTCTTGCTGTCCTTTATAGCTGCCCTGTGTTTGTTCTAATAATTTCAGCTTAAGCAGTTTTTACTTTAGGACAGAGCTTTGTTAAACCCAGAGCGCAGAGATCTGTCTCGCCATGGCCTACTTTAACAGCCCACGTCTCCTGCCCCTCTGCCTCTTAGCTGAGTACTTTCTCTGTGAACTTTTGGTAGTGGGATCAGAGGGGTTTTCCAAAGAGAACAGAAGCTTCTCAATCACAGTACTGCTTCAGGATATGATATCTAATAGTAAAATACTAGATGAACAAAGAAGAGAGCTTGCTGGAAACCATCTGACTCATGAGAGCTGTAGTCGTGTTATCTGACGTTGCTTCCCTGGAGCACACGCTGTGCCGATGCTTTCACAAAAGGTATTTGGTCTTTGTGGGTTCCTCCCCAGTACAAAAGTTCTTCACCTGGTGTGATGCTCTGTTCAGAAACCATAGGGGTTTTTGGTTCTTAGCCAACTAGTCCTCTCTTCAGCTCTGGGAATTCTTCCTTTCTGCCACAGTGCAACAGCTATTAAATTCTGCATTGACTGAAGTCCACGCTGTTTCGGGCATACATTTGTTTAGCGCAAACAGAGCTACCTCAGTTCAGAGGGGGAGATCATCTTACAGACAACCCCTTAGCAGTACTGATTTTAGGAAAGCTTCTTTGAGGGTACATTTGCTGTAAAAGGCATCAAGCTCTCTGGTTCCTTTGTGCAGCTCGGAGACTACATCCCCAAACAGTTCCTGTCTCCTGTCACCAGTAAAGACACTTTGCAAATGTGAATTGCTGAGTTTGACCATTGACATCCCCATTAAACCAGTCAGGAGGTTCTTCACAGGTGTTTGTGTTCAGATGGGAGGAGAGGGCTGGGGCTGCAGAAAGGGCACCTCAGACATGCCCGCAGTGTCAGTGAACTAACTTCTACAAGGTCTTCTGTTGGGCTTCCTTCCCCAGTGTCCCCCCGCCCCCCAAACTGGCACTCAGGAAATAGTTGCCTTGTGCCATCTAAGGCTTCCTTTGGTTTTTTTTTGCAACTGGGTGCAGATTCCAGGAAGACAGCATAAGGAGAGGTAACTATCCTTCTCTGTGGCTAATGGGAGTTATAAATACATACAAGTAGCTACAGAACTGGAGAGATAGGTTTGGTTTGAATATTCAGCAAGTGCCTACAGTTGTAAAAGAGCCTTTTTTAATTGCTAAGTCAGGAAAACTACTTCCCCTCTCCATTATCTCAAGAACACAAAAATTGTGCAGATGCATCAGGTGAACTTGCAGAGGTATTGCTAGGGCTGATGCATGTGGAATACGGTGATACTGCTCTTTCAGCTTGTTAGCCAACTAAAGCAACACATCACGAGTTGTAGGAACCTGGAAGCAGTTGTGATGGGGACAGAGGAGTGACAGGTGTCTCCTGACAAGTACCCATGGGTTAGAATATTCCGCGCTCTCTCTTTTATTTATTTATTTTTTAATTCAAATCAAGGTGCATCCTTGCCAGCAGTCAATATCAGTTGTGACGGCTGTTCGGGTTTATTCAAGCAGCCTCCTAGCAGTGGCGCTTACTTGGCTTATGGCATGACAGACTTCTGGCCCGTCTGTGCTACCAAGTCTTGGCAAGGGGATTTTGACCAGGTGCTGCTTTGGTGGCTGTGCCGTTACTGGGATTGCTTTCAGAGAGGCTAAACCTCATGGAGCCACATGCTGCAGTGTGGTCCACTGGTGCAGTGCCATGGCTGACAAGAGTCATTATTTTGATTTCCTTGATTCTTTATTTCTTTGCGACACACTGGTACTGAAAGATATGCCTATGGGCTGGACTGGCCATTGTTCAGCATTGTAGCATACATGCTGCCATATCTACATCAGAAACCAACTTTCCGTAGCTGTTTCTGATGTTTTAAATTCTGTTCCTAGAATTTTCAAAGTCTCCCTGGCTCCTGAATATCACATGAAATTAGCTGGAATCTTTTGTCCTGTTCATTTTTGATTTAAAGGCTGTGAAACTATGGGGAAAACGATCAGTTCTCCATAACGTGATGATTTGCAATGGTGTTTGCTCAGTGCTTTCCAGTAGAAAGGCACCAAAAATACTTTTAAAATACAGGCTTCTGAGAAAACATGGGAATGGAGTGAAAAGGGAACCTGTTTTCCAAAGAGCAGCGCAGCAGGGACGTATTGGCTGTGATGGACTGTAAGCATTATTCAATTCAAGTGTTACTTATATGTACTGGAAGATGATTCTATGCTTTCAGATCTGTAGGGTTACCACCAGCATGGCAGTAAGGAAAAATCCGAAGGGCTGGCCTGGAGTGCCATGACATTTGGTACCTCCTGTGCATAATACTAAGTACATTACCGCAATATTAACCTACTCTAACTGATACACAGGTCATAAATCGAGTCTTGGTTTAGGTTTGTAGCTTTGCTGACGATGATGTGAGTAGTCTCTGGGCTGGGCTTGTTTGAGGTCCCCTCCCATCGCTGGAAGATCTGTACTGGCACTTGCATATGTGTTTGGGGGAGTAATTGAGATTCTGTGCTGTCTCCCCCATGTAATGCAAACAGCGCTGTAATTAAAAGGCAGTTGGTGTCTAGCAGCAACAGGGGAGAAGCAATATATACCTCTCCAATTGTTCTCATGCAGTTAATTTTCTTTCCTTTAATGCTTTGTCCTTGTGTGTATTTGTTTCCAGTCTTACATGAGACATCAAAGAACAGCAGACTTTGTAAATTGGACTGTTGGATGAAGGTTGTTACTTTTTTTTTTTTTAAAAAAAAAAAAACCAAAACTTTTTTTTTCAGAAGGCTTTAAGGTTTTGGGCCTCCCAGTAGATCCCACCACCGGCTTCCCTGGGGCTGTGGAGCAATGAGAAATAACCACCTTCCTGCCGTAAAGCAGGCTAATGAGACTACTTCAAAATCTTAACCACGCACAGTCCTTTCTGTGGATGCAAAAGCCACCCACTGCCTGCCTCTGACAAATGCAGCAGCGTGCATGCGCTGGATTAGATACCCCCTTTGCGATCTCATTTCAGTAGCAGGGAAGCAGTTCCATCAATGGCTTCTCTAATCCTGCAAGCACAATTTCTGTATGACAGGAAGCTGAAAGTGTAAGTCAAAGATTGGCACAGAGCAAAGATGCCAAATCACTTAGACATTAACACCTCCTTGAAAAGCTTCATGGAAACCGTTTTTTAATCTGGAGGATGGTTTTCTGTGTGCATTTGCTCTGGTATTGAAAGAGGCATTTGGATAAAAAGTTCCAAGAATTGTTCTGAAATTTATTATAGAGCTACACAAAAAAAGTAAACTGAACATGGAAAGGATGTTTGTTTCTTCATCGCCAGTTCAATCTCTGCTGCTGAAGGCTGAAAGGTATCCTTGTCCAATTGATTTTTTTTGGACTGTATGAACTGCATTCATCATCATTTTCCAGATGTCAGATATTTTTTCATGTTTCATGATGGGATTATACTTGCTGCACATCTTGGAAAATGAGTTAGTGGAAAGCTAAATCCCATCCTCCAAGTGTACTCTTTCTTATCCCATCGATAGAGCTTGATTTTAAGATTCCCCTCTCATCTTTGCTACTTTAGCACTTTCTTTCAAGAAGGCCAGGGAGAGTTGCGCAGGTTTCATGATCTTCTATTTGATGGGATAGGTCATTGATTCGTCAGATAGTTGGCACTGTGTGATAGTTGAGAAGAGAGGACTGAAGTAAAGTAAGTTACAGGCAAATGTCCCAGACAAACTGGTGTTAGCATCCATCCCCCATCACAGAGCACTCTGCTTGTTTTGTGTAATAAGAGAAAGGAGATTAAAACAGCTGCAAAAAGAACCAGTTTCTGAAAAGGTAAATAAAATTGTTAGCTTATTAAGCTTATTAACTCTAGCATAGCTCATTGTGGGATTTCTTGTCAGCTTCAATAGAAAACTGAAAACAAGCACTGAATAAATTCTGTGGCGCCTTGCACATGAAAGGCTTTGAAAGCACGTCAGTAATCTGGGATATTGGCAGTGTCTCCTCTCCCTGCTGACTTGCAGCTGTTGGAGGCATCGCATTCTGCTCCTGCTATGCTTGCTGAGCCCAGCTGGGTGAATTTAACAACCGTCCCTGCAGAGCATTTCAAGTCCAGGGCGATACGTACCACATGAGAGCCCAGAGTCGGGGGAGAACGTGGAATTTAAATGCCAGAGCTGGAATTGTCCCAACCCCGATGTCAGGCTTCTAAATAAGTACTGAAAGAAAGCCTCAAGTTTTTCTTGGGGCAGATTGAAGCCTCCATCCTTCCTGTTGGCTAAGTGAAATTCCTCAGTTTGTTTTCCACATGGATTGTCGTTTTTCCCTCTAACAGCAGCAGCACCAGCAAAATGCAGAAGCATTTTAGGAATGTATCTTCCAAAGCGCTCTTGAAAAAGCAGAAAGATTTATGTGTAAGGAGTGGTGGCAGGCAGAGGGAAGTGGAACATTTATTCAACCACCATGGGACTAAAGGGCTTTTGAGAGCTTGCAGGATGTTTTAGAGGAAAGATGCAGCACATATAAAGGCTGGATTCTGGATTCATCCCTTTTTCAGGTGCCGATAGCATTGAACTGTGTGAACGTCTTCATCACAGTTGCAGGGCTCAGCCTTTGATGTGCTCAAGTCTTTTGGGAGTCTCTGTAAAATATGAGGGTTACACTATTGGTGTCTTCTATTTGAATACGTCCGTTCCAGATCCTGACTGTGTGTGCAGCTCTGAATGGCGCACGGTATTGTCTGCTTGTTACAGCAAGGTGTTGACTCTCAAGGGAGCAGCTTTAATGGATTTTTTTGCCAGCAAAAGCCGCAGGCCGTTCTGGATGATGCTAGGTGAATTGCGCTGGGGTTTGTAGCAGCTTAATTTTTTTTTTTTTCCCCAGCAGGCAGCAGTGACAAGTTGTGTATAAATGGAGGGGTATCATTTATCCTTATCTGAAGGGGGTGCAAATCACTAACACAGTCAGCTGCTTACTATAAATACAACAAATTGCCAAAGCTTTGGTGCTGCTGTTAAGGATTTCCCACGGGTCCACAGCAAGGGAGGAAAGAGATGATCAAAAAGCAATTTTTGTTTGGTCTTTGAAGGCCAGGTTCTTTCCTCATGTGGCTGCAACAGTTGTTGCAGAGTACACCATGTTCTGCTGGCTCATTCAGTCAATTATACACTGGCGGTGCAGTCCTGCAGGAGAGATCTCGCCTCCTTCGTGGAGTATAACAAGTTCCTATTAAGACTTTTTTTTTTTGGAACCCTGAAGCAGTTAAAGCAGGAGGGTGTCAGGAGGAGAATCCATAGCAAGGAGGACAGTCCACGTGTGTTGCTTAGTAAGGGGCTGCACTGGTGTGAAAAAAAGCTGTGAGGTCCAAGATGCTGTCTCACATGCACGCTCCCTTCTCTGGTCCGCACGGTGGCTGGTCACGGGATCTTTTAGCATCTGTTTTTTGTCTAATGTTTTATTTGTTTGTTTGTTTGTTTGTTTGTTTTCTTTTCTTCGCTTGGTCCAGCTACTCCTGGCATGATGTTAACATCACATCAGTGTCCAGTGACGTCATGGAAATCAACTGCTGGAGGGAACTGATGGCAATCACAGTGAATGCCTTTTGCTTTATGGCTCTTTGGTTTTTTTTCCACTTTGCACGTGTGTTCTTATCTCTGCCTATGAGCTATTTAATTGAAAATCTACAGCTGTACTGATTCTTCCTGCTTTCCAGGTAAAGCAGTTCCATGGAGCGTCGGTGCCCTGCAAGATGTCATTCTGCTGTCGAGGGACCTGCTGAAGCCATAACTGTGAAAGGGGAGGCTTTCATCTCTGCAGCGTTAGAACCAAACCAAGCCTCATCTCCTCGAGGTGCTGTTTGTACAGCAGGCTATGGATCTTCTGACCAAAATGTCACCATTCGGTTCCCTGGTTTCCAAACTGCTGTATTGGAATGACCAGAGTTCCTCTTTGCAAACTCAGCTCTCTCTTGCTTTAGGAGGGCTGTGGTGTCACTAAAGCATGAAAAGAAGCAGCCCTGTGTACTGACTTGCGGCTCATTATGGTCTAATTAAGTTCTGAAGAAGGAAGAAGAGGAGGAAGATTGAACCAAGCTGCCCCAAGGACTTATTCTCTAAATCCTAATTCAATGCTTCAGTCACTGTTAAACTTTGGTTAAATAGATCATGTGTGTTAAAAAAAAATTAAGGTGTATTATTTAGGACTTACAGAGGCGACTTACGACTTTAGGGGGTAAAAATGTAAGCCATGCTGAAATACCACATGGTATGTTTAGTGTGGGATTTTTTGGGGGGAGGGAGTGAGAGGTTGACTCATGTAGAAAATATTCTTGAATTGCTACTGATTTTTTTTTTTTTTTTTTTAATTTTAAAACAACAATTGCACTAAGCTTTTGTGATGACATTCTCATTGTCCCAAGGAGCTCTGATCAAACCAACTTGAATAAATGAGACCACAGGGAAATAGGAAGAATCAGGCATGCCCTAAACTACAACAATCTTGGATCAAAGAAGATATATTTTTGTAATTTTCTGCCCTTGCACAGGGAGTAAAAACAGTGTTTTGTAACTATCCTGTGCGTACTGTAACTTGTCTACAATTCATCTATATTACCTTTTTTCTAAGCAAAGTAAGTCCTCATGTGGAATGATTAGATTGCAGAAAGAACACCTCTTATTTTTCATGGAAGCTTCATGTAAGTGATCTTAATCTGTATCAAACTGGAAGTTTTTCCCCACCACCTGCTTGACAAATCCCATTTAACTCAAGGATGCATTTTTAACCATCGCTCCCTGCTGTGCTGTGTGCTGCAGAGGTCAGAGCTGTGGGATGACATGATGAGAATTAGATTACTGCATCTGGATGGATTGGGTTTAGAAGACCGCAAGCATGTACACTTTCCAGGCCACTGTTAGAAAGGGCAAACCTAACTGGTTTAGTTTCTTTACTTTGTGGTTTTCCTTTAAAGTAACCACAGATGCAGTTCAGACTTCTCTGACATGTCTAATCTCTGTTTACTGCACCCTTTAACACCTTTTATTTTGGGTTTTTTAAGCTGGCTGGAACCTTGCTTTTCTTGGGGAATGCATGTTTTCCAATTTTTGAGGATTGTCCCACTGTTTGCTTGACCATCTACTAGCCTCCTGCAGTTACAACCCCTCAAGGAGACTGTAGAGTATCTGGCAAAGCACCATCCTTGCAGCAAGCTGCCACTTCTGGTGGATTTTTTTTGAAGGCCGACTGGGATTTGAGGCTTGCTGAGAACACTGAACTGCTTTGTCATGATACCACAACCTACGGCAGTTCTGCGCGGTTCCCTTGGGCCCTGCAGTCAGTAAAAGGAGGTGAAGGGGAATTTTTTTTTTTCCTTTCCAGCAGCGTTGCGCTCTCATCAAAGAAACTCCCATGACACAGCTTGCTTTCCCTAGCCGTGACTCAGCAAACGCTGTGCAAACAGCCCCCTCCGCCTGGATGGAAAAATCCCATAGCAGACTGTTGTGTTAATATTAGTCATCAAGGCAATATAAAAACGCTATGTTATTTTCATTCATGGAATGAATTTGAGTCATTCCGTATTACCGTTACTAAGCAATATTTAACGTGTCGGCTGCGAGGTGAGGAGGGGGCCGAGCAAGTTGTGTTCTGGCTGGTAGGAATCTCAGGGACCAGTGAGCTGAACGATGCTGTGGGTTGGGATAAGATCCGGGGCTCTTTCCCTGCCTAGGTGAAACAAGTTGCAGACTTAGGCTGGATGATTCCAAAGGAAACATTGTGGCTCTTCAGGACTAAAGTACTTTGAAGACTGGGAATTGAACTTCTTAGGCAGACCGAGTCTTTTTGAAGTCAGCGAAGTGGTGATGCTGAGAGGAGAGAGAGAGGTTAAAAGCTTCTGTTTGCATTTGCGGAAGGAGGCGATGGAGCGAGGTGGCTGCCCTGTCAGAGCAGACACCATGGCAACATGTTCATGTCCACTCTTCTGCCACACTCATTAAACTGAGCATCAGGCATGCTGGAAGAGTGGTGGAGAGGGAATGAAACCACCTCTGTGCACAAAAGAAAGGAGAGACTGAGTTATGTAGGAGAGAGATGAGAGGCAAAGGTGCATAAAGGGCACTTCTCCTTTCCGAGGGTGAGTCAGTTCTTGAAATCAGGAGTTTTTCCACCAACTTCAAGTCACTTGCTGAGTTAGACTGGCAAAGGCCATCCGCTTTCCTTGGCTTGTGGCTAAAAGTTCCTACTGTTTCCATAATGTGGCCAAACGTCAATGGTGGACCGGGAGCAGGTGTTTAAGATGTGGAAGATGGAGGTGCCCAGCTGCTGCTGGGATGCTCTGGCTCCTCGGGAAGGGTCCCAAACCCTGTGCCATAAGCTAAAAAGCGCTTATGGGGAAGCAGCAGCTGCTTGGTGGAAATAAAAGGCCAACCTCACCAGTTGCTCTGGTCATGAAAATAATCTGGATGCTTTGTTTGATACTCAGTTGCTGTTGCAAATGTGAGGCAATGTTTACCTCTACAAAAGTTGCTGTATGTGATTTAAAGTGTCTGGCTAAATAGTCTATAGCTATATTTAGTTAAGATTTTAAGAGCACTTGACGTGACTCATCTAATAGTATATATATAAATATTTTTTTAATGGTAGGAATTAGTTTAAAACATAGTTCTAATAATTTGGACTGTTTGGTTCAGATAGTTCTAGGAGTTCATTGGAGAAGAAATAGCCATTAACCACTACATGAATGTTTTACCTTAATGTTCTGTGTATCTTACACTACAGATTTAATCTCATTGTGACTGTAAGGTGTCTTAGTATCTGCTGCTATTTTGTGTTGCATAGTCAAACTTGCTTTGTTCAAGAACGTTTCTAAACGCATATTTTTTTTTGTTACAGAAAATGAAAAGAGAAACATTATTACAGATGTCTGCCTGTAGCTCGCTCACTGCTTACAAAACCCACAGACTAGAAGCCAGTCAAAGGGAACAAGCAAATGAGAGGCTTTCCTCTTTGTGCGTGCTGTGCTGTGGAGGGAAAGCCCTGCACAGAATTGCAGCTTCTTTACTCCAACCACAGCCCTGTCACCGGAGGTTACATTTGAGAAGCCAGAGGTTGGTGTGCCATGCTTGCCTGCAGAATTCAGTCAGAAGTACACAGATAGATAGCTTTGTATTTGGGTTTTGTTTTTTTTTCCTTTTCCCCCTGAAAGATGTGGAGATGACTGCAAATGCTTGTTTAGCACACTAACTTGTGCTATCCTAATTCTTATCTTAACCCCAAACTGACTTGTAGAAGTCTACAAGCACTAATGAAGCTTGAACGCACAAGCACTAATGCGTTTGAACGTTTAGTTAGTAACTGTTCCCTCTAATTCACTGTACATGGTATAATCTCTGCGGGGTGATGGGCTGTGGTTTTCATTAAGGGTTTTTTCTTCTGTTAGATGAGTTTTTGCTGCTGCATTTTTTGTGTGAGGAGTTATCAGGACCATGCGTTTTGTTTTCTGCAATAGCTTGAACTTTGTTTAAAAATGTTTAAGAGAATTTGTCATTGTGACCAAAGCTTCTTTTTAAGGAAAAATTGGTAAGACTAGTTTGAACGGACTTCTGATGTTTCAGCAGAAACTGCCATCATTAAACACGTTCTT
Source organism: Ibidorhyncha struthersii (assembly GCA_013398815.1). Lineage (NCBI taxonomy): Eukaryota > Metazoa > Chordata > Aves > Charadriiformes > Charadriidae > Ibidorhyncha > Ibidorhyncha struthersii. The sequence goes on from VZSZ01007253.1 coordinate 42,830, forward strand.
GAGATCCCCCTTGTCTTGTGTGTTATGTTTAGGGAGGGAATGGAAAAGGGGCTGTTGCTTGTTGAAGTTTGGTGAATTTGGGAGCCTTATGTGATCCCTCCTTAGAGGGTTGCAAGTCCCTGCAGTGCAAATCCTTTTGTCCTGTGGTCTTGAACCAGAGCATGATGGGGAGAAACTGGTTTTAGCAGCATGGAAGAGGTCTTGACTTCATGTTCGATCACATGAAGTCCCCATCCTGGCCATGGGCTTTCAACTGGATTCAAAAGGTAAAACACTCTGCAATAGGGAAGCTATTTCAGTACCTTCAGCCACCACCACGTTCACTGTGATCTGGCAGTGTGCACAGGTGGCAAGAAGGCCAACAGCATCCTGGCTTGTATCAAGAATAGTGTGGCCAGCAGGACTAGGGAGGTGACCATCCCACTGTACTTGACACTGGTGAGGCCCCACCACGAGTACTGTGTTCAGTTTTGGGCCCTGCCCTACAAGACAGACATCGAGGCACTGGAGCATGTCCAGAGAAGGGCAATGAAGCTGGTGAGGGGTCTGGAGCACAAGTCTGATGAGGAGCAGCTGAGGGAACTGGAGTTGTTCAGCCTGGAGACTCAGGGGAGACCTTATCGCTGCCTACAGCTACCTGAAAGGAGGTTGCAGCGAGGCGAGGGTCAGTCTCTTCTCCCAAGTAACAAGCTATAGGACAAGAGGAAACAGCCTCAAGTTACGCCAGGGGAGGTTTAGATTGGATATTAGGAAAAATTTCTTCACCAAAAAGGTTATCAAACATTGGAACAGGCTGCCCAGGGAAGTGGTAAAGTCACCATCCCTGGAGGTATTTAAAAGATGGGTAGATGTGGTGCTTAGGGACATGATTTAGTGGTGATTTTGGCAGTGTTAGGTTGATGGTGGGACTCAATGATCTTAAAGATCCCTTCCAACCTAGACAATTCTATGATTCTACCTTGGAGCCCACAGGCTGCAGACCTGTTGTCCCAGACTCCAAGCCCAGTTGAGTGAACCAAGCCACATCCGCTCCCTGAGCTGGCCAGGTCACACCACAGCTGTTAAGCAGACTTCCTTCTACTTCAGTCTTGCTTGACCAAGTTCCCTGTCATCTGAAGCAATTTTGCCTTGTGGCTTTTTGGGGCATGATGAGATGCTGAAGTGCTAGAGACAAGGAACAGGGCAATCTGAGGCTCTCTTGTTTGTTCAAAATACTTATCAAAATGCTATGAGGGCTCAGCCACCAGCCAGCTGTTGTGCAACAAAGCTGGTTTGTGTAGGAAGTTCAAGACACATCAAGGAGAGCCCTAACCTAACTGAGCTGTGGCTAAATAGGACAGCTCCCCATTAAGCACAGACTGCAAAAGTGAAGTTGCCACATAATGGCTGCAGTCTCTAGGTGTACTTACATTTGTGATGAGATCTCAAGTGGAAGATGAGCAAATGACCAGAAATTTGGTGTCAATTATTAGCTAATTAAGAGCTGAAATGCTAGAGCTTGATGAAGATGATTGCAGCTGGGGCTCTGGGCAGAAAGGGCGAGGCTGAGTTTAGCCCTTTCTGGATTTTGACAGGGGAAGCCTGAAGGGACAAGTAAGTTCTTGCACAACAAAGATTCTCAGGCAAGTCTTCAGATATTTTTTTTTTTTAATAGACCCTATTAAAGGGTTATTTGTCTACTATCTAGAAGAGTTCTGCATGGGCCAGAGTATAACACAACTTCCCCTCTCCCGTTCGTGGCTGTTGCCCTCTTCGTACAAGCTGCTGCTCTTATTAGCAAGTCTGTGCGCAAGTGTGAGTTTATCTGAACGGAGCTGCCAAATATGCATTTATAACCCTGGAAAAGGGAGGGGGTGCCTTTATTGTGTCTCTTAGTGTCAGTGATCTTTGGATGCCTTGATACTGATAACTTCAAAATTGTCAGCGATGTTTGGTAAGTGCTGTCAGAGAGAAGTTAGCTTAACACCAAGATGATTTGAATTATGCCTGACAACGAGCTCTATTAAGAGTATGAAACAGGAATAGCTCTAATTGCTTAAGACCAAGTAGTCTGTAACTAAGCTGCACAAAAACATCATTGAAGATAGTTGGTCTCCCTATCAGCTGGCAATTACCAATTTGCACAAGACCAGAAACTCTTCTAGCTTCTTCTAGTTTCTAACAGACATCTACTCCTCAGAGCTCAGCCAACCAAGCTCCCAGTTGGCTTGCTTCTCTAGTGACCGCTTGCTCATGGCACGTTAAATGAGCTGAATATAATTCAAAACAGCACTTCTATCTCGTGAAAAACAACTCTTCAGTTCAAGAACGCAGTATGGAAGGGGCGGCCACTGCTTTTAAAGCTAAGAAGCAAAGGGTCTTAAAAACCCAGATGCAGTTCTTGATGGCTTATGAGGCATAAAGCTGATTTCTAGGCTTTTCGTGCCCCTCCTGCTGGTTTCTCATAAGACACCTTGTTCAATTGCTTCCCTCCATGTTTGGGGACTCCCAGCTCCGAAGGGAGAACCTGCTCAGGCTGTGGGTGGACAAGGCAGGGAGAGGCAGATCCTGAGGGGCTTGAACAGCTGCTTTGCAGCTTCAACCAGCATGTTTAATCTCTATTTTTGGAAGAGATTACAATCTTAAATGCCAGCCTTCAAATGCTGCCAGCCCTGGCTTGAGGACACACTCCCAGTTCATGCCTATCCCTGCCCACTCCATCCCTCCCAGTGATGGAGGGAACCCGCTGCTCTGCACGTGAAGCAAGGGCTAGGGCTTCCCAGCCAGGGTTTTCAGCTTTGTGGTGTGCCGATAGGGGACTGCTGGTTTGAAAGATGAGGAGGGATAAAGATTAGATGACCTACTGCACCATTTCAGCCAGCTCGATTTATTTTAAGGCTTTTATATGAAGGGTAACACATATCATCTACTTAAAGCTCTTCCTGACTCCTCTGGGCTTCTTCCACTGGCTCTTTGTAGATAATTTAATCTTATGTCTGTGTTGTTATTCTGGCCTAGCAACAGTTCAGCAATGGATACCTGCTCAGGACCTTTACCAATTCCAAAAAACAAATGAGTGCATTTGGCCATCTTCTCTGACCTGCGTTAGGCAGCACGCAGCATCCTTGGGGACTCCGCAGCCAAGCCTAAAAGCCAGTGAAATAACCATGGCAGCACTCCCACTTACACACAGGCAGGACAGCAACTCGCTCCGGGCTGTAGGATCACAGAAGCCAAACTCTCGCCTCCAGAGCTGCTGGCCCCGCTCACAGTAAATCCTCTGCTGGGAGTTTCAGGGGTGTGTTTCTCACCAGGTAACAAGTACTTGTCGCTGCCCTGAGTCTGTTAGAGGAGATACGAGGGGGCCTGGCTTGATGTGGCTGGGCCTCATCAGCTCTGACGCCAGCCCAGAATAATCACTGCACTGCCGCTGAGCAAAAAAAAAAAAAAAAAAAAAATATTAAAAACATCATCACCTT
>VZSZ01007253.1:46311-97987 GCA_013398815.1 Ibidorhyncha struthersii
CCTTACACCGCCCCTAAACCCTTTGCCCCCCCGCCAAGCCATCCCCCCCTCCCCGAGTTTCCAGACTGCCTCTGCCCCGATACAAACATATTTAGCTGAAGAGAAGCTCTTCTTTACAGACACTTTTCTTTTCTCCTGCCCTCAATTCATAAAGGTTTAAGCTCAGGTCAAGAACATTTGACGTTTCCCCACTTCGTTCCTGTCTGGCTGTCAGCAGAGTTGTCTCAGCAGCACCTTTTGGACAGTGTCTGGAATTACCCAGCTCTCTCCCTCTCCTTGCCCAAGGACTCCTACCGTATAGATCTCAGTGGCATCAAGATGTTTCTTAGGTAAACAGAAAAAAAAGCAGTGTATTTAGGCAATTTCTCCTGTTTCCTTTCCTTGACCTGATAAATTTTTTTGTTGGGTAGGACCAGTTCCTCTTGGTGGTGGTGAACCAATGCTATCAAAGCTCAGAAGTGAATGCCACCCAGCTTCCTCTGATATTACTGCCACCACCTTCCCAGTTACCTTACTTCCACGCCCAGTCCTTTTGGTTTACCCTTGTGGCAATGCCCTTGTAGATCAAGCTATGGCGGGGGAGAAATAAGGCCGTTTCTTTTGGAGAAAATGAGGCGAAACATTGCTGCAGCAACCTACTGACAAGGATGGGTCTTGCTAGAAAAGCAGACGTTGGCCAGAGCGCTCCCAGGATGCTCAGGACCCACTATTTCCCAAGGCTGACTCAATGACACGAACCCACCAGCTAACAGAAGCCACGTGCTTGGCCTGTACAGCACCAATGACTATGTGTCCCCTGGCACAGGTCACTCGGTTGATGCTCCAGCTCTAACCCTGTCCCTAAAACCACCACAGGCTCGGGTACGGAGCTTGCAGGTGGGGGATGCGGAGGCTGTGCTACACACTCAGAGGTGGCATTCCCCACGCTCTGTGCACACGACCGAGCGTGGCCCCAAGTCATGCGGGTACGCCCGCTTCTCCTCGTGCATGGCTGTGGACCGCTCTTTGGCTGGTACCGCTTGGTAACGAGCAAACTTCGACGTCACTTAATTCAAGGTTCCAATCTGAGCTCCTGTAGTTAAGACTCAGGTCTATTTAAGCAGTATTAACATTCCTGAAGCTTGCTAAGCTTAAATAAAACAATAGAACCACTCAGGATACGTGCAGACAGGGCGAGGTTGTTGCTGAAGAGCTGCTATTTAATGAGCTGTTCAGACGAACAACTTACTCTTGTCCCTCTGCGTATACGTAATATTTCTAAAATCACATATTTGCAGCACATTGTTTGCTACTGTTCAAGGAAACAAATGATTTGCTTTTAACATAATCACTACCACAAGTAAGTTATTCAGCATTTGCTGCTTGGAAGTCAAAAAGGGAATCTGAATTTCTTTTTAGTTTCTTCCTCTTTCTTATAATAGATATACAAGCTGCAGGGCACACTTTTATGCTCCTGTAGCCAAGATTTTGTAGAATTGACTAATAATCTATTTTGCATATTTATAAACACTTTATTATTTATTAATGGAGCATTTCAGGAGTAAATTTATAATCCTGCCATGCGATCTCAGCCTTTCAGAGAAAAATGGTTGCTCATGTCAAAGAGTTGGAAATTAGAGCTGGCGTAACAAAGAAATGAGGGAGAATATCTCATTAGTGTTAAAGCAAACAGGCAAGAGCCTTTTGCAAGAATGAATACGCGCACACAGGATGGCTCGAAAAACCCCACATTAGGTGTCAAATACAGAATATGGCACTCAAGACATATCAATTCCCTGCTCTGCTTGGTATAAACCCACAAGAACATAGTGCAGCCCTACAGCTGTGTAAGAGCACTGGTCCAACACACCCTGTGCCCGCTCTCCAAGTTGCCATTCCTGCACTTGGCCACTCCATTGCCAGGTATTTTAAGCTTAAGGAGCTTCGAAGAAAGTGCTGGTGCCCTCTTTGGCGGATTTAAGCCTGAGACAAGTTTCCCACCACCTCCCCACTAATGGTGGTAGTCACAGACCACCCATTGCCACTATCAAAGCTGGATTTTTCCACCCCAAAGCATTACCTAACCACTCAGAAACAGGAGCCAGGAGCAAACAAGCATATGGACATACAGGGTTTCTGATACCACCGTTGTTTCACTTAAACATAAAAACAAAACACCTTTTAGGTACTCAGAGAAAAACCTCTGAGCTCCTTTTTCTACCTACCAGTCTGTAAGAAGACCCTGGAGAACCATCCTTGGCTGAGAGTGCCAGGCTCCTCTGGTGTCCACGAGCGCTTTGCTAATGAACCATCTTCCAAACACCTTGTACCACTTGCAGTGATTACTCCTTGTACCACTTGCAGTGATTACTCAACCTGTGCCCTTCATAATTTTCTGGTCTTGACTCACCTACACCCCCCCACACCTCCTCCCCCACCTCATCAAGTGACCCAACGCCTGCCAGGTGCTTTCCTTGCTAGAGGTACTCCTCCTGCCCCAGTCCTCATCCGTCAGACCCAGGTGGAGGAGGAAGCCCCGTGAGGAAGGTATAAGGCTACAGATCCAAAACCGCTTGTGTAAAGACATAGTTGTGAGCTGAAGGTTTCTGAGTTATGCATGTTCCCCAAATCACAGCCCTTTAGGTGCAAAGATGCTGAGGCTACCCCAGTGCTTGCGCTGTGGCCGTGCTTTCCCCGGGGCACTGCTGGAACATACTGTTTTTGGAAGCTGCGTGTCCAGAGCTTCACAATACAAGGCAAAACCCTCCAACAGCTTCAGTGGCGTTGCGTGCATTTCCTAGCCCTAAAAGACGCTTTCTGCTGGCTGCTTCCAGCCATGAAGTGAATGACACTCAGTACCCCGTGCCAGGGCAGCAGCGCTTGGCATCGCTACCCCCTGCGTGGCCGGCTGGCTTTCTCCGAGGCTGAGCTTGCCGCTCCTGCCAACCTGTACAGCCTGAACCACGGGAAAGACCTCACAGAGCTCCATCTCTTAACCAGGCCTTCACAGGTCGGACAGGACACAACCATCCCGCACAGAGGGCTCCAAAACCTAAAGCTCCTCGAAACCTCAGGTCAAAAGCCCAGGAACCGCATCCGTCTCTTTTTCGATCCAGAGCTGGCAAGCAGGGAGTGTGTAGCGAGGTCTCTCTCGGTAAGGGCGAGGTGATTAATGAGTCTGGCTCATAACAGCTTGGACAGAGAACTGAGGAGACCTGCCGGGGCTCTTCAGCGGCAGAACAGGCAGCCGGGTGCAAGGTGGGTCTCCTCCCGTCACCGAGAGCTGCTGCGCGATTTGCCCTGCACCGCAGGCATCAAGGGGCTGCCGCTGTTACGGGGCAAAAGCCTCTGGAAGGTGACGTTTTCCCGCACGCATTTTATTTTATTTTTCTGAAAGGAACTCGGAGCGTTTGGAGTTTTCTTTGATTTGAATTTCAGAGGAAGCGGAGCAAACCGGCTGCGCATCGCCTTCTGACAGGGAGCAGGTGGGGAAGAACAGAAGTAGAGGAGAGAAGGTGAATCGAGCCGCAGCTTGGCAGCGTACCCAAGTGTAGCAGCACGTCATTTATGCCGTTTAATTGTTCCCTGCAACCTGAATAATGTGGAAGGCATTAGTAATAATAGCAGCTTCATTATGTTCCTGTTTTGATGTGCTGTCTGAAAAGCTGAAATCTGAGGAAGGACATTAGGAACCCAGTGTTTTAGACGTCCTTTGGCATTTTGTTTTTCTGCAGAACCTGAAAATACTTCAATGAAGCCTATTAAGGCCTAATAGAAATGTGTGCAAACAGAGGAAACCTGCATGCAGAATACAAATAACGAGTTTTTAGCAGGTGGGGCGTTAGTCAGCGGTTGCGGTGCTGCAGCGCTGAGCTTTTGCACACCACGTCTTTGACCCTCCCAAAAACGCATGAGCTGCTGGGGCAGGGACTGAGAGCCCTTGTTGGGAGCTGCCTTCGTTTAGCACAGAGCAAAACGCGTCTTGTTGGCTTAGAAGCCCTGTTGGGATGGAGGTAGGACGATGCAGTGGACACAGCGTGGCTTGAAGAGCTGGGGGAAGAATCTGTTCCTGCTGCCTTGGCCGGTGCGGAGATCAGCTCAGACCCCACCACTACACGTTTAACACGGCCAATGCTTTAAATCAGCTCGCTCGATGGATCCATCTATTTCTTCATCACGTCCCGCTGGCCGGCTCTCGTCAGTGGGGTGTTTGGAAATGCGGTGTGGCACCTCTGAGCGCCCCCGGGGGTTTCCCAGCTTGGTGCCATTCAGCCTGCATTAGGCTTCGGTGAAGCGCGTACTGACCATGAGTGAAAGAAGGAGGAAGGATTCCTGCCAAAATTACAGCCAGTCCAGCTGCGGTGCTGCCGAGAGAACGGGGAGGTAGAGGTGGATTTCCCAGCTGGCAAGCCCTTATTGCGCTCTCAGTACGAGGACACGTTGTTTTGCTTTGTTGACTTTGCCCTCCCAGCAATAAAAAGCCAGAAGGGCAGATCCTGCTCCCACCGCCACCAACACAAATGTAGAGTTATTCCACTGCTTGCAAGAATATCGATGCCTCATGCATACAAGACAGACTGATTTTCTTTTCACCCCAGTGCACAGAAGGGAGACGCGCTAAAGAGAGGTTTTCGTGGCATTGGGGATGGTGGACAGGCGGTTGCGTGAAAGATACTCACGTGAGATGCTGGGGTTTGTCACAGCTCCGCCTCCTTTCCTTCCCCAGGAGGTCTGCAGCCTGCAATGTTTACGCTGTCAGAGGGTGTTTGCCATCACTGCTGCAATGAGTTTTCCTGACGCTTGCTGGGAAGCACGGACTCACTGAGAAGGAAGAGCTCAATGCAGCAGCAGCCTGGGACGATAGGAGGTGAGAAAATCCTCTTGCACATGAGACAAGAGGCAAAGCTGAGATTTCACAGTTTGCTGAGCCACGGTCTTTGCAATGACCTACATTTGTACATGATATATGGGACCAAACGTAAACAAGACGTGATGGAAGAGCTGGGGAAGGGCAGAAGTGGTGTGTGGTTCCCGGGGAGGCTGCAGGATGCTGCGCTGGTCGGAGCCGGACCCTTGGTGCTGGGATCAGTGATGCACCGAGTGTGCTGGTCCTAAATCTAACAGAGGTGCCTGACCTGTTTCCTGTCAGCCGATAACAAGATGAAACACGGCGCCCTCTGGGCAGCCTCAGAAAGCTGTTGATGGGAAGAAGAGAAGAGGAGCATCGATGGTGATTTGTCCAAAGTGCCTGAGTCTTGAAATAAACAGTTCAGGAGAGAGCTGGGGCTCTTTGTGTTCCCCCAACTCTTCAGGCCATGCTGTGCTCCCAATGCCAGGCTATTCTAGGTTTGGATACATGCCTTGGGTGAACGTCATTCTCTTCTCAGATGCCACTGTGTCACTCAAAGGCCACCAAGCACAATTAGGTGAGCTGGGTGGCTGCTGTTAGCTATTACATGCCTTCTCCAGGTGGGCACCAGGAATGATGGCTTTTCTATGCCTTATCCCCAGAGCGTACAAGGATGCTCCCTTTTCTCTTTTCCTCCTCTTCTCACCCCATTCCTCTTCCTTCAGCCTATTTTATCTCTTCCTTCTTGTTTCCTTGTGGAAAAGATTACTTATCAATAGTCTAGCACCATTTTACACATCCTCCCAAACCTGGGGAATGTAGCAGGCACGAGGGCTTTTCCTTTTTCCCTGTGCACAAAATCCAGTCAGTATTATTTTCTCAAGACTAAAGATATTCTAGGTGTTGAGGTGACATGATGGATAGAGTGAAGATGAGGTCTGAAGAGATCAGTGAAGTTGGCACATTGGTAAAAGATGGATGAAGCATACGAAGAATTCCCTTACTCACAAAAAGCACCTGGCAGGGCTTTTTCCTCCCCCATGTGGGGGAAGAAGAAACCTGGAGTCAAAGCTTGCCTCCAGGGAAGCCAACAGCAGGAGCACCACCGATGGCAGCCAAGCCAGGACGTCGCTGCTGGAGCTGCCGCAGCTGCAGTCTGCCCATGCCGCTGCCAGGGACTGCCGTGCGGTGAGTGCGCCTTCGTTTGCTCCTGCCAGCCCGATCAACATATTAGAAAGATAACAGGAATGATAGAATTCCTTTTGTTATCCATCCTTCTCCTGCAAGGCAAATATACACATAGTCCTGTGTGAGCAGACACCTTTCCAGAGAGACCTGGGTTTGCTGGTGGCTTGGGCAGGGCGTCATTGCAGCCATGCGTGCAGGACACGGCTGGGCTAGGCAGCATCTGCTTGTGCGCGGTCACAACTTCCATCCTTGGACACTCAGGCCAAGCAGGGAGTTCATGTGTGTATTCCAGAGTCAACCTGAAGCTGGAAAACATAACACTGGCAAACGGGGCTCATTTGGAGCTGTGAATGTAGGTCATGCTGAAGATCAGTGACCTACATTTCCCAGGTTTGAAGTCGCGGAATAAAGTAACAGTCATCGAGCCCTGCGACGTCCTGCTGCTTTCCCTGAGATGGGGGAAACTAGCCTCGAAGGTCCAGAATAGCGGGGAGGAGATGGCCTATTTTAGGGAAAATTGAGATGTGCTAGGCTGGCTTGGAAATACAGTTTGTAAGGCAGTGTTGTGCTCGCGCTGAAAGGGCTGTGAGCACCCTGGAGTGGCTGTGGGGTAAGGAATCAGGGATGCCTGAGGTGCCGGTGGGAGAGGCACATCTCAGCCTTTCAGCAACAATCAAGGCTTACTACTATGGAAAATGTTAACTGGCTTGCCCTGGGTGGAGCAGGCTGGTTTTTAGCAGAGCAAAGAAGTGAAGCAGGATCTCTCTCTAGGGAGCATGAAACGGCGAGTCCTGCTCCTCTCTGAACCACGGCTCTGTTTCCCTTCCACCTATTGCCTCCAGACCCATGTTCTGCATTACTGCTGCTCCTGCCCCTCCTCAGACGCTCAAGCACCCAAAAACCAAAACACTGGCTTGGTAGGATTTGAAAAGACGCAAAATTAAGCTTGTTTGCTTATTCATTGGTACTTTACTGTGTTTTATATAGGGTTCTCTCCTGATTCATTTAAGGGTCTCAGTAGACACCCGTTTGCAGACTTCTCTACGTGCCCTGCCATCGGCAAGGTCTTCTAGTTAGGGTTTTGAAAATGAAAACTGAGCAGGGACTCAGATTCAGGAGCTGGAGCTGCAAAAATAACACCTTTTGAAGCAATATGAGGCTCAGAAGAGGGCCACGGTCTTCTGCACGGGCACGTTTGGGTCATCAGTGGGGCATGCTCACTCATCGCACGAGAGCCGGAGCTTCCATGCCCGGTCCAAACGCCTCCTCCTGGGTGCGTGTTTGATGTTGCAGAAATGGAGCACGCTGGATTTCAGGCTGCATGGAGGTCAAGAGCCAGGGCACAAACAGTTTCTTGGCAGGTTTGGGCAATTAGCAGCCCTTTTTAAGTCCCCAGCAGCCTGCGTGCTGCCACCTCCATGCAACATGTGTGTCTCATCAGTCTTTTTAGCATTTGCAATTGCCGATGCCTTAGTGGGGGATCAAGTGTTAGATACCCTGCTCACCTGTCTTGACGTTAAGTGAAGAATTATTAGTATAATAAACATTTTACCTTGTTTTTTTAAGCCTGGGGTTAGAACTTTTTGTGGAATTTGTCTGCAAATCTGGACCCTGTGGCTTTTGTCATAATACTAAATACTGAACTCTCTGCTTGCCTCCCTTCTGAAATCATTAATGATAATAATCCCCCCCCCCCCAGCTGCTAATCCTTTTTGCAAAACGCTTTGCCGAGTGCCAGTCTGAGTCTCCTCTGCCCTGCATATTCTGCAGCCATTTATATCAATTCAATACGACCATGGAAATGATCTGGTGGGACTTAGAGCTGCTGTAAATGACCACAGAAGATGGAGGCCAGCAGAGATGGGCACTCGGTGCTCCGGGATGGCTTAACCAGTTGTTGAAGTTTGGTCGGCTTGGAGTTGAAGTGTAGCTGCTGTTCTTCGGCACAGGTATGGCTGTGTCTCGCTGCCAAGGGGGTATCTATCTCATGTGAGAAAAATCATGGCAGAAGGTACTCGTCAGAGCAAGGATCTCTCCTTAATCCCATCTCACAGACTGAGATATACTAACTTGCTTTCATTTTTAACACGGGCAAAATCTAGCCTGGTTGCTGTGTTAAAAACACACCCAAGCAAACAGAGCCTGCAGGTGCTTAGCCTGACCCCCTGCCTGAGATACCGATTTATTTTTTACATCTATCTTCTCTTGATGTGCAGGTGTTAAGTCTCAGCTCGTTTCACGTTCCTCTTTAAAATCATCTCTGAAGTGATGGGTCCCCTCAGACTAATACTGAAGTCATGATTGCATTATCTCTGGGACAACCTTTGTGATGGGCACAGATTAATCAAGCATCAGTTATGGTGCAAATTCAGCCTCACAAGAGAATGGCAAGACCTTGAATGCTCCATTGTATAACGGTAACAGTAAGCTTTTATTTAATGTTCTCCAGCAATCCATCTCCAAGAGCTTTAACAAGGTGGGCTACTGTTTCTCTTCTCCTTTAGAGAATGAAGAGCTGCAGCAGACATACTAAATTATCTCCTCAAGTTCACACATTTTAAGGCCTTCCTAGTACCACCAGGAAAAAAATTCCCATCAAATATACTTCTGATGAAATTTTCAATTCTGTGTGCTTGAAGTTTTCCATGGGAACAACATGACTTCTACAGATGTTCTTGACTGAGAAAAAACAAGTCACGCCAAGGTGATCCAACCTGCAAATTTCAGGCACGCTTCTCTAACCCATGAGGTGTCTCGTGGACCCTCTGCAGCCCCACGGCGAAGCGTTGTGGTTAGCAGAGGAGCACCAGGGCATCTCATATCCAAACTGTGATGCCAGTAGGGCATTTCAGCAACACGGGTGAATGTCAGATGGGTTGAAAGCTTTGTAATCATTCTAAATCCTCACGGGTGTGCACTTGTGTAGCTTTTCCCTTCTGTGAAAATCGTGGCTTTTGCCTTCATTCCCCAAGACGGCTAATGCTGAGACACGGCAGTGGGAATGCTCTTCTGCGCCGTGGGTAAGGTGAGATTAAAGCTGGAGAGGGATAGAGCGCACTGATTGTCCTGCTGAGAGGTCCCCTCCTTCCTGCAATAAGTCTGTGCTCTTAAAAAAGGAGTAAATTTGTGTCCTGCCTCAAAGTTTTGAACTGTCCACATGCTCAGCTTTATGATAACTATTGAGGTGTCCAAAAGGAAAGAGCTTTTCCTTGTGGCCTATAAAAGACTGCTAGTCAGGGTCCTTCGGTACGGCCTTTCCCCATTTCTCCCTCCTGGTTTATTACAGCCCTGAGAGAAGCCCACTGCAAGACTTCATTCTTTCTTTTTTTCTTTTTTTTTTTTTTTTTTTCTTCATGAAATGCCTTGCAGTCCATTTACCAGCACATTGTAAAATTTTATCATAAATAATTAAAACTACAGCTGTCAAAATAAATGTCTGAGGTCCATTTTGGCAATGCTATGAAATATTATCCTACCAGGTTTGGGGGGTGTGTGTTGGACAGATTGTTTTTTTTTTGTTGCGGTTGCACGCTGGCAGCTCGGAGCCTGGCAGCGCCCTGTAATCAGCAATGAGTTTCCCAGTCATTAGTTCAAATTAGAGCAGCTCTGATGACAAGTCGAATGGCAACTCCAGCTTCTAACGGCTGAGGAAGGTGCGGGCTGACCCTTCTCACAAGCGGAGCGGAACAGTCTATTTTGTCCCGATTTCTGAAAAGAGGACCAGGCACAAAGCCGTTGTGTAACGCTGTGTTCAGACGGGTTTGCAGCCGGGGGATGTGGGGCCAGCAGCAGCACATGGCTTTGGTTAGAGAAGCAGAAATCTCAGCAAGAACCAGCAGACTCCTGGGGTCTGGGGAGGTTGCAGCCTCCACGTGTTTTGCGTGCCACGGTCCCCCCAGCGCCCAAGACCCACCGTTTCTTGACCTCCTCCCTCCAAAACAGGGCTAGGGAGGTGGGTTTAGTTGGCAGTAAATACATACGGGGTTGGACACATCCACCGGTGCAATGTGCGCAGGCGGGCTTTGAAATGCGTGCAGCGAGCAAAGAAAGGGGCTTGGAGACAGCAGGGCTGGAGGTGGTAGGAGTTTCCGTTTGGGGCTTGCTTAAAGCTGCTGGTGGGGGCTCTGGCTCTCAAGGTCTCTGCTCCCAGCAGTACAGCAGCAAGACCAGGCTCTTAAGATCTCCTGAACCTCTGGTTTCTCTCCCAGTCATTGGGCTTACCCCGAGGCGATTTTCCTACCTGATTTCTAACGGTGAAGGTCCTGACCCAAGAGCTGCAGCCACGGAGGAGATGAAAGTTAAGTTATGGCTGAGAGTGCGATGTGAGCTCCGGGAGAAAGCTGCGCTCTGCAGGGATGGGGAAGAGGAGTGCTGTGAGCTTGTACGACTTTTTTCACTGGTCATATGATACATGGGGTTTTTGAAGTCACAGCTCTTGAACTTGAGATTACTTGAGATGCTCAGCTTTCATTAATACAACAAAAGCTGTGAGTTCCTGGCCCTCATGGTTACAGGGAAAAAGCTTGAAAAAAGGCCCTGAGAACCAGAGAAACATAACAAAATTAAAAATAGATGGCATACAGAAAGATTCCCACAGGTATTATTCTGAAATAATTTTGATTTGGGAGGAAGATGGAAGTCAGGGGTTATCAGCCCCAGAGCTTGTACTTCATTCCCAGAGAGAGAAGCATCCTGACATGGCAGGAGCCGTTCATGGGTGTTTGCCCTGTCCTCCCGCCCCTAGTCTGGGTTGTGATGACCCAGCCGGGGTGGACGTGAGTGTCCCCAAATGCCACTTGTCCAGGTTTGGCAGAGGCTGGGCTGTCTCTGCCACATGCCTCTGTCTGACGGCTCCTGCCTGGAAAGGATATTTTTGTGTAATAAAAGGAGCAGACCAGAGGTCCGGGAGCCAGGAAACCTGGGGGGTTGTCTCTGGCCCTGCCACTAACTTGCTATCTGATCTGCAGTGGGTCACTTAGACCAAGCCGCCTTGACCCTCTCATGCCCAAAATGCCATGTGCGAGCACTTGGCTGAACGGTTTGCAGGAATACAGGGCACCCGCCTTCGCTAAACACCAAGCTATATTTTTAAGTGCCTGGCTTAGCTATGGAGATGACGGTAAAACCCTTCACGCCTCTGTTTTCCTTATCTGTGGAGGGAGGATAATAGCATTGGCTCATCATTATAAATCGTGTTGAGCCCTTCGTCTGAGGCGGGAATGGATGTTTCTCGAAGAACCTCAGGCATTTGGAAGTGTAAGTCCCAGTGAAAATCAGTTTGCAATTAGTCTTAGAAGGTTTTTTAAATTATTTTCCCCTTGTATCTCCCTAGTGGAGTGTGAGGTCTCATTTCTTGCATGTAGCTATTGCTTTCGCTCTGGAGCAGGAGCGTTCACTTGCAAAGGTTTTCTCCAGCTCCTACCCAGCTGCTAAGCAAACCCTTCTGGTCCTGGGGACCTGGGGCTGGACCCACATCTCCAGGCTCCTTGTGCCCCCACAGGAGTGACCTCTGGGCACTGCTGAGGGGCTGACAGATGCTGCTGGCTTCTCAGCCAGCAGCATCCCAAATCACTGCTGCTCTCGGATTTCTCTCCCTTTACGGATCTGGCTGAGCCCTTCGGGTGGCTTTTAAATGCCACCTCCCCTGGGACTTGTTAAAGTGCTTCATCAGTGCCCATCTTCCTCTGCAGGGATGACCTTTAACTCATCTCTGCTGTTGCTACCTGACTCGGATCACCTCGGAAGAAAGGTTGCCATGGCGATTTCATATTCAGCTCAGCCAAAAAAACCCAGCTTCTGTATCTTATTAAATGCTCCCTTTTGAGGACCCTACATGTGGAGAGCCAAGGCCAGGGGTTGCCTGCGTTCACTGCGGCGAGGAGTTTGGTCACCGGGAGTTTCCCCGCCAGCCAGCGTGGCTGTTCCTTACCCCTTGGCCAAGTCCAACGGGGCTTTTTTTAACACGTTGGGGTAAAAGCTGGGGGTTTAAAGCCATTAGTATTACTACGGAAACGCTCCTTTGCAAAATGTCAATCTGCCTTTTCAAGGGGATTTTTCGCTGCTCTAATCTAAACTGCGCTGTCAAATGTCAGGAGCCGATGTTTAATGAGGATCAGTTGGAAGCCCTAATTGGATGGGTATTCAATGGGCTGCTTTTTTTCGGTTGTTGCTTTATCCTTGGGACTCTGTTTTCACAGAGATCCTCGTTAAATTTTAGAAGCTAATCTCCGTTTAAACTACAAGCTCAGGGAATCTTGGTCTTTCGGGGCTGCTTGGAGTCGCGGCTGTTGTGAGCTTTCATTGAATTTACCTGGAAGGCAGAGAGAAAACCCATTCAGGATGCTTCTGCGGAAGCAATGAGGACTGGTTTTGGGTGCAGGCAGTTCTTTTCTGGCAAAAAGTTTAGTAGCATGCACAGTGGAAACTAAGGTCTAAAGGCACCGAGGTCATGGAGTGATGGAGAAAGAGCCCCGGAGTGGTGGGGTGGTTCCAGGTTCCCTTCTGTGCTGAGAAACGTGAATACACACTGGGATGAGGAAGGGGTCCGGCTCACAGAGGTGTCCACTGCATTTATCTCCAGATGCACTGGGCACCCACACCAGTAGGCGACAAACCCCTGATCCCTTCCAAGGCCATGAACTACCCCAAACTCATATAACCTCTTTAAAACAGGCTGAGATAATGCCGGCACGTCCCACGGCAGCCTCTCCAGGCCTCATTAACTCCCTTCCATCATCCACCAGCGTTTCCCTGCTGTGGCCTCTGTCAGAGGTGCTGCACAAAATGATTTTAGGACACCCATCACCAAGCACAAAATGCATCGAGCTGTATCATCTCGGAAATTACAGCTGAAACCCCTCTGAGCCATCCAAAGATCATCCCAGCCCAAATCCCAACGTCCTCCGCGTCCCACCTCCTGGCACGTGGTCCCGCTCCCCATCCCCTGGCATGCACTGCGTTTCTGGCGGCCAGATGTAACCGATGGGGAAACAGCCGCTCGGCAGACCCCCGTGGCGGCACGGAAGCCCCCCTGCACTTTATTGTCTTGTGCAGCACGTGCTTCCTAACAGGAAAACCTTTCCCAAAGGATTTATTTCTCCATGTGAACTCGGTGTCCTGAACGCTTTTATACAAACAATTGTTCTTTGTTTTACTCCCCTTCCCCTGCAAAACAATTTCTAGCAGATGATTTTTAAAACATCCTGGTCTCCTATAGTTGTGCTTTTATTGCGTTTTTAATTAAAACCTTGGGAAGACCATAAAAGACACATCACAGATGCAAGTGTTTCCATACCCCGTTTCACATTAAACACTCATAAATAACCGCGCTCCCCTACAGCACCTCCTCTCCACCCCCTTTGCCCCGCAGCACACTCAGGGATCCACATTTTTAACAGATCCTTTGGCTAGGAACTGGCGCCTATTCCAACACACATGTAACACCTTCTCTCCATCCCTAATTGCGTTTCATTTAACACATGCAATTACCAAAATGACTTCTTCCAAAAATAAACCACAGGATGTTCAGAGCTGCCTGGCTTCTCAGATGGTGTTCAGCCAAGAAACGTGTGTCCTCCTGGTCTCTCCTGGAAAGCCCAGGAGCAGGCTGGCGTGCTTGTAAATCTGCCCCTTCCATAAAATCCTGAGAAGAGATGCCGTGAAGCCCGTACTCGAGGCAGGTGAGACGCACAGGTTACAAATCATAACGCCTGCCCAGTCATTTCTAGGCATTTGTTACGGTGTCTTAAGTCAGCAACCTCAACAACTCTCCTGGTCTCCAGCCAGGAATAAAAGCACTGAAGGAAATCAAGCCACAGTAATTTCCCCAAACCACAGAGCTAACATGCATGGTAATTAATTCTTTTAGTGGAGAGACGGGGTTTTTTCTGCTATGAACTCTCCCAGGGGCTGACACAATAGCCCATCTCCTTGGCGGTCATCCCATGGCTTTAATCATGTGTGGCACACAATTCTGCAGAAAAATTGGGCAGAAATTTTTCCAGCATGGTGCCTGAAATTGAGCTGCTGCTGTCCATCCTTCAAAACAGAGACGTGACCTTCAGAAGCAGTAGATGAAATCATGGTGCTGCTGGGCTCGCTGGAAGCTGCCTCTTGACTTCAGTGAGGTCAGGATGTGTCCCACCACCCTCTGGCTTCTTGATGCAAGGAACAGCATTGCATGCTAAGACCTGGGGTCTTTTGGGGCTCATTATTTGTTTTAAAGAGAAAAAAACCCACATCCAAGTTCAGGGCTTGTGGTTAATATAGAGCTTGCAGGAGCAAAGCTCATTTTTCCTAGAGTTGTCTTATTTATGGAAGAACTTCAAGAATCCTTTCTCCAGCTTCCTTGAATTTGTCATTGAAGATTTCCTGAATTATGCTTGCAAACCTCTTTAAATCTGGTCACAGATGGAGCATAAATGCCATGTTATTGAAACTGAAGGACACAGCTTACTTTCTGGGGAATAATACATTGCAGTAAGCTGATACAGAATAACTAGGATGATTTCTGTTTTGTTTTCTTTTAACCATGTTTCTTTCAAAGCTCCCATCCATAACACAACATTCACCCACCCCCGTAAGTAATTCATTATTTTAGAGCAAGTAAAATCAAACAGGAGACAAATGACTGTTGTTTAGTGCCATTAGTTTCAATGGCTTTACACAATATTTGAGTCATTGGCTCGCCTCTTGCTTTGGAGGAATCCCAAATCTGGATGAATCTACGCGCATTATAAACCATCCATGGGGCCAGGCCAGGCCTGCCTAACAGATGGAGGTCCATATGCTTTGGCTCTGCACCCATATGGAACGCTAATATGCAGTCCAGGAACAGAGCATGCCTCTTCTCCTCTTTTCTAGCAATCTCGACTCCAAAGTCATTTTCAGACACAAGCCGAGTTAAGCAAGTTCGTCTGGAACCTGTGCAGCAAGACACCACAAGACTGATGGTCCAAGCGTAATATTTTCCTTGCTCTGTGGTTCCTGCTGAAGCCAAAATTGCAACATTTTCTAGAAAGCGGCATGTCAGGCTCTCCAGAGTGCTAGTTAAAAAACCTATTACATTCCTATAATGTGCTTTAACCTTTGCTGCCTGGGTCGTGCAAGAACATGGAGTGCCTCATCGGCCCTCGCTGGAGGAATTTCTCCAGGCAACCAAACCAGCAAATAGCTGAGGATATTTCACAACGCCCGGGAGGTTTTGTTTGCTGGAGGCACAGGATTAGTATCAGATGGACTGCCGCCATTTCAACATAGAGGGACTTAACTTTTATTGCTGGCTGCGCTCCTCCGGCAGCAGTGACAGGCTTGGTCTGGCCAGGCGCTTTGCGGGGGGACAACACCCCCGGCTGCTTTTTGGCGTTCAAGGACACTGTTTGTCCTGGTGCCTAATCCTTGCTCAAACGCTGTGTTTTTCTCATCGATACAATGCAACAGATACAGCTCGGTCCTGTTTTGAGCACATGAGCAGTAACTTCAGTGCCTGCACTGCACGGTCTTAAAGGAGGTTGGTATCTCCGTTCAGATGGCATCTTCTCACCTTCTCCATACTCCAGTATGCAGTGCTGGGGTGAGTGCCCTCCTCCTGCCCTGTGCCTTTTTTTAGGGGGTCGGAGATAGCTGCTGCTGGCTGGGCGCCAAGGATTCCTGTGCTAATTGAGGGAGAGATATTTCCATCCGTGCTGTTACCTTCGTGTTTATTCTCAGCTCATGCACAAGTTGAGAGAGTACCACGGTGGGAAGGGTTGGTGGGTGCTGGTTGTGGTTCTTGTAGAAGCGCGCGCTTGTAGATTTGCTTGGAGATGATGTTAAGCAGCTAAATGCATCTGCCTTCAGCTGGATTGTGAATGTAATTGGCATGTGATGGCTTTGCTCTGCATCGGGCTGGATTTGATGGAGCTGAACAAGAGTTATTCCCAGCTGGAAAAGGAGCTTATTGCTGAATGCCTTGATGCTGCTATACGGGGAGAGAAGGCCATCCAGTTGAGAGCACGATGATTTTTTTGTTATCATTCAGTCCTCTTTCCCAGGGCTATCTTCTCATACATGGGTGACACACAACTGTCTGGGGCGGAGGGGGGCGAGGGGAGGAAGAAATAAGACCTGTAGTCCATTCCCCACTGGTGGTGGCCTCTCCAACCTGGAGCTTAAGCTGGGAGTCCTGTAGTATCCACAGTGAGGAGATGACCCAACCTGGAGCTTGGACATGAGACACCCCATGACAGTACTGGGATTGCAGAGGAGACTTGCCAGCTCATGGGTGCTCAGTTGTTTTCACAGGGGAAAATAAGATCCAGTAGAAGTGAAAAAAGGGGAAACTAGGAAGAGCTTGATGTGGTCAGAAGGGGGACCCCAAAGTGAAATTCTGCTGTCTGCTGCCAAAGGCAATAGAGTAACATTTAGAAGTGAAAATATGTGTTAATGAACCACTCATAAATGCGAGAAGCCTAAAAAGGAAAGCAACCAAAACACTGAAAGGGCTAAAAAAATGTGTGGTTTAACAAAGCATTATGCTGGAGCCCATGGTTACGTGCCTGGTTTTACCTCCTGATGTTGAGGGGCACTCTGGAGCAAACCACTTCCCTGCTGTCCCTTGTGGGTCTCTGAAAGCTTTAAGCTTTAATTTCCATAGTTTCAAGCCCCTCTAGCATGAAATTAGATCGTTTAAATTTTTAAAAGGAGTGGTGGTCAAAAAATAACATCTGTATATCAAGGTCTGTAGATTGTGAAACTGTTTTGAGACTACGTTGCACAAAATTAAAAATGAATTCATATTGGGATCAGCTGAAATCATTTATGTCATTTAAGTGAGACTGACTGAAGTTCGCAGTGTTCAGTGTTATTCCCAAGCAGTATCTAAAATGCAATGTAAAAATGAAAACAATTTTCATCACACCTTCAAAACAAAATATTGCGTCTTTCTTGTTTGCGAGACTGGTATCCCAACTGAAAAAGAAAAAAAAAAGATGATTTGGTTGTTTATTAGCACTAAAAAAACCCCTCAGGCAGTTTGAAAAAATATTTTTAAAAATTTGTAATTTGATTCACGAGGACTATTTGCCCTTTGTTCACTAATTATCTGGGCTGTGATGGAAGCAGAGGATTGGTTATTGACCCTGCCCCGAGCCCCCACTGATGAAGTGTTCAGGAGAAGGTGAGGGTCGCTCCTCCATCCCTCTCCTTCAGCGGCTGGAAGGGATACCGTGCCTCTGCCAGCCCTGCTCGGGAGAGGGGCTGGGGACGGCGGGAGGCAGCTGGGGTCCCGCGCCGCAGTTCGGAGGAGCCGCTGCAACTCACCCAAGTCAGACTTAAATAAGGCAGCGCAGGCATTAATTGTAGTGGAGCTTGGCAGCATGGAGCCTCTGCAAGCCTCTGCAGCTTGACCACAGAAGCCAGTGCAAGATATGGGTGAGATCGCTATATATGTATATATATTTTTATAGGAAGGACAAAAGTGCTGTGCTAATGCATTCCTCCTCTGCACAGCTCTGCGGCACATGCACAGAGCAACGAGCGTGGCGAGAGCAGAATTAAACTTCTTGTCTGAAGGATCCTTGTTCAGCCTGGACAGGTCCGTAATGACAGGCTGGCTCCTCGAGCTTCACTCAACAGGGACCAAAATCACTGGAGTAATCAAGGGGAGAAGGAGAATGGGAGTGAGCATGTGCATGCAGCGATGCTCGGCGGCATCAGAGGGTGCGGAGAGGTTTCATGGCTGGGCTGGCTGTTAGCCCAGAGGCACAAAGAAGCATGTGGCAGATCTGACGGCTGGGATGTAACCAAGCAATCCACGGTTAAAAAGAAAAGCAATTCAGGCAGCTGTGCTTCTGACTGTGGTGCGGCTGAGCATGCAAGGCAAGATCCTTATCCCCAAACTGTTGCAAGGGGAAAATGCACCAGAAGCCCATGGTGAGCAAAAGGATGTTGAATTTGGCCAGGAGCATCCATTAGAATATTGTCCCAAACAGACATGCTGGAAAACACAACCCCAGACTATGGGCTTAGGCAGGTGGAGACTCAGGGTTACCTATCTTTTACAAGTTCAGGTCACTTGTTATCATCCAAAGGCCTTTTGGCACAAATGTGCCTTACCCATGGGAGGGAGCTCCCCACCCCAGAGCCACCAGCATCGCCAGTTTGGGCTGGCCTTGCTGCTGGAAGGAGCAGCAGGATGGAGGAGAGAAGCCCAAAGGGAGCCGCTGCTGTCATTCAGGGTGGTAAGTACGTTCACGGTGCAACACGTGCACCTGCATCCCTGCCTGAATAGCATCAATACCCTTTTTTGTTTCACTCCTGATGACAGGAGAGCCTTAATTGGGCATGAAGAAATTCATCAAGCAGCAGCCTGGTGCTGCCATCGGCTCCCCATAGCATCTGGCAGCTGCTTCGCCACAGCCCCAACGGCTACTCAACGGCTGGCAGCTGCCCCCAAATAGCATCCACCTACTGCAAGCCCCGCTGTGCGGAGCAGAAGGTGAGCCCGAAACTCTGTTCCCACTGCTCAGAAACAGCACATGGGCTTTACAGAGTGCCAAGTTGCAAGGGCTGGGGCTTGGTGGAGCCAGGTCCCAGCTATTTGCGGGGAAACGGAGGTGATCAAGCATGTTTCCAACGGGGTCTTCAGCTAGCCACCAAGTGCAGCACATGATGGACAGCCTTGAATGTGCCCTGGGAACCACCTCAAAGCGGCACCACTCTGAGGAGCTGCTCAGAGAACCGAATCAGAGGGCCGGACACAACCCACTAGAGCAAGAGGAGATTTCTAGATGGTTTTGTGTGTATAGACTCAGCAGGGACCAAGCTGCATGGCAGCGAGGTGAAATGGGAGCTCAGCCATTGATTTCAATAGCTGCAGGGTCTTACTCTCAGTTTAATGGATTTTTAAAAGTGGGGTGAGCAGGATCCATTCTGGGAACAGAAACATCACCAGCAATTTCACCCCCCTGGCTAATTTGCCTATAACATGCCTGTGCTTTGATCCAGAAGCTGCTTCAAGGGCACCAGAGATCCCTTCTCCCATACCCTTTTCATCCCCCCCAGCACACCTCAGTTGTGCTGCTGTTAGATTCAGCTCAATAATCTGGGTAGGCACAGTGAGGACATCCTGGTGGCTTCGGCTGTCCCCCTGGCAGAGCACTGACACCCACCCCAGACGGGCAAACAAGCCCAGCCTTCCCCTTTCCTTCACTGGCAAAGAAGGTTACAGGGTGTCCCCATTTAACTGACATGGCATTTCATGCTCTTGCCCACCTTGTCGCCCATGAAAAATATATAAAAGAATAAAACCCCGGCACGTTTATTTCATTTCTTGTATTTTTATTTAAAAAGAAGGTTTGCTAACAGCAATCAGTGCCGTGGCCCAGACCCCTCAATACAAGTTGGCTTTAGCAGTCCCTGCGGCTTCATCCCTACTCCGTCCCTCCTCCGCGCTGGGGACAAACCAGGGAATTATCCGGCTTTAACAACCACTCCTGAATCGCGGGAAGCTCCTTGGGATTGCAGACTACCTCCATCTTGCAGTTTTACTGTCTGTCTCCTCCCGTCTCGGGAAACCCCAACGGCTTAAGCTGAGGTTCACAGCCCGGTTTAGCTTTATCGTGCAGCTAAACTCAAGTGAAAATAATAAAAAAAAGTCAGTTTAAAAAAAAAAAAACAACCATAAAAGAAATAATTTTCTGGAGTTGGAAAGCAACATCCCCTCGGTGGCAGATTAGCCCACATTTATCCACTATAACGTTACTTATACCTTAATCTTAGGCCTCTTCATCTGACACTAATTAGCAGGCTGGAAGCTCCTAAGGGTACAGTAACTTCTATGTCCCAAAACATGAAAGCGAGTTTTTCCTTTCACCACTTGAAAAGCTCAGTTTTTTAAAGAGACAATGGCAAGTATTTCAGCCCCAAACGATACACTCTTTACCTTAAAAACAGCAGTAGGAGGAGGCACAGAGGTGATGAAACCCAGCCAGGAAAGCATTGCAGCACAGATGTGACGCTTGCCTGTGTAGCGTTATTTGCTCTCCCACAAATTAAACCCAAACTGCACTCACTGAACCCCATTCAGAACTTGCATTCTGGCACCGAGTGCTAATTAGGAGACAAATAGAGTAGGCTACAGAAGCAGAAAATTAAACAGGATAATCAGGCCAATCTAGTTTCTTCCTTCAAAAAATCCAAAACTTAGGAGAAAAGCAAATGTGGTTATAAAATCATCTTTATATTTTGGGTTCTCTCTGAAAAAAAAACAGGAAAAGATTATTTCTTCGACATTCATTACTAGTCAAGCATCCCATCAAGACCCATCTAACATCCTATTTAACTGTTCAGAGTAAGAGCTAATTGGAGCTTGAAAGGAGAGAGCAGGACTTCAGGAATATAGCGCTGTATGCTGGTTCTTTGCGGAGGAAGTGAAAATAAATTATTTAGACTTGACAAAGTCCCTTGAAGTCCTGTGGTCTTTCTGCTTGGCTGGGTCTCAGGCCTGTCACCGATATTTCAGTGGTTATTTTTGGAGGGGGAGAGAAGGCAGGCTGCTTAGCAGGTGGCATTTGGGAATTAAGAGCTAGATGTACTTATGGTTTTCACGAGCCCTGCCAGATGTTGAGTGTCTTTGACTGTGGCGCGGTAAGACACTTAATACTAATGGTGCCGGTTTGCGGCAGCAAACCTCCTTCCTGCCACGTTCCAGCATCTTTGCTCCTTTCTAAATTGCTCCTTAGGAAAGGAAGAGAAAATACATGCTCAGCATCCTCCTCACTATCCACCCGGTTCAACGCCGATGGGCCCGCTCTCCGGAGGCCCTCGCATCTCCTCTCCCAGCAAATGCCAGAGGGATCAGCTTAGCACAGCTCCACCACCTCCTGGAGATCAAGCTGCAGCCCAGGAGGCCTCTCCCTCGCTCCTTCGAAGGCTGCGCTCAGCCCGACGGTCCATGTTTCGGATGGATCTGTGCACGACTCTGTCGGGCACCAGTTCCTGCTGGGTAGGAGATGGGTGCTGCTCGGTGCCACAGGCAGTCCCTCAGCTGTGAGAGCCGCCAACAAAACCTTCCCTGCCCACCCCGCTCCCTGCCCCTTCCCCTCCCNAACTAACTACCAACCTCGGACCAGTCACGACGAACGGCTTAACGTTTACCCATCACCTAACATACCAAGGCCACCTTCACACCTTTCGGGCGTAGGTCGAACGCCCTTCCGAGCCCAGCAAGCCCACAGCAAGGGGTCTTGTCCAGGCCAGTCATGCCAGATGCTCCCGCATCTCTCCTGCCCCTTCCTTGGTGAACACCAAACAGTTATAATACTCAGGTCAATATATATAGGTACCACGTATATATATTTGTGTTGCTGTTCTGCGCATTAACAAAGACAACCAACCCCACCAGGCACCACTCGTCCTTTCCGCCCCCTCCCCTTCCTCCCGTGGATGTGCAGGAACACGGCTGGGGACCATCCTACGTGGCCCCATCGCATTCCCCCACAGTCAGCTTCAAGGCTCCCTGCTGGTGCAGCGTCTTTAAGGCTTTGAACTCCAAGGGCATGGTGTGCGGGCTGGCCTGCGAGGTGTAGCCATATTTCAGGCTGTCGTAGTAGTGGTACTTGACTGGGTTCTGGTTCTGGTCCAGGGGAAAGGGCCAGAAGCCGTAGAGATAGATCTGGTTGCAGAATCGAGTGGCTAAGGTGTACATGAGGAGGCCGGTGGTGGGTCGCTTGATGTGCACTTTGTTCGTTAGCCAGTACCTGCAAAGGGAGAGTAGAGGAAAGCGTGTTATTCCTCCCGCACACGAAGCTTGTGTCTTGCCCGTTTTCTCTCTCCAGCCTCTGCCTGAGATATATTGGTGATTCAAAGTGAGAGGTTTCTGACTAGCAGAAGAGTTCTCCATGCCAAGAAAAAGCCTCTCTAGGGATTGCTTCATGAATAAGCATCCTCCTGCTCTGTCTGGCGGTTACATCACACTTGTTGCTATGGCATTGGAGCATCTCAGGCCTCGACAATCCTTTATGAAAAACAAATTGCTTGCAACGGTGGCCTTCAGTACTTCAACCTACAATTATCTTCCAATCAACCTAGGAGATCAATACCATAGACCAAACCATCCACAATATCAAGTAGACTCCAGGAACCCCTTGAAGCAGACACGCTCTCACACATGCAAACTGATGATTTTCATTGATGAATCAAGATTTTTACGCTGACAGTAAACACAACAGGGCTGTAAAAACCTTTGCCTTGGAATAAAGGGTCACCAGGCTGAAAGAGCTAAACCACACCACCGTGTTCCTGTTATACCCAGCAATTCCTACTGCGATCCTGGACCAAAGTACATCACCACACTCTGCAACGTCAGTCCATGAGATACACAATGTGGCATATTGCAATATATATACTATGCGATACGCAGGTCAGCTGTGCTTGCTGCTGAAAAGCGCGTCAGTTTTTATGAGGGATGGCAAAAAGAGCAGTGGAAGGAGGCACCCTGTAGTGATGCACGAGCAGAAACAGCATCAGCAGTTGTATTTTGGGCTGCTGATAAAAGTTATTGCAGCGTCAACACCCTGTAAGAAGACGTTTCCAGCGCCCAGCGTTTATTGCACAGGCAACCTACCTGGTTTGCTCAGCAGAAAAACAGTCAGGAGAGCAAAATCAGAAAGCAAAAGGTTTGGGAGGAGACAGATGTGCCCCCCTGGGTGCAGACCCTCCATCCCCAGCACGTCTGATGCAGGCGCTGCCCCACAGCAGGCAGGAACAGTGCAGGCAGTGCAGCCCGCCGTGTCGCAGCCCCTCCGATTATTTTTAATAGATATTTCAAAGGGCCTGGGTTCAGGTGAGAGACTGGCAGCGCTTGGGACAAAAAAGCACGAGGAAGAGGAGCACAGCACGTGGCATTTCTGTGCTCTCACCCAGAGGTTTGGGATCCTGAGCTGGGTCCCGCTGCAGCACGCAGAGCCACAGGAAGCGTCTTGCTCCTCATTCGCACTTTCTGCCCGGATTCTGAGGGTCTGGTGCTCAGACAGCGGGAACCCTCGGGACAGCTGAGCCTTAATCCTGCAAATTAGCTTTTCACGAAAGCCATTAAAATTTAGCAACCAAGGCACACAACGTACTTGCTTGTTCTCAGCCAGATAAGAGAAAAATTGACTTTTCTGGTGAATCAAATTCTGGAAGCAGAGCGACTGCCTCGGCGCGTGCAGGAAGGGCACGGCAGTGTTCACTGGGTTCCCACACCCAGGGGTGTTCAAACGCCTGCAGCTTTAGCAAAGGATGAGTACGTTTTTGGGAAGGAGGTCCTCCTTGCCAGATGCATCTTGGCATCCAGCACGAAAAAGGAGCAAGTAACTGGGGCAAACCCAGTATCTCGAAGGCAGAGCATCAGCATTTTCTGGGCTTGCCTGGCCATATAGGTTGGGCGATGGGGACACAGCGAAGCTCACTGCAGTGCCAAGGCAATCTTCTCCCACAGGTAGCCATAAAACAGCCTCCTTGATGAGTTTAAGCACATTAGACCCCTGACGTGCAGAGACAAATGGGAAATTATCACAACCATTTAACTCTGTGAATTAGGGTATCCTCATCCAGCAGGGAAACTACCTGGGAAGAACTGTCAAGCCACATAACTGGCTGGTTTTGGGGGAAGACACAACCAACTGGGTTTGTCCTGTAGTTGCTTTAGCCTTAAAACTCTCCTTTTAGCAATTTGCCAGCTGGAGCACAGAAAGCTAGTGTCGACCTTCTGGCCTGCCCAAAATACTAACTTCTGTGTTTTGCTGAGAGTCTGTAAAAACTGTATGAACGTGTAACGACCTTGACAGTATGGCGGAGCAACCCTTGCACGACAGTGCAGGACATGCATGTGACCACCAATGTTTTAAGCATATTAATGATGACAAAAACGACCTGGGTCAAACACAGACATGCTTTACAGAATCATGCCATTCTCTGCAACCCAGCCTGCACAAAAAGCCCTACTAAGACCAACAACTGTGCACAACCAGTACCCAAAAGCAGCCCTACCAAAAGCAACCCAGCGTGTCCACCTCAGCACATGCAGCTAGTGAGCACTGACTCAATAATACTGGGGTAGGAAATAATCATAATTCATCTTCCTATAATAAAAATTAAAAAAAAAAAGGCTTTTTTCCCCACACTCCCTTCTATTGCAGACACAGCACAGGTAAAACAAGAAGGATGACAAACCTCACTCCTACAGCACCATAAATTCTCACTGCTGGATGCAGCTTTGGGAGGGGGTGACGGGCTCCAGGCTGTCCCAGCCCACCCACACAGATGACATACATAATATATAAAGCCCAAACCATAACACAGGCCATTGCCACAGCCCTTACAATTTGTTTCCTGGAGAGTGAAGGTGGGAAATCCTCCAGTGAGGTCTGGGGAATACTTTGTAATGACTAGTTTGTGATGGGGAGTGTGGGAGCTATGCAGGAAGATCTCCCTCTTATCTCTCCCACCAGTGGCCAACTGAGACAGTGGCCACATTCCTGGTGCAGGAGAGAACAGCTGGGGATGGAAATAAAACCTAATTAATTCTGTAAATCCAAATGAGGTTGTCTGAGCGCACATGGGATGCTGTGTCAACAGCGCACCTTTAATATGTGAGGTCCGGGATTTTAATTAGGAGGAAAGATAATCTTGAAGCAGACAGTAATTATTTTTCAAATTGGCTACACCAATCACCATAACTATTAACTGCAAGATTTTATGGAAAGAGACAGCAATTAAAAGAGAAGAGCAAACAGCAGTCCTGAAACCCAATACCTCCTTTTTCAGAGCCTTTCTCACAGCGTGGACCTGCTTCAAAAGCCAGTGCTGTGTCGTTTCTGTAAATAAACCCTCAGGGGTGTAAGCAGCTACAGAGATAGGCTGGTGACTGAGCGGGATGCAGCTATGAACAGGAACTGTGATGCTGTCAAGCAAAAATCGTCTGAGACAGCTCTTGTTTCGGATCATGATAGTGACAGATGGAAAATGCCATCAGATCTTCAAGGCCATCTTTTGTAAGGATGCAGCCTAGACACAAGCCCCAGCACCTATCTGAACACTTGACGGTAGCCAAGGACAAAGGCTTCAAGAAGAGCAGCTCAGAGAGCCTCATCCTAGCTGGTAGGTGGTTCTGGTTGCTCCTCAGCAACACCAATTTTCCAAAAGGTTTCCAAGAAATTTAAGCAGTCTCCTGAGCAGAATTGCATAGCACTGCTGCCAGCTGCCTGACCGTCAGCATATGCCTCCTGCGAGGGGCTGCACCGCAGCCACGGGGGAAGCGACCCCTGTATTTGGACCTTAAAGCCCGGTGGGAATCCTTCAGGAGACCAAACGCTCTGAAACTGCCCGTAGGAAGCCGCAGCTCCCGCCTGAGGCGGGGAAGGTGTCAGCCTCCACATCGCACATCTGGAGCACACACCCCACCACACTGACAGCGCTCATCCTCCCCTGGCATCACCGAATTCCGGGAGCAGAGCCTGGCCTTGATTTGGGCTGAAACGCTGGGTGCAAAACTCCTCCCTGCAGGCAGTGTTTGAGGACCGCTAGGCGAGGGCAGGGTCCTGCTCGGTGCTTACCCATCACCTCCTGATACGGCTGAGAAAACCCTGAGGTAACTTGTACACTCCAGGTAAGGGTTAACCTGCAGGATAAAACGAACAAAATCCATCGCCCTGATGAAATGAATAAAAGAAACCCAGGTCAATGAAGAAATCAAGTTTCAGCAGTATCAGCTGCATTATTTAGTGATACAAATCAGAATAGCTGAAATAATGCGATTTCAGACCCTTTTAAAACAGCTTATTCATAAAAGTGCGATACAAACACAAGCTGTTGTGGAGGTGCTAGTCCTTGACTGTCAGAAGCATATTATCAGTCTGCCACACACATCTTGCTCCCATTAACACTCATGAAAAACCAGCTACAGATAACGAGAGCGAGTGCCCTGGCGGTGCTCCGCACTCACGTTGGTGCAGGCGAGGACCCGCCGGCGCTGGCAGGGCACAGCACGTATCCCAGCTGCTGGGTGGATGGAGATGAAGTGCTGGAGCCCAGGGAGCCAACGCTATCCCCCATCCAGCTTCTCCCAGCCCTTTTCTGTCCATGTATCCCATCTCCTCTGTCACCTCCACCAAAATACCTGAGAGCCATGAACGGTGATGGACTGGTAGGAATGGACAGGTTCCCACCCAGATTGATGCTAACGCAGACTCCAAAAGATGGATCTGGAGTCAGAGTTGGGCTCTATCCCCGTGCTGGGCAAAGCCCAAATGCCAAATCACGCCTCTATATCCGGTCTGGATCTGGACCGTACGGCTTGGGTCTGGCTTCAGCGCAAGCAAATCAACACTGAGTCACAGATAAATAACTCTCTTCTCCTCCAGGTCCTGAGCTCTGCAGTGCCCTTTCACACGGTACTCAACACCCACAAGTTAAACCATTTCCAAACAGACAGGAGGAGAGTAATTGGGAAGAGGATGACCCTATTTCTTTCCCCTTTCCTTCCCCTGTCCTTCCCCTTCTTTTGACAAAGACAAGACTAAATCTTCTTCCCGATTAACCGGAACAAATTAACTGTCTCAGGGTCCCAGTGCAGACACACCACAGCTCAGATACAACGCGCCTCATCTGCTCAAGTGCAGAGGGGCAAGAATAACTGCTCACACAAGGATTTATTTGTGGGATATCCACTGATCTCACCCACCTGTAGTTTTACTGGGCATTCACAGTCCTTCACATCCTACCCCAGACGCACAATTGGGAATGGCTATTCCCCCCCCGCCCCCCGACTTTGGTCATCTCCATCCCTCACCCGAGTGCAGGACCACTGTCCTTAAAACGTCTGTGGGACCAGAGAGGAAGGGCTTTAAGGAATGAGTCCCTGGAGGCAGATATTTCAGAGGAGCCCCGATGAGCTTAAGGACCATATGGGAAGAAGCACAAAGGAGCTTGTTGAGAAACCCCACAACTGGGTGACACTGGTTAATCAACAGCAGAACCGGTCGAGACAGAGAGCGAGAGAAGATGGGCTGGAAGGGCTGTGAAAAGGAAAAGCAGCAGCTTAGGTCTGATGAGTTAGAGAAAAGGGGAGCCCATGGACAGATGCAAAAGAACAGGGTGATGTGATCAAAGCAACAGGTTAGAATAAGCTGCACAGGTATGTCCTGCATGGCTACAAGCAAGGCAAGTCTTGTTGGAAAGGATGCAGCATAATCAGGGCACAAGGCCAGGAGGGACCAGGGGAGGGTCTCCACTATGGCTGATGGATGGGAAAGGCAGCAGCTGAGCAGTGTTGCCCTGAAAAATCAGCAAAGGCTGAGACATTGCTTGGGTGCGAGGACGCAGGGAGACCTCTGAGGCAAAGATGAATCCACCTTATGCCCTACAAGGCTGCACTTCCGAGGACAAGTGGCAGAGCTGCCTGATGCAAGCTATGGACCCTGAGCAAGGCGATCGCTGTCATGAAGAGCGCACACGAACTCTCATGGCTATTTGGATGTTAAACCTAACGGAAGAACTAGCCAAGGAGCTGTAAGATATATTGATTTTTTTTTTTTTTTTTTTTCAAGAAGCTCTTAAAATCTGAAGGGATTAGAATTGGTTACTGCCAAGAGACCCTCGTGATGGACATAGTGAGAAATGCTAGACTAGATTATACAAGGCAAACTGAAACGTGTCCATGAATTCTCCACAAGGAGTGATAGTCAAACCTCCAGACACAATTATTTTCCCTTGCTTCCTGCATTTCATGTTATTTCTCTGACAAAAGCTGCTTGGCAATAGGGATTACAAGGCTTTTTGGAGACACTAACAGATGACTTATAAGGGGTTTGCTTGCTTCCCAGCCAGGAGATGAGCACCGCACTTGCCAGATGAATTGCTCAGGAGACATTTTATAGAATCGCTCCGAAGTGAGTCACGCACCCCCGAAACGCATGGCACTGTCCCCGTCCCCGCGAGCTGGCTCCCTGCCACGGCACAGCTTTCCTCCTCAGCCTTAGGTAGTGACTCGGCTTCCTTCTGAGCTCCTCCATCGAAATGCTGATGGCTCTCTTCCCTCCTGGCGTGAAGATGGGGAGTTTAACCGTGTAAGAACAGCTTCCATCCTATTGCACAGATTATCCAGAATCATCAACACAAAAAGCTATCAGCAAACATTTAAGGCACCCTCACAGCTAGGAAGGTGATGTCTCAAATGATGCTGTTAAGGACAAAAAAACCAAATGCTTTTTACTTATCTCAGCAACACACACTCTACAAATACCCCAAATGCACTGAAAATTATAGGAAAAAAATGCTCAATTGCCACTGAAATGCATTCTGGTCTGAGGGAAAGCAGAGCAGGACAATAAATACTGTGGTTCAAGGAGGAGTCAAGAACTTACAAATGTATTTCACTGGAAGTGAGGGAAGAAGAGAAAAGGTAAAGCTTTTGTAGCTGAATTGAAGTTGGCTGAGATAACGTTAGTCTTTGTAGAAAGTACTATCCCTTGAAAAAAATAAAATGTATAAAAGAGCATCTTGGCTGAAAGACTCCCCCTATTTCTTTGTGATTTCCAAATCAACTTAGGATAGATTATAAAGGGTAGCTTTATCCAGCAAAGAAGATGGGACATCTCTGCAACTACAGCCCACCGTAGCACAGAGGGATGTTCTGTGGGGCTTTGTGGATTATCGATTCTCTGCTGCAAACCACAAAATTTATTTGTTTCACAAATCTCAGATCTGTCAAAGAAAAGCATAATGCTATAAACCAGCGTGTTCCTCAGAGAGAGCTGGAGGGAGTCGTTGGTGACCACATCCCTGTAACAGCAAGGAGCTCATAAGCAAAAATATATGATGATCTTAGGAATCAGTATCACAGAAGATGAATAAGTAAACTTCTTGTGATTCTGGTCCATTTGACCTGAGGAAAGATTCCTTTCTTCACCCCAAACCACATCATATTAATTACCCTGAGCAGATGGTCAAGACAACTCTAGAGGTACCGGAGAGACCTCCTACACAGCACCAAGAGCATCAGCACAGCCCCCTCCTCAGCTGTGGCCAGTTCATTCAGTACTGGCTGAATCACTCTTAAATCCATCCAAGTCCAAACCTGAGAGGCTGCACCGAGGAAAGGGTTAACCTTGACTCCAGCCTTCCCCCAGCACAGCACAGCCCTTTGCCCCCCAGCCCTGGGTGGTCCCTCTGCACAGCTCCTTGGCCAGGCCACCACACACTGCGTAGGTGTTGAAGTGCTCCCATCAGTTCTAGCCAGCTGAGGGGCCTGCAGTTTTAATTATATTAATCATTAATTAGCTGGCATCCTTGTTTTCCTGCTGATAAGTGTGAGAGCAGGAGGGCAGGTCAGGCAGCAGCTCCCTTGGCTTAGAGGGCAACCCCTGACGAGGATTAGCACTGGCTTCTGCAGTTATAATTGAATTAGTGCTGCCTCAGTGCAGCCATGACCCACCTTTCTCCATCGTCCCACAGCACGGTGACCAGCCCAAAGGACAGGACTGAGGTCTCGGCTGTAGCTCAGACCAAGCACTTAGAGCCTGTCATCAGCATCAGCCAGTGTCCGACCACATGCTGGTACCATTTCCACTCCAGATACCCACCAACGCTGGCTACTTCGCTCGCTTGCTGGTCTGACTGGTCACACCCCTCTGGGCCGCAGTAGGGTTTCAGAAGCCTGAACCCGTGTTCCTTACATGGGACCCCATTAAAACCCACGGGAACACTAACACATGGAAATGGAAGACACTACTCCAAGCCACGGGGGAGAGGGGTGCATCACTCCACGCACCGAGAGACAGCGCTGAACCCCTGGGCTTGTCCCAAAATCCCTGCATCCCCTCCAGCCAGGCAGGACCTGCCAGCCCCAAGCGGTGGCTCCAACACTGCTCGGTGGGAGATGCACAGGGACAACCAGAATGCCAGCCAGCCCGGCTGGACCGCAGGGCTGCAGCACAGGAGGGCCAGGAAGATGCCGCGTGTTGGAAGATAAGCTCAGCAGCAGAGCTATTGAGGCATCCTCCTCCTCTCCCGTGGGAAAGCGATGCCCAGCCTTTGCCAATCCCTCCACAAAGCTTCCTACGGGAAGTTTCTAGCACCAGGAATGGTTGCCAGCACAGGATTAGCAGCCTGTTGATTTAAAGGGCTTATTACAGGAGCTTAATTCTATTTTGACAGATGAAAGTAAGTCAATTACAGCTAGAAATAGCTCAAAATTTGGGTTCTGGTGTTTCTTTTTTTTATTCCCCCCCCTCTCCTCTCTTTCTGTGACTTGTGGTATCATTTCCTTCCTTTTCTTTCCCTCAAAGCCAGCATTTTCTGTAAGATGCCTCTCTGGCCCAGGGAAGCCTCAAACACAAGCGCTTGGGGCAGATGTGGTTCTTTTTGCCTGTTATTGCTGTCTCCATTCCTCCCAGCCTGCCTGGGCTGCCTGCAGAGCTGCCCCTCACCCCCCCAGCACCCCTTTAGGCTTGCTCCTGCAGGAAACAACCCCAGAATCTGTCCCGTGCCCACCCCCTGCGCTGATGCATAACCCAGGCTGGGACAGAGCAACGCCTGGCACAGACCAACTGAGCAGAGGAGCTCAGGCTCAGAGGTGTGTTGGGGAAGAAGTGCTCAAAGCGATCAAGAAACACTAACGCTGAGGCTTAAAAGCAGGAGCATCAGCTGCATGAGTGAATTTCCATCCCAGGAGAGCAACAGGGTCTAGTCAGAATCAGAGAGGACAACTACCGCCACTAAACCATCTCCAGCATAAGCCGTTGCCTGCCTAGATTCTCTAAATGCCTAATGAATCATGAGTCTCCCCAGAGAAATAAAGCAAGACAGCAAGAGCCTACCCCATTACCAAGCCACTTACATGGAATTCTCACCCCTGAAGGTCTCTTTCTTCCCATCCCCTCCACACCTGTGTCTCTCACACACCTGGTTCCAGTGAGGAAGCAGAAAGACCCCTTCCTTCCCTCCCAGTAAGTCTGTTCACCACCACCTGGCCCTATTTATCTGACCAGCAGGACCAGACCATGTCAGTCCCTTCCCTGGGCTGGCCACTTAAGATGAGCAGTGCAATTTGCACCATTGCAGGAGCATACGGGCTAATTGTGAACAGGTACTCTGCTGAGCCCATCCAGGCTGCTATGAGCAACCTGACCTGAGGAGCTGTGCGAGACTCGCATGTGTCGCTTAAGGACAAAGCCACAGACTTTGTCACTAGCTCTGCAAACCACAACACACACGTGTTCCTCCAAGGGCAGCCCTAATTGTAGGGCAGGGAGTTATCGTGGTGACGTCCAGAGCGCTGGAAGGCTTAGGCTCGCTATATCGCATGGCTAAAAGACCTCATGCTCAATACTGGGGAGACCCGGCTTGCGAGGTGGTCTCCAGTTCTCATCTACAGACCAGCCACTGCCCGTGGAGTCTTCCTCACGGTCTACGGAAAGTAACAGCTCGCGCCATTTGCCTCCAGTGCAAACCCATTGATTGCTCTCCAGCTCAGGAGGCTCATGAAATCCTGGCTCCGAGCACACCAGAAACGCTCTCACCCTCGGACAGCGTGCAGCAGGCGCAGCGAGGGGTAGGCAGTCCTGACGTTGATGTGGTGCTTCAGGATGAGCTCATTCACCCACTCCACTCGCTCCTTTCCCCCCTTAGCCATGAACGCGGGGATCCAGAGGATGCTGCCGTTGAGGCTGTGGAGGCGTTGCAGCAGCTTCTCCCTCCAAGTCTCATTCACCAGGTCCTCGAAGGCCCGTTGGATGACCGAGGGGTTCATAGTCACCAGGTCCGTCTTCATGCCCACGTCCTGCGAGTACTCCTGGACAGGGGCCAGATTGCACCTGTGAGGGGAAGCACCGAACAGCCCTTTACAATGGATGCGAGAGACGGGAGTGACAAACACGAGGGGTGTTTGATGCCAAAAGCCAGGGCCAGTGACAGATGCGCCCATTCGCTCTCGCTTTTGGGAGGAGGAGGAGGGAGAACTGAGTCTCTGCAATAAAGTAGAGAGGCTCTGAACTGGTAATGATGAGCCATCTTGGTATCAGGTGATCATTCCTTAACACGCTGGCATGCGCGTGCATATTCCTCTGGGGCAGTGCTAATAACAGACATAACTCTGGTGTCTGGTGGGTGGCTCTGTATGGATCAGTATCTCTTCTGCCGCGGTTCAAAAATAACACGTAGCAACAAACCTCCCGTCTCTGCTGCCATGCCAGATTTTAAACGAAACGGCCTTTCCCACACAAGGAAAGCGCTCGCCTCTTAATTCCAGCCTTGCTGGGGTAATATTATCCCAAGTCCCTTTTCTCCTCATGGTGAGTCTCAGCTAACAGCAGACCCGGCGGCACCGGCAGCGATAATGACACCAGAGGGAGGTGGATGCCAAGGCATGGTCTCCACTGGGTTTGGCTGTGTGGAGGCTGTGACCTTCAAAAACCATCTCTTTCTGTAGTATTAATTGGTGCCTCCTCTCAGGCTGTGCACACGGATACGGGCACACACGCTCCCTCGTGAGCTCCTGTGCCACAAGCTCCTGTGTCATGCCAGGGATGAGGGCTGAGGGGCTGCGGGATAAACTGCCAAAAAATCACCCTCATTATGTGGTGGTTTCCTACAGCTCCTTGAGAGGGGGATCTGTGGCCATTAAGCTGCGGCCATGCCGTGCACGTGGCACTGGGTAAATGGCACCAGGGACCAGCTGATAGGGAGGTGCAGAGAGATGCTCCTCCAGCATGGTGAAAAAACAGAGGGTACCCACATGTTAGCACACTGTGTGCTCTCCTGCGGTATTTAACGAGCAGGAATTGCATCCTAACCATCTGCCTCGATAATCAGCCATTACTACTGTTTTTCCTACTTTACAGTTGGGAAACTAAGGGAATGGTGTAAAGAAAATCCAGCTACTGGCACACGGGGCCCTTGGGATCCACTTGCCACAGGAGTAAAGTCACTGAAAATAAGCATTGGATCTGAAGAGCAAAATGGTATCCTGGATGCAGAGCCCATCGCTGGTCACTGCCCGCACTGCCAGCCCCACTGAAAAGGCTGCCTGGATGGAGCAAACCTTCCTCAGGAAGATGTAGGTTCAAATGGTGACCGAGATAACCTACGGTGGGAAGAGCATGTCCATGTCAGACCTGCGCTAGCATACACGGCTGGGGAGGAGTCACTCAAAATCCCAATCCTTACACCCAGAAAAGCTTTTCACCTGCAACTTTGCTGCCTGACACAAAAGCCCCTCCCTAAACTTTGCCAGAACTGCAAAAAAGCAATTTTTCCCTTTGCTCGCTCTGTTTACACTTAAGGATGCAAACGGTAACGCCCTGTCCCCCGCAGACAGGACGGAGCTGCTAGCAGCCAGGCAGGCTGGAGCAGCCGGGCTTGAGCGGGGGGCAGAGGTGACATTATCCTCGTTCCCACATCACACCGGGGACCGCCTCTGTGAGCCGCTGATGGATTGGGCTGTCTTCATAATAGACTCGCCAGAAAGCAAATGTCTGCACATACATAAATCATCAGCGGACTCCTACAGCCCCGCGGCTAACAGATGTACACGGGTGTCGGGGATGGGAGGGCAGGCGCGCTCCTCCTCTCCACTTCAAGCATCTTCTGCAGTGAATTCGGTGTGTGTCTCAGTGGGGGTCAGGATCTGCTCGCCGCAGGTGCATGGGGCAGTGCATCCGTGGGGACATCAGTGCTGGGGACAGAGTGGTCACAGGGGAGGGTCAGACCTAGGCGTGCCCAAGTGTGGTGCCAGGGGATGGTCTGGTGCACCCGGTGCTGGAGGGCAGAAGGGGTTTGGGGAAGAATCGAGCTTGCATCCATGGTGGAGTCCAGGACAGGGTTTGTTTGCAAGAGGGCAAGCATGTGGGAGAAGAGGAGGGAGTGCGTGGGACTGGGGGTGCTGGGGGCTAATGGTGCCCTGAGGGGGTTAACGGTACACTGTGAGAAGACACAGTGCATTTCAAGAACACTGGAGGAGGATTTGGTGGCGGGTGGGAGTGTTTGCAGCAGGGCGTTTGCATCGGTGAACTCTACGCATGCACACGGGGCTGGAAGGCTGCGCTGCACTACGCCATCAGGACTCCACTGCTCCGAAACCCCCTGGAAACCCCCTCAGCCCCATCACGCAGCGGGGCGCAGTCCCCTACCTTATCACGAAGCTGTGTGCGTCGATCTCGGGGCCGCAGCCGCTGCTGAGCAGGACCCCCGAGTTGCCGACGATGGCGCAGGTGGGGAACTGCTTGCCTTTGAGGGGCGAGGTGCGGGGCAGCAGCTCGTACAGGTTCTGCGAGACGTTCATGGTGCTGTCCCTGTCAAAGACGTAGTGGATGATGTCCCCCGGCTTCAGCGTCCCCTTCAGCACCGAAATGTCCTTCTCCGCATCCAGGAACTTCAGGATCTGTTTCCTGAGGACAGTGAAGAAAACAGCCCCATCAGGTGAGGCGGGGCTCAGAGATAATTTGGGTCATACACAAGACGAACTCTTGCCTCCTGCCTCCACGGCCAGTCCCAGCCGACCGATGCTGTCCGGGAACAGCTTACAAGCAGATATCTCCATCTTAACACCTGCTCCTTCTCCACCCATCCCTTCCCAGGGCAGCCCACCATTAGCGGGGCTTCCCTGTATTTACCCCGGCGAGAGGGTCTCCTTCCCCCCTGCACGACCCACCGCCAGCGCGCACTAATCCCCACTTGGACAGGAAAATGGGGGCTCAAGTGCTCCTGGTTTTGTCGTTGCAAGGCCAGCTGGTTCAGCTGGGAATTCATTTCCAAGCGATCGCTTACAGATATGAAGCCTAGCTCAGCAGGAGATAAGCCTTTTATTTCTTCTTTGACTTCTTTAGATGATATACAGAGGCAATTTGCCAGCTTGCACTAGAGAGGACCAAGTCTGTCTCTTGTCCTATAGGTAATTACCAGTACCTGATCTTCAAAGACAGTGTCTGGTTGTGTCTCCATTTGGATGAGGCTGGTTTAATGTTGTGCTTAATGCTTTCATTACTTCTGTCAACAACAGCTGGAGACGAAGAGTCATTTATTACTACTTCAGCTCTAGAGAAAAGAAAGACAGGGAGAGGGAGAGAGACAGGATCCGTTAGCATCCCAATGGCACTTCTAATCACTGTCTTCAGCTCTGGCTGCTGGAATTCAAACTTCATCAGAAAAGCAAAATTGTAGTTATTAGCTAAACAAGAACTGAAAGCCTGTTTGTATTCTGCTACACTCAAGCAGACAGACACAAATCCTTAAATACCTGCTCGCTTACATGAACACAGACTTACAGCCAGGCACAGCTCTACAGAAAGCACAACCTTACACATGGAGCCGCAGCAAGGCGTGCGCACAAAAACACAAGCAGGCTCTGCAAAGACAGGCTGGCAGACGCGCGCCCGCAGACAAGACACCCCAGAGCTCCGGGGAGACCCCAAAATTCACCCCGACATTTCCTACAAGGGCAGCCGACGTTGCCGACCTGCTGCCTCGTGGTCACCCATGAGCGCCCCAAAGTGGAGCCAGCTCAGCTCCTCCAGCGGGTCAAAATCCTCGTCATAGAAGTACAACCTTCACTTCACCCAAAGGAGAAATTAATTTAGCTGAGCTGCTGGGTGCTGCTTGCGAGACGGGGCGACGAGCATCCCGTACCAAACAGGGGGAGGTCGGCTCGCTGGTAACTTTTCCCCTCGTTAGAAGAGAGCACGAGGATTTCAGCATCCGTATCGCCTGCTCCAGATCCAGAAATGAGCAGAGGGATGGGCAACAGCCAGATGCTGCGGTTTGGAGATGATCACTGGGAGACCCCAGCTTTTAATCCCTGCTCTAAGAAGCAAATCAGCCCCAGCACTTCAGTGCCATTTACATCAAATGGCATGAATTAAGGGAGCCTCTGAATATTTGATTCCAGCCAGCCGCCCTCCAAAGAGAATGCCCAAGCATCTCATCAAGAAGCTGTGCATGTGTCTGCAGCCCCGAAAAAACCTTCACACTTCAGAGCGCTCTGAAAAATACACAGCCAAAGCACTCGCTATCAGCTAAAGGGAATCTCCCTCTCTGGTGCAAAGGGCTTTCTCCAGCAGGGAAATGGTTTGTAAATAAATACATTTATAAAAAGCACATAAAATCCAAAGAGGGAGCAGAGTGAGAGATGGGGCAGAGCTGGTGACCCAGGCTCGTGGACAACATCCAGCTCCTGGGAGCACATACCTAGCCCAGGGAAGGAGCTCCCGAGGACACGCTGTGGCTCACACTATGTAATGTTTCAGAAAGGCAAAGAAATGTGTTTATAAATGCTGGCTGCCACTGTCCTTGTGTGTGTTTGTACGGTACCTCTCCAGAGGCTGCCAGTCGAGGCTGTTGGATTTGTTTGCGTCTTGCATTTTGCCGTATCACCTCGTGTCTTGCAAAGCTTACTTATAAGGTGTCAAAAATAGTAAAGGAAACCAGGTAAAGAAATCTTGGGAATAACTACTATTTTTTTTGTTTTGCCCATTTTCTGTGTTTTTATCAGTCGTGGTGACATCACCACAGAATGACATCACCCTTCCCTTCTCGTGCGGTGTCACTATGTGTTGCAACTGCACCACTTGGTAATGCCAGGCTGACATGAAATCATTGTAAAAATAACACAGAGAGACACTGAATGAAGCTGCGATGCCACGAAATGACTCTGTGATGGAGCAACGTTACTGAAGCACATTATGATAAAACCGAATGAAGTTCTGATGTCACAGACAGTGATCTCTCTTCTAATAGCACGTAGTAAAACTACGAAAATGGTAACTCTATCACTGACTTATTTTCACAATAAGTAACTCTCTCTTTCTCATTCTCTCAATCACCACAACTTGCAGATTCTTGGTTATTTGCAAATGATTATTGCACTGAGCTGGGGGAAGGAGGGGGAGAAACGATTAAGAAAATGCAAAGCAGAAGTGAAAAGAAACAGATACATTTGCTAAATAAGAACAGCACTATGCAGCGAAGAGGAGAAGCAGATTAATAGCTGCCTTACAGCAAAAACAAATGAACACAAAATCTAATTTACAAACCTATTAGATTTGCTATGTAAGCTGTTCACAGCTGATCTGATTGTACCTCTGCCTCCAGAACTCCTGCAAGACAAAGGAAATGCATTATTTATAAACCCAGCTCCTCTTTGCCAAGCATTGTTCAACAGTCAAGAGATCCTGCTCTGAAGGGCTCCGAACGGAGACACTGCTGCGCTGTTTGCATCCCACCCCATCCAGAAGGGAGATGTCCTGATGCCTGTGAAGGGCTTTTCACATCCATCGTCATTGCTGCCCTACTGCGACCGTAAAATCATTCCGGCAAAAAAAGCTCCTAACCAACCCAATTAATAATACCCGTGCGATCTCACCAGCCATCAAAGACATCTGGTCTCCGTCATCAAAGCAGCATGCAGCCTACAGGTTGCATTAAATACATCTCTACTTTTTTTTTTTTTTTTTACGAGTCAGGGGTTAGCAGTGCAAAGAGAAGGTCTCCTCCATCTCCAGGCTGCCAAAGGACTTTCCCTGTCCTTTTCAGGTGGGGACTGAGCTGAATGGGCTGGACAGGATTCCCACCACTGTCTTCACCTTGGACTTTCAGTTGAGACCACCCAACACCCCCATTTTATCCAGACCGAGCCACTAGCCTCCTGGGTGACCTGTAGAGGTGTTGTCCTCACAGCGCGCCTTCTCCCAGCTCCCAGTGACCCAGGCCAGGGCCAGGGTCCCATTCCAGCCCCCTCTGATCCCATAAGTACCCTGAAGCCCCTTGTCCCCACCTTTGGTGTAACCTGCCTGAAGCTATCAGGCCAACTCATCACAGTCATTCTCATGCTGGAGCTGAGACCTGAAGTGACAGCCTTGTCACTCCCATGGCCTGACACCAGTGCACAAGGATGGGTGCCAGACCTGCCTAAGCAAGACCAGTGGGAACAGACAGCCAAAGTTTCCAGCACCTACATGATGCTGTAATAAAAAATAGGTGAGACCAAGGCCCTTCAGAAACCAACGCCACTCATACGACCTGCGAACCCTCACTTAAAAATAAATACATACAAGTATTGGTCTGCATCTAGCTGGCCGCAGAACCCCTTCTTGTTATAGTTTGCTATTGTCAAAGGGGTCACAAACAACCAGTCGCCCACTTTGTGATGCTCAGTGGGAGCTGGGCTCCCAGTCAGACCCACGTTAACTGCCACGCGCTCATTGCTCTATTTTATTGTTTCCATTGCACAGATATCCAAATGAACACGCTCATAAAGAGAACCAAATTCTAGCAGAAATATTGTTACCTCAAAATATATACATTTTCATTAAGGTATCTCAGGAGCATGTATTTCTACCAGTCCTGAAAAAAGATCCCCAATGCATTAGACATAAATGAAAAAGAAGTAGAGTGCGTGAATGTTTGATGCCATCAAAAAAGATTTTCAGACTTGCAGGATGCGATGTAAACCCCTTCGTTAGGCTGAGCGCAGCCCTCAGCACCACATAACATCAAACCCTTGGAAATGCCGTGATGGTTGTCCCTTTGCTCCCTCCTGCCAGTGACCATCTAAGGCCAAGTCAGAGCAATTCCTGCTCCGACGCTCTCCTCTTTCCTTTGACAAACCTGAGAGTCAGTGAGCTGTTTCATTTTTTTGGTGCAGCAAGGGAACAGCAGGTCTAGCTTATTCCTAGAGCCTACTGGCATTTAACAAGCCTCTACTTTAATGGGGTTCACTGCGGGGTGTGGGAGCAGACTGGATTAGTGTGCAAACCACGCATCCTTTCCGAGACGTCTCCGCTGAAGGAGCCTTCCAAATGGGATTCACACTCCTTCACACTTGCTGTAAGACAGATAGGGACTGGATTAAGGGCTTAGAAAAAGAAATGCTGCTCCCCGAATAAGTGCTGGTTCACAATCTCTATGAAAGAACAACAAAAAAAAACATAATCACAGAAATTAGGAAGTGGAGAAGACCTGTTAGCTCCCACCTCATCCATGTTTTGCAGCTATGGCAGGACTGATTCAAAGCATCACAACATATTATTCAAATGCATTTATCCAATCTAGTTTTACATGCCCCCAGCGACAGGTCTGTGCATGTCTCCTCCTGAAATTAAGGCAGGCATCGGGGCTGGAGACGCTGGGCATGAGGAAGACAAGTTGAGAGCACATCTCCAAACTCACTGTGTGCAGAGGTGGTGGGGAAGGATATGGGCTGCCCGGATCCCCCGCTGAGCAGTCCCTCACGGGCAGTTTCAGGGGTCACTCTTCCCCCCTCAAACACTGTGAAAAGCGAAAGTTTTCAAAATACTGTAATGCACACAGAGCACGAAGTGTTCTGCTGTCATATATGAACGTGGAGGGGGCGGCTCATGGGCGTAGGAGACAGCAGGGCTCTGCTAGCCATCTTCCCATGCCTTGTGCCATGGCACTGGGCTCACTGCTTTGCTGGCCAGCAGCAGTCAGGATGCTCTCGGTGGACGCCCGGGATGCTGGCAAAGAGACTGCTCCCTGTACCAGGCTTGGTTTCTCTCCGAGCCACAGAGATTGCCTGAAGCTGGGACATGATACTTGGCTGAAGGTCTCAGCTGGTTTTGTGAATCCTAAAATAGTCCTGCGGCTTCCAAACCATCAGCCTTTAGGCCCTTTGTGTCCTCTGCTGCAACTTCTGGACATCTTCCCTACAGTCTCCCTTTGCACGGCTGAAGACAATGTGCGCTGTGAACATGATAATATGGGGTGTATTCCCCTGTCCTGCCACCCGGCTCGGCTCAGCCCACCGCTGGGTACCAGCCAGGCAAACCAGCTCCTCCAAACACCCGTAGTTTAGTCAAGCATGGTATTTTCCAAGGTCTGCCATACTTCATTACCAACACAGGCAAGCCAATATCGCTGTACTGCTTCCCTTCCCCCACCTGGGAAGAGGAAAACATTAAGAAATGGAGAAATGGAAGGCACTAATTAAGAGGCACACGTTAAGGAAAAAAAAAAAGTCAGCCCATTTTATTATATGTTGCTGACCTGGAGCTTCAAATCTCTTGGCTTCAAAAGGCAAAGACCAACCTCGATTAAAATTGCACAGATAGACATTGATTTTGAAAAGCTTTCTAGTGCTACACCGTGTTTAGATTGAATTGCCTTATTAATCTAGTTGTTATCAGTTTGATTGTATAGCCAGCTCCACACAGTACCAACCTGCTTCCTAATCCTATTATTTACAAAACGCTCTTCTTTTGACTTCTGTTGGGATGTTTTCCAGTGATAAGTTGCATCTATATGTGCTAATGCCATATTACTGGCTTATGCCATCCTTTCTCATTTTTGCTTTGAAATTCTCAAGCTGAATTTCCACTATCTAAGATATTATA
The DNA here is from genome assembly GCA_013398815.1 of Ibidorhyncha struthersii. Lineage (NCBI taxonomy): Eukaryota > Metazoa > Chordata > Aves > Charadriiformes > Charadriidae > Ibidorhyncha > Ibidorhyncha struthersii. The sequence continues at coordinate 86,689 of VZSZ01007253.1, forward strand.
TAGGTCAACACATTCTGTGCTCAGATGTAAAGTGACACTGATTCATATACCAGGATAAAAAAGAAAGATTGTCTTATGGTTCAAGTCCAAATACTCTTGGATGAGTAATTTCTGACAAATCAGGTATGCGAAGACTTTTCTATTCACGCACTACGAATGGGCTGTTTAGGGTTTTTGCTTCTCTTTTCATCGTTTCCCCACTTCTTAAATGATTCTCTTAATTGTTGCTAGGTACGGTTCGGTCTTGCTTCGAGCAATTTCGATACATGAAATCAAAGCTGCTTTGACTGAACAAGTAGGTCACACAGCCTCTTTGGGCAAGCGGATCTCTAAGAGCAGGCTTTACGCATCCATATTCTTAGGCTTACAAATTCAAAACTGTGTTTTCCATGGATATTTTATGACACCCACCTCCAAGTCCTGCTTCCCCCCAGCATCTGTGGCAGACAAAACCCATAGGAAGAGGGCATGAGACTAGCTAAAAATTTCAGCCGTACCCAGTCACCCATTTAGCCATGTTTGTGGAGCTCAGTCCTGGCGGAACAAAACCTCTGCCTCTTCCTGACCTTGGGCAAACTGAGTCCTCCTCTTCTCCCTCCTCCACCTAAAAGAAAGATAATAATCCCTTGGGGGATGGTTAAGCGGAATTTATCCATCTGAATTCCTCAGAAAGAGAGTTCAGAGTAACGCAAATCTGAGGGGTTCAAATGATTAACACCTACTAATCAAGTTTTCACAACCTGCTTTTGTGTTAGGTGCATTTTATAAGCCTTGTTTTACAGCTGGGACACTGGAGGTGAAGCGGCTTGGACCTTAACACCAATAAATGACAGTCCCACAAGCCAGGACAGGAGCGCTATGGGCTTACAGGAGACCTGTCCTCTTGAAAATGCTGCCAAGAGCGAGTCCGGCTCTTGCCGGGTGAGAGGGTAGGAGACGAGAGGGTAGGAGACATCACCCAGAGGACGACGGGAATCGATCTGAAAAGGTCTCACTGGCACAGGAAGGGCTCCTGAAACGGCTGCAGGCTGCACCCATAAGGCAGTCTCTATCTATTAAAAAAAAATCACCACCTATATTTACTTTGCTATTTAAGGATTGATCTGATGTTGTCCTCAGGACCTGAATTGCCATTTTTCTACCCAAAGAGCACAGGAGCATGATGCCAGGCCGGGTCAGGGACCACCCTCTCAAAATCTCTGCCCTCCCAACCCACGGGCTCTCCCCGAGGTGGCGGGGTGGGGAGGGGACGCAGAGCGGGATGCTCACAGACCCTCTGCAGGATGCTGCTTCGTGGCCAGATGGACCCAGTCACTGTAACTAACAGTTTTGGGGAAAGGGATACACTGCTCAGCCACTGGAAATGAAATACAAACACACAGATCGTCCCCCTCCTCCAAAACTTGATAGACTTGCTCCTGCTGACGCTCACAGGGATATATAATCCCATGTGCATTCACGGGCATAAGCCGGACCTTGCAGCGTCAGGGATGAGCTGGCACCTCCACGCCACCTCGTTAGAGATGGGCTTGGATGCACCCACTGCCCTATTAAGTAAGTGATTTCATTTTGCTGACTAAGAGCAGCGCAGTCATTAAGCTAAGCCATGTGCTCCCCGAGCCCTCAAGGATGGGGCAGGATTCGCTCGCGCCAGCACTGTGAAATGTGGATCAGGATACAGGTGTCCACCCTCCCTCCTCTCCCCTGAAATTCGGGGTTTGTGTTGAGACAGCAAACGCAACTCCAGGGCTTTTGGGGGAAAATTGCCACATTTCCAAGTTGCCTATGAAAGAGAAATAATTGGCTTCTGAGTGCCAACCTGTCCAGCCTGTCCCACAGGGTGAAGAAGCAAAGGTGTCCCAGGAGCCCAAACTGAGCAGGAGCCGAGCCCAGAGGCTGGAAACCGGGATTCCTCGAGGACCGTATCCTGGCTTTCCATCTGGACATCAGGGTCCCGCTGACAAGATGGAAGAAGGCCACATTCATCAGCAAGTCCCCTTGTGGGCTTCTCACGAGACACTCAAGTGGCTTCTGTGGGTTTTAGGTCAAAGCCCACCTGTATCCATAAAATGTGCTGCTATCAGAGGAGGGACAAATTCGGGGAGGAAAGGCATCACTGCTGGTTAGCCCCACACCTAAACCAACTTGCAAATTGGAAACAAAAGCCAAAGCCAGGTGAGAAGCGATGGGATCAGAGATGCATTTTTGAACCTCAAGATCACGTACTCAAACACAACGTCGTGCACTCTCCCTCGCACCAGTCTCGCCCCATCCAGAAACGCAGCTCTCGCAGGCTCGTTTCTCATCTCGCCTCCCTGTATCACATTTCATAACACACCGAGAGGAGCCAGGACATCTGACACTGGCAGATCATTCCCTGTGACATTTCACCAGTTGCTTTTGAGGCTTTCATCCCGGGGTGTGGAGCAGATTGTGATTAAGAGAACAGTGGCCGTTGGGCAGCCCTATGTACCTGCACTTTCCTGGCGAGCAAGGTTCCCTCCGTAGGGATTAATTTGGAAGACATTTCTAGAGCGTTTGCCTGCTAGGATGAAAGATCCTGCGATACATCTTGATGAGACGTTTGAAATCACACTTCGATGTGTTTAAAATCTCACTTGTTCATATTGTCACAGCTTGGCAGCCTGAGTGTCAAAAACTTCCTAAATATCAGGTGCTATTTTTACTGCTCCAAGTTTCATTCTTTCTACCGAGTCATACGACCGCATTTGGGAGAGTGTGCCCATATCATGGCTTTAAGGAGAATCACCTTGCCCCGCCGGGGTCCCGGTGCAGCTGCGGTATACGAGCCGCAGGGACAGTGCTTGTGCAGGCAGGCTGGTAGCGTAGCATCTTCCAGCAAGCCAAGGAGACTCGGTGTAAAAGCACCAGCCGACGGCCCCGCTGCTGCTCACGGCACTTGCTGTTACCCACCATGGGAAACGCCGATCTGTCAGTCTCATGCAAACCAGCCTTGCTAATTTGGTCACCTCCTCCCACGCCCCAGTCCCACCTCCACCACGTCACCCATCCTGCTGGCTGCCTCCCGGGGACCATAAGAAGATGGGAAGGTCAGAGGCGCTCAGCATCCCTACCTGTCAGGTGCTAACTGTGGCTCCACATCAGCTCCCGCATAAATAAGAGCAGGGTTTGGCCCTGAGATTTCTGCCTGGCTGCAAATCACTGCATGTAATCATTGCAAGCGTACGCCGAGGACGCAGGAATCAAGACACATGAGTTTGCAAAACAGAGACACCTATTGCTTAATAGGGAATAAGCCAATTAGCCTGAAATGCTTATGTGACAAAACTGCTGAGGAATCAGCAGGAACGGCGCAGATCTGACGACGAAAGGACATGAGGCGATGGGAGGGACACCCACGGCAGCTTGCCACCGGGACACTGCTTGGGGATCACTCTGCACTGGGGTAACCAGAGCGCAACCAAATCCCTGTCCCTGCCTTGAGCTACCTGCCCTGAAGGACCTGTAAGAGGCAGGAGGATGCTTGAAGCAGCCTGATGGTTACTGCTGCCCGCGGGGGAGCCATGGCCCAGGACTTTGAGGCTCTGTCCCCAAGCCTCTTTCTCTGAGCCAGAAAAGTGTCACGCACACCTGTAGAGTGTCAGCTCTCACATCCACAGGCATTCACCATCATGTCAGCACGGCCTGACTCAGTCACCCTGTGATGCCCTTGTTTTATCGCTGCTTTAAAGACAAAATACTCACACGCTCGCAGGGCTCGAATGTCACACACTGGCAGGACCTTATTCCTTCCTCCATTTCAGGTCTTCCATCAGAAGTTTAGTCCTGGCCTCGGTTCGGTTTCTTTGGCTGTGCTACTGAGACAGCCAGCAAAGAAAAACACACTGAAGCAGCCAAAAAAGGATCCAGTGAGGGGACTGGGGTGGGTGAGTGTTTGTGTATTTAGCCTTCCCCTTCTGGAAGGGAGAAAGAACAAAACGCCAAGAGCCCAGCAAAGATCTAGAAAGCAACAGAGACAAACGCCTCACTGCTTAAAAAAACATGTCTACACTATACCTTTTTCCTGAGATAATTTTTTCAGCCAACAGAGCAGAGCTATCAGGAAGCGCAAACAGCAGCGCATCAGTCTTGCGGCAGATCCTGTCACCCTGAGCATTCGCGTCCCAAAAGACAGAAATCCCAGTGGAAATCTTGGATGCTATGTACCTTGGGAAATGGGAACAGTGCGATATGAAAAGATACCATGTCTGAAGGGCTGTGGATCCCCATGCTCACCCTCCCACACCCGTCTCTCGCCTACTTTTCCCACTGCTCTGCACAGCCCCTTGGAATACTCAAGGTCTCGTGTGGTTTCTTCTTTCACTGTTGACGTGGATGCTGAGGACCTCTCCTGGGCAGTGACATCCTCCTGGGATGGTTCTTCTGTACAAGCATCCTCAAAATAATGTTGTGTGCCTACACAAAGAGGGTTGGGAGCGCCTGGATGAGAGCTGCTCCCCACAACCAGCAACTGCCTGAGCTATTTGCCCACCATCACAGGCACTCACCAGCACCGGAGTCCTCCCAGGACCTTCGCAGGGACTTAGTCCCCAGATGCCAATGTCCAGATGCCAAATATTGAAAAGCCAACGGTGGTTTCAGAGCTCAGCCTCCTCTCTCCTCCCCTGGCTCATAGAGCTACACCATGGAAATCCAGGCGGCAGTAAGAAGGAGAAGTTTAATTACTAACTGAGCAGCTGCTGGCTGACAGTCGAGTGTGCTTCTGGGTGTCTGAAAAAGCGCTGGAGATGCCTTATGACGATGCTTAACCTTCACAGGGAAAACATGTACCCTGTTGTAGCCGCTGGCTGAAAGCTGAACTATATTGCTGAGGATGCCAGTAAAGCCTGGGCTGGGAGGTGACAGGTGGTGGTGGAAAAACTGTCCTTTGATTTGGAGCTGCCAGACACACGGGTGACACCCCGAGCCCACTGCGATGATGTTTGACTGGAGGAGGCCTTGAGAGAGCACTTCAAAACTGTGTCGTGACTGTAACAATATGTGCTTTTAAAAGCAGTCCTGCCCGTGGAGAGCACTGGACAGGAGGGACGGTGTGCTCAGCGTGCAGACGGCCAGCTTGGGGTTGGGTTTTTTTTGTGTGTGTGTTTGTCACATTCTCAGTAGATTTCCATATGCAATAACAATGACTTCATTTGCAATAGCAATAAGAAAGAGTCCAGTGCTTAAATTCGGCAAGAGCGGACCCGGTGTTCGAGCAGCCAGCTCGATGAATCAAACGCTGTGCAAACAAGGAACCTCCGAAGGGTCAACAGCGGGGCCAGCAGAGTCAGTGGGATCAGGGCAAGGAAGCTGCTGGCCGCCTGGCAAAGGGCAGCATCCCTAAAGCTGACGGCGTTTCTGCCTTGTAGTGTCACCCCCTGTCACCCCCAAGAGCGACAATCGCCCCTGGGCTGGTGGAGGGACTCCTCCTAACGGGGTTACCTGATGGCGGGACACGGCGTTTGTGCTGTGGCATCTCTCGCTGCTTCAGGAGGACAGCTGCGGTCCCGCCACCCACACACCGAGCACCTTTGCCACGTGCCGCCCTCCCGGCTCATCTTCCTTTCCTGCTCCTGGCCTGCCCTCCCACCCCGCACCATCGCCGCTACCCCGGCGGGGTTTGGCAGCACCATCCCATCTCCCCTCATCAGCCCTTCCACTTCCCGATCGGAGCAAGCGCTGCTGCTGGTGGTGAGGACGCATCTCCCAAAGCCACCACCGCCATCAAGGCTCCTGCTCAGCCAAGACAAAGTGTTGTTTAGGTTTACAGTGGGAACAGAAAGAAAAAGGAGCTGTAAAGATGCTCTTTTTTTTTTATTTTTCTTTTTTTTTACTTTTTTTTATTGCATCGCAAGGGGCAGAGCTGCTGACACCCACCTGCTCTGTCGCGGTGTTTGCTGAAGCACACCTGAAGCTCTGCTCCCACAGTGAATTTAATGTGCAAGGGAACTCCCTTGTTTCCAGAGGCAACTGGGGATGGAAACCAGAGAAATGGCAAAATAATTATCGTCCAGTGTTGTAGTCTGGGCTTCTTTCTTGCTGCTGAGGATGACCCAGGCTCAGGAAAAACAAATGATGGAGGCAGTTAGAGGTCTGTCTTTGCAACAACTGTTTTATATATCAACCACGTCTGTAGTATATAAGCAGTGCTGGTCTCAGGGATGAAAAAAACAAAATACCTGTAGCCTGAAAGCCCAAGGAAAGATAAGGGAGCTCCTGCGAAATGCTTTCCTGGAAGATCAAAAGCACATCTGGCACGCAGGTAGGCACCAATGAACAGTTGTTTGAGCAGAATAACCATGGTCGCTGCAGAGAATACAAGAGAAAACTGATGCCTTTGTCCATGTCTGGGAGAGGCCGGGAGGGCTCACGGCGGCCGCGGGATCTGCTGTGTCACCACTGGCCGCGGTCCCAGGGCTTCGCTCTCTGCCCAGGAGCACGGCAGTGGCAGGGAGGAGCAGGGACCATACTGCTGACAGCTGAATCACTTAACCTCACCGTTAGCTGCTCAACAAGCCTTCGCTAAACGAACCAACGTTTGCAACTCCTTGTTCTCTGCAGGGAGAAAAAGGTTTCCTTCGCTTTGCAGGCTGGAGTCGTGCATTTGCAGGGGTTAGAGATGGGAAACAAAAAGCCAATCTGGGCAAAAGGGAAACTTGAAGCCCTCGTGGGAGCTGCTTTGCTCTTTTCGTTGCTGTGGTCGCTGGGGGTGGGACTGGCCGTGGCTTCAGCAACTCTGCACGCGAGCAGCGCTGGCTGGCGACACGCGTCCTCCTGCCACAGCCACTGCTCTCCTCACTGGCAAGCTCAGCAACTCCCTCCTTGGGGGTCTTGCAAGCTGCTGACTATCAGGAGTGGACCAAAGAGTAACTTTTCACCAACTGCACTGGAAAGCCCTCAGAGGGATTGGTTACATTCCCAGCGCTGTTTTTTCTTTTTGTTCCGCTGGATTGCTTGGGGGGTCTGCTAGTGCTTTCCATCCTGCTGCTCCCGCCCCTCCTGCCAGACACCGTTTCCCTGCAGGTACCACTGCTCCTGCCATTCCCTCGGAGCTCGGCTTAAGGAAACAAGTTATGGAGACTCATCTCCATCAGCTTGCTCTAGACAGGAGCACAGGGGTTTTGGATACGTCTTTGTGGCAGCCACCCCTGCCCCTGCAGGGCAGCAGGAGATGCAGGAGCACTTTATGGGGAATAAGGGGAGCTCTGCAGCCAGCCTAAAATTGGCTGCTTGAGCTCAAGTTACCGTCAGAAGAGTTGCAATCAAAGCCTACACCGAGTATTTTCTTACTCAAATCAGTGCTCCAACATTGCTTTTATTTTCCAGCCCGATGCGTCATGGGGCTTTTGTTAGAGTCCTGCCATACCCAACGAGTACAAAGGTCTCTCCACTGGCTCCATTTACGTGAATAGTTACAGGGCGCCTGTGGGCTTCTGTCCTGCAGAGAGGTATGACTCCTCCAGACCAACCTGGATAATTGTTGGCTCGTGCGCACCTGCTGTCTGAGTGCACAAAAGCGTATGTTGGTAGAATACAGCACTTTTCTCTACAAAACTTTCTGGTGGAAAGCAAGTCTTAGGCTGACTGTGGGTCAGGCGCAGTAAATCACAGCCTAAAAGACCCAAGCAGGACATTTATACTCCATGGACCAACCTTGACAAGAACTGTTACGACTACAGCACGCTACAGACCACTCAGAGCAAGCACATCAGCCACCATAAAGGACACAAAATCTCTCTCCGGCATTCCTGAGCCTTTGAAAGGCAGGCGTTAGAAAAGGGCACATGAGGAAAAAGTGGCAATTTACTGACAAGCTTCCAGGTAGGCCAGCAATATTAGATACTCCATCACTTAAAAAGAGCAGAATATAATTCCTCTTGTAATCAGGATGGAAAGGCATGTGGCCTGGACCAGCAGAGAAAAGATTGACTCATATTAAGTCCAACCCATTACCAAGTGTCAAGTGCTCCCTAAGATGGCTCACACGCTAATTTGAGGAGTCACCTGGTGGCAGCGGGTCACCAGCTCCCTCTACAGACAATCAGGACACAGCCGGACCCCTGCAGAACTGCTACAGCAGACGCATAATAACAAAGAGTCCCTTTAAACTGCCACCAAAGAGCAGAATTTTCCTCCTCATCACCGGCAATAATTATTCCACTCGGCGCCGAGTCCTTTGTCTTCCTCCACGCCGCGAGGTCTGGCCCGCTCCCCTACCCTGAGGTGGATGAAGAAATGGCTGCGATTGCATTAGCGCTCCCCAAGACACACACGAATGTGTCTTTTGTTTCTTTCCAGCGAAACAAAGAGCCGGAGCGATGGAGGGAAACGTAGGCGCCACCGGGCTGCAGGAAAAGTTCAGCAGCCTGGAACCAGGTGGTTGTTCGGAAACAAAGTGCCCAGACCGTTCGCAACGGCAATACTTCACCGCGGCAGCACACACCGGCGAGTGTGAGGAGCGAGCCAAGGCGAGCGGGATGAGCATGCCTGCCCACCCGCTGACATCCCGCAGCAGCGCCGAGCATGCAATTCAAGCGATGAGTGTGTAGGTGACACATATATACAATGACAGGGATGTAGCGGGATGAAAACCCGCATGCAGGGGTGGCTGCAGGGCGAGAGGAACAGGCTCACGAGAGCGACACAGCGTTGGGAGCAAGAAACTGCTGAATTTTCATCCTTGCCTTGACACCTCTTTGTTTCAGTATCTCCCGTCTGCAGGAGGTGGTATAATAATATCTGGAGGAGCAAGACGGGACTGCTTAAGGAGCGAACATCTCTCTCAGAATCCGCTGCCAGGCAGAGCAGCTCCAGCCGCCCTCGGCTCCTACCTGCCTTCACCTGCGATGCTGGGAACTTACTGTCCAGGGAAACAACATGATTTGGGTTTTGTTTTGGTTTTTTTTTTTTTGGCAGTAATATTACACTCTTACTCTGTACCTAATGAACATTTTGTTCTTTCTTTCCGTGATTTCTCAGTATTCGTAGGTGAGAGAAATATGCTCCCCCCTGCTCCCACCCGTATGAGGCACATTCTTCCAAAGACAATCCAAATCACAGGCAGGGGGCAGGGTATGTGTAAAAGTGGGCAAGCTGTTCGCTCCTCACAATAATTAGAGAGTGTTTCGATGCCAAGGAAAAAGAAGAAAAGAGTTGCACCTGCCTGTATTTCCCAGCCCCCCTCGGTGCCGCGAGCGTGCCAGAGGACACCTGGCCAGCTCTTCGCTTTGCTTAATGCTCAGGCTGCACTGACCAAAGTGAAGGTGGTCTGTGGCGGTGTGGAGGAGGACGCTGAGCCATCAGCCAAAAATACCTGGCCTGGGGGAGAGCTGCACAAATACCCGGTACCTCCCAAACCTCTCACGGAGAGGAGCTGTTCCCTCCTCGACACACAGAGAGCTCCTGGAAAACTTCAGAAGGGTCTCTTTCTCTACACCGTTGTGCACTTCTGCTGTCACACAGTCCCCTTTACCTACAGGTCCTGTTTGCAAAAGATACTGCAGTCATGTGGCCCTCAAAGTCGAAAACCCTTTATCATCCCCTGAACTGCTGCAGATCGGGCACTCAGCTTTTTCACATCTCCCCAACAATACACTTCAGCCAGGTCAGAGCATCACGTTGACCATCCCTGGTACTACGGCAGCACACGGGGACGAAGTGCTCTTTGTGCCAGGCTCCTAGCTAAGAGCTTAGGGTGCGAGATGAACAGTGTTTGGCCCTTTGCTGGGTTTGGCATAAAGGAGCTCATCAAACCCAAACCACTTCGGAGACGCAATAGGGAAAAGAAGTGGGTGGGAGAGGGCAAAGTAAGAAAAAGGGTCAGTTTGCCCTACTTCACCCTTACTTCTTAATATAGCAGGGTCCCACCTGTGCTCTGTGCATCCCTGTATCAGAAGCACAGCTGATGCGGGAGCTTATCTATGACAAACTGGTCTGGGACTAACACATACCAGAAGGCACCAGATCGCAGGACCCCTCCTTCACTCCTCAGGGCGTAAGGTGCTCTTTTGCACTATTATTTCTGAAATGCTGTATGAAATAAGCTGCTCGCTGTTTCCACAGAACTCATCTGACCCTGTTGCCGTCTCTGCCGCTGCACTGCTTGGCAGTACTTCCTTGGAGGAACTACAGTAACAAACTCAGATGCCAGGGCTTGGAGATAAGCAGCCAGCAAACATCCAATTTCCGTACAATGTACAGAAAAGAGAAGAGAAAAAAAAAACACCCAGCACCCAACACTAGGAGTCCCTAACGAACCAGGGTGAAAACCAGGACAAATAAGTAACAAAACAGAATAGATTTTCAATAAGGGCACAGCAAGTTCTAGCGGACAGATCTAGCAGATAGACAAGGAGAGAGGAGAAAGGACAGAAGGCAGAAAAGAAGATGGGAGGAAAGCAAGGGGATCGGAGCAGTCTGTCCGATGGAGAGGACGCTTCTGAAGCTTTTAATTTCCTTTATTATTATATAGATAGTGCCAGCTCATTGCAGAGCAACAATTAATCTAGCCTGGTAACCTACAGTCCAGTGCCAGATGTTTCTGCAGAAGGCTACTGACCTTTAAGCACTTCTTGCCCGTGGCACCCAATATAATATAACAATGAAACAATGACAAACATCGCTGCATTTCATTTATAATTTCAGCCCCAAGTGCCAGGTATTTGTTTTGATGTAACACTGTAGGCAATGCCACCTGGTACCAAACAGAAAGATCTTCTGCCATTTGGGCACTATGACTGCACCCCACATTACTAGAATTATTTGATTTGTTTTCCCATACTACAGTGTTGACTTCCTCAAGTTAATGTGAACCCTCTTCTCCATATCTGTTCCTCTCATCCCCTACGTTTCCAAGCAGCTCTCAGAGACGGGGCTTACGGGGTGGGCAGGGTGTTGCTCCTCTCCTCAGACTTAGGGGCTGCTTTAGTCCCTGCCATGCAGGGCACCTGCGGGTAAGCACCCACCCTGGAGGTGACCGGGGAGGGGTGATCACGAAGCCCCCGATGAAGCCCTTGGGGACAGAAAAGTGGGTTGAGCTCTCCCACCCTGCTCCATCACACCCACCCAACTGGTCCCTGCTTAGTCTCTCTCACCTAGCGGACTGGTCCTTACTCCAGCACCCTGCAGACTGGTCCCTTATTCATCATCTCCACAAACTGGTGCCCTCTCCACCACGCCCATGTGGACCAGCACTGGCACCCAAACCCCCTGGGCTGCAACTTGCCCCATCGTACCCAGCCAGCAAACTGCCCGCAGCAACATCCCCCTTAGGGACCTG
>VZSZ01007253.1:98941-249716 GCA_013398815.1 Ibidorhyncha struthersii
GTGGTTTCACCCCGAAAGGACGAAACCTGTAATAAAATAAGAGCCGGCTAACTACGGTCTGCCGTGGTTGTACCTTGTCCTCCCGTGCAAGGTGCGTGCAACAGAGCAGATCTTTCGGGACGGAAAGCACTTTGTAAACAAAGATGATGAACAGCTCATCGCACCTATCTCTATTACTATTAATACCCATTTTGGTAACAATAATCCTTTGCATTGCTATAAATACTGACTGTCGTAACCCCGCCGGCCCTGCCACGGCTCTCGAGATCTCCCTGGAGTTGGAACAGGCAGCATTTATTAAGCAGAAACCACACGAGGGTCTCCGCCTCTGAGGTGCGTGGGTGCCCCCCTGCCACACTCGCAGCCCCCGTGGGCAACCTCTTGCAGGCTACAGCCATACCCTTAGATTTTTGTTATGGAGACAAAAGGCTGCAGTTTCCACCCAGAAAGGGAGATGAAAGTGTATGAAAGTTGGGAAGAAGGAAAAAGGCACTGGCTGGACCAAAGAAAGGCCAAAATAAGACCGAGGGATCCTTTCCCTGCATCCCTGTTATCTGTTAGTCCAGTGTCAGCCCTGGAGAGGAGAGGCCGGCTCTGCCGGGGGTTAGGTAAGGCCAGCCTGGCAGAGCATCTCCAAATCCAAGCATAATTCTGTCGGACCAGAAAGTTGCTGAAAATCAGAGTATCTGGTGATATACGCACCGCCGAGCTGGAGAGGGACGCAGTGGATTTATAATGCAGCAGATAGAAGCAGCGCAGATGTGTTGAGAGAGAGAGATACTAATTGCTTACATATTTAAAACAGCATCTTTAGTCTGAATGGGAGGCACCATTAAGCAAAACAGAGCTATTAACTGGGGCCACTTGGAAAGCTGCCATTTTCCCTTCTGTGCACGGCTTTTTGCATGAATACAAAAGTACGTGGCTCAGGGCGTGATGCGCTGTCAATGTTGTGTGATTCCCACCGAGGGTGCCGAGGTGATTTGCACTGGGGTAACCGTGTCCATATGTACGGGGATTCACGACACTGGGTTTGTGGACGGGAAGGCGTACTCAGCAGAAGGCTTTTCTCTTTATCTGGATTAAATGGTGGAAGGAGCCCGTTACGGCCGATGTGTTTTCCTGCGGATTCTGAAACACTTGTAGACAGAGGAGACAAACAAATCACCGTTACATTTATAGGGAAAAAATACTACATAGGTGAGTCTGGTACAATTACACTGTAGTATGTAGGGCAAATTTACAGTCCAGTATACAGCTTTTATAATAGAGCATATTCAGGCCCCTGGGGAGAAAGTGATTTTAGGTGGTGTAAGTAGCCCCATAATTTACCTTCTGCATAAATCTGAGAAAAGCCTCATTTTCCTTCTGTTTTATTCTTCTTGGACTCCTTTTGCTCACCATATTTTGGAGTTTCGCAGCAGTGTGACTGGCCTGAGGATGAGGAAACAGGCTTTGAGGTGACCTTGCTGGTGCAGGGACTGACATCGGGGTTTCCCGAGATGCAGCGGGGCAGAGCACCAGTCCCCTGTGATTCGGGAGCACCACACCGCAGCTGGCTTCCCGTCTTACACGTCCTCGAGACCACAGACGGAGAGATCTGCTCCTGCATCTTTTTCAGCTCCATCCCAGGTGGTGTTTCGGCTTCTTTTGTCTGATCTTTCTGTTTCAGTTGCCAATCACGGCGTCGATGTGCAAAAGCAGAAATCTCGACGGGGGCTGAGCAATAAGTGGGGGGATCGTTCGGTGTGCGGTGGGAGTCAGTTTGCCTGGATGAGCACTCTCACAGGGGCAGGGACGTCCTATCTGCTGAGATGTTCCTTCTGCTGAGGAGTAGCTTGTGTTAAAAGACATGCTGGGATTTGACTCTACTCCTGCGTAAGTCAATGGAAATGCTGCTATTAACTGAAATGAAATAAAAAAACACCTCCTTGCAGGGTGAGCTGAGAGTTAAGCTTGGTGCCCTTCACTGGAGAGCTCCACTGCTCAGGGCTTGCACAAAGAGCTCTGTGAATCCCGTACTTGGTGTCATCTGTTGCTTTATTCCTATGAAAGATGTAGGTCGGAGAGAAAGGTCATTCTTCAGCTGATCAGGCTTCAAACACAGGGACCAGGACCTTGAAGTACAGCCAGTTTTGAATGAGGAGGCAGCAAGCTGTAGGGAAGACACAGGAGCAGTGCTGCTTGCTGACTTATTTTGTAATCAATTAACGAGGCTCTATAACAACAGCAGGCGCGACTCTGCGATGAAAACCTGGAGATCTTGTTGCATTGCTGAGGGATAAATTCTGCACGATCAGGAGTCTTACTACAGCGATAGAAATAAATTAATATAATAGATACTGACTGCAGGAGAGGACATTTTACTCTGCATTCGCTCTGAGTCCATCCTTTACAGCATCCTGGCCAGATTTGGGGGAGGAGGAGATAATGCACCCCAGTTTGGTGCGTTATTCTTTATCCTGAAGAACTGCTTTGGAGCAATTGCCATAGTTCCTCAAGTGTTAGTCATTCTGCACATTCAATTCGCTATGAATCCTCACATGATTCAGCTTAACCAGGTGCATAAATGTTGCAGGATTGGGTCCGTAAGCGTCCAGAGCCTCAATTTTATGTCTCATTTGTAAGATGGGTTGCAGGAAGATGAGAGCAAACTGTCGCAAATAGACTGTTGTGGTAGAGTAATATGTTCTGAAACATAATAAAAGGCCATTATATCTTCTAGTTCCTAATAATTTGAGGAAATAATTCTGTACCCAGAACATTTGGAGTAAATACAAAAAGGTGTACTGAAAAAAAAATCTTAGCATAACAGCAAAAGTAACTGCGCAAGAACAATATTGCATTTTGCTGCTTTGAAGGGAGAAGAGAAAAGAAATGGCATTTTTACATTTTCTTTTGACCTTTGAGAAATATCAGGAATATGTAATAGCCATATTCACCAACAATAGCTCAGAGGATTCCGAGAATAAGAGTTAAACACCTAGGGACATTTACAAACAACTGGCAGAGAGGCGATGAATTTAAGATGTGGGTATGAAAGGCACAGATACACAGAGAGTGCAAAAATAATACATATTTAAAATGCTTTTAATCTGTGAGAAGCATCATTGAGAAAGGTAGTGGCTCCTGAACAAGCAAAGGAGGGACAGAGAAGATCACCCATGAGGTCTTTGCCATGCTATGACGAATGATAAAACCTGGTGCAGCAAGAGGTCTCAGGAGACCTTTCTCCATCAAATTTGTAATGCTGTGAAACGCACATAACCTTTATCATATCCGTCAGCCAAAATGAACAAAGTTTACAGCCCGCCTTATGCAGCTAAACAGGACTGTGATGCGATGAACGGGCATGACAAATGGGAGCCTGTATTAACCAGGGTCGCAACGTCTCATTGCCTCGTTGTTGGCAACAAACCTGCCTCTAGGTGCTTTCTCCAATGAAACCCTCAGTCCTTCCCGCAAAAGTCAGGCAACTCCCGAGGGGCATGAAATGTCTTTTCCTCCCCAGTAAGCTCATTATCGGGAAGGAGGGATGCTGAGTCAGTAGGTTTGATGCCCTCCATCTTCTCCTGGACGCTCTTGCTGGTCTCTGCACAGAGCAAGGGATCAGAGAGTACCACTCCAGCATCACAAGTCCGCAGTCTCTTTGCTCATGGATGGAAAAACACTGGAAATAACCAAGCAAGTTCCAGCGCTGTCAAGCTCCTCACCTGGCTTTATTTGCTCTTGGGTAAATGTTTTCCAGCTGGATCCCAAAGCAGCTAGGTCCATTACCAAAGTGCATTCACCTGCCTCCTGGAGGAGCTGTGAGTCTTACTAAAAGACTCCCAAATGCTGGACAAATTAATGTTTGTTATAGGCAGGGTACTATGAATACGGTTTGCTTTTAAGAAGCAGACAGCACTGAGATACAGCCCTAGCAGAGGCATTTCGATGTATCCTAATGTCGTCGGATCTGAATGTAGCCACATCGGAAGGGTCTGTAATGTTCTGTGGTCCGTCCCCTGTTGAATTGAGCGCAGAAGCATCCCTGCAACTCATCTCTTAGGCTGGAAGGGAGAGCCCTTGCTTTCCTTGGAGGAAAAGCCAAAATCCTCATGATTTCCTCTTCTTGGGGATTTTTGCCATTGGAAGGAGGACTTCAAGTCTGTCATCTTCCTAATACCCAGAGTGGTGTAGCGGCAACAAGAAATCTTTAGTGATTCACAAGAAAGTGAGAAGAAAATTAAACTGTATTAATTTCAAGCTCTATTAGGATTTTAAGAAAGTAAAATCAATAGAAAAGGATGGACTCAGTAGGGAACATGACCTTATTTTCCCAGTGTCTGAAGGGGAAATGCACACAATAGAGAGACAAAAATACATCTGTAAAACCAGACTGGTTTCTTTGGTGTTGAAGAAGAGAAGTTAAAACGCTTACGTAAACTGGCATCCTTTGACTGGTGTTTAGGAGAAGTGTCCTAAAGAGAAAAAGAGCAAAAGCAAAAAAACCCACCCCCAAACCCCCCCCCAAATCCCCAAACCCAACCCTACCCATTTGTCCCTTCTATTTCTTTCTTTCCTGCAGTAATTTGCAAAAATGGTGTGATCCATGCAGCATTTCATCAAATATGACTCACCATTGTCAGAGCAAAATGTTTGATATAAAACAAGAATGATCTTTCTTTCTTTTTGGTCAGATAAGCTGGTTTGAATTAATAAAAATGCCACATTCACAATGATATTGATAATTTGCATGTGAAAAGCCTTCCACCTGGTAATGAAAACAATTTTTCAGTTTTGCCACCACTAGTCGCAAGAGATAAGGTCTGCTGTCCTCCCCTTCACAATTAACTGCGGACACACAAAAAAAGGGAAAAGGTAGAAAAAAGGGAAAAGGTAGCATATGTGTGACAATCGCAAAATGCCTGTTATCTGAACCCGATGCTAAGGCACTGATATTTCCAATTGCGGCTGCAGAGCTGGCACGCTCTTACAGCCCGGCCGTGTGCGTGTGCTGAGCCGGGCACCTCCAGGTTGGGAAGACAGAGCTCAGTACGTGCTTGTAGGAAGTTTTGATACCATATTAATGGCATTTGAGGAAAAAAAACCCTAAGACAAGTTTGTTTGCTTATCCCCTTTGTGGTTTGCAAGCCACTGGGTGGCAGTGCTGTGTGTGCACATGTGTATATATTCACACACATAATGGGGGGGTGGCCTCTTTTGGGGAAGGGGGGCGTTCAAACCTGGGTATGTTTTGCTCATCCTTGATACGCTGAAGGTCACCGCCCTGCCCAAGGCAGGAAGCAGGAGAAGACGGGGCTGAAAGATGCTTCAACTTTGAAGAGCATAGGTGATTGCTGCGTTTCCATCGACCTGCGTGAAACTCGGCAGCCAGAAGGAGTGAATGCCCGAAGGTCAGTCCCAGTGTGGGCACCAGGCCGATCCAAGCTGTCCCAGCCTTGCCTGCAAACCTGCGCTCGCAGCATTTGTCTTGCACTGTCAGCCGAGGAGCAAAGCAGCCCTTTGCCGATAGTCCTGAAACAGAAGCGGCACAAGGTACCTGCCTTGTTCCCTGCCTCTACCCTGCCCCACACGCTTTGCCCTTGTTCTTCCCACCCCATAGAGAAATAACAAACTCAGCGAGGCCATATTTTCGGTGACTCAGAAGATGCGCATGTGCCCGGTTTTGTGTGATGCGTGCACAGTTCTAGCATACAACCAGCATTGATTTGAATTTAACATCATCTCCCCCCGAGATAATTCCAAACTGACAAGTGTTTCTCACTTATAATGGTAGATTTTAAGTATCTGATAAACAGCTATAGGTTTCAGATGGCAAATGGAGACATCAGGTTTTGAATTTTGTCTCTTAATTGACTTCAAAGCCGCTAATATGTGGCATTTCTTTTAGGTTCGTTTCTGCAGTACACCTTCATCGCAGTACTCCTATCTGCGTTTCATGGCCCTTAAAGCACAGGTCATATTTGACTCTAGTTTTGGCCTGTTTCAAGTTGGCAGGTTTGATTAATCTTGTCCTATACTTGACAGATACCCAATTATTCTCCACGACTGTGTCGAGGAGGTAAATCTACCTAGTTTGGGTAAAAAATCCTACATGCAGGATGAAGAAATAAGCTGCGTATGGGCACCGTATGTGTGTGTGGGGGCCATTCCTGCAAGATTAACTTGAGATATTGGGCGGTTCGTGCTTGTGAGAAGTCAGTGAATAAAAGGGCTGGAGAAGATGACACAAGAATAGATAAAGGAGGAGGAGGAAATCTTTATGACCATCCTTTGGGGCCATCCAAATAAAGAAGACAGTGCTGCTAACCACTCGAAAATCTATCACCTTAGTGACGAGCACACCTGAGAATACCCGCCAGAAGGCTGTCTTGTTTTTTCCTGGTCTTCTTGTGGTCCTGCGGAAAATTTTGATCTAAACCTTCGCAAAATGTGCAAATTACAACAGCAATTAAAAAAAACAAAAAAAGAAAAAAAAAAATCGCGTGCACACACGGTCGTTTGCAAATGAGAACTTTTCTGCAAGGAAAACATGAGATTCAACAATATGTTCCATTTAGCAAAAATGACAAAATCTTAAGGGGCAATATAAAGAACGTAACTTTTCTTCTCTTCACCTCTTGCTAACAGTTAAAAATCTGCCGTGCAAAAGGCCTTTAATGCAATATCTCATCTCAGCTCTAGAAAAGCACTTGATTTCTGTCTACCGTGACTGTCGTTTTGCCCCCCATCAATAATAAATGGCTTTTTCTCCTCTTTTGTACTAATAATTCTCATCCTTGTCCTTTTTGGTGGGAAGAGCTGCTGAGTGAATTGCTTAGGCTTCAGAATAAAGGGAATTTTGAAAGACTAAAGTAGGGCAGAGAGGTTTCCCCCAAAGAGCTCTAACCAGAAGCTGCAGGGGGAGCACGGCCCCCAGGTTAGCTCCTCCTGTGGGCAAGAACAGAACTTCTTTGCCTAGAGCTCACCTAAGAGCTTGCATCTTGGTGGCCAACACCAAGGAAAAAAATCAGTGACATTTGATCCCAAAAGCTCTTAGGAGTGCATTGCAAACACCCCAAGCACAGCAGGAACAAGGTGAGACGGGATATTTTCAATATCATACCCCCGTTCTGGATCCTAAGTTAAAGAATCATAGAACCAGCAAATGCCAGGTTGGAAGGGACCTCAAGGATCATTTGGTCCAACCTTTTTTGGCAAAAGCACAGTCTAGACAAGATGGCCCAGCACCCTGTCCAGCTGAATCTTAAATTGATTCCGTGAGTCTAAATTTAAGGTTTTGAATGCACGACCCTGGTTGCGCAGCGCCATGCGCTCCAAAAGCCGTCTCTTTGGGAACCTGATTTGTCAGTTCAGTGAGCACGTTCCTCAGGAAGGAAAACTTTAGCGCAGCTTGTGCCTAAATGTGATTTTTTCGCTCTGATCTCAGATCATTAGTGTCCTCAGTGGCAAGGAATATGAATGATTGATCCGCTGCCAGACTGCACCTAGCACAGCGAGATACCAGCATAAGGGGGAGACTGCACGTAACGCTCCTGGCAGGTTTAAGTGCTCTGTACAAATGTAGAAGGAGTAAGGAGAGAGAAAAAGAGCCAGCATGGGGGAGAGAGGCCACAGGCATGTAGCAGACTTCCTGACCTCGTGATTATTTATGGTATTCCTAGAGGGGAAGAAGCCACGCAAAGATCATGAGCCTGCATGCTGCAGTAAGTGGTGTGCCTGCATATATTTACCAACCAACAACGCAAGGCACAAAATCTGCAGAGGGTGGGGAAACGCTTCCACTCCGTGTGAGGCTGTTGAACGATTAGGGTCAGGGAATCAGGGAGTTTTATTTGGAGGAACAAGAAAAGGTTTCCCTTGCTTCTTGCTATAAATAAATTACAGGACAATTATTGGTTTTGCTTCCTTGAAAGCCAGGGTGTTTCCTCTCCCAGCGCGCACCTCACCATGCTTTCCTCCTGGTGCGGCCAGCTCGTTCAAGGGCCTCCATAGGGAATTTTGGATGCTGATAGCCATCTCAGGCCTGTAAGAGAAAAGGCTCTGCCCGCACCAAGATACCTTGGAGATGGATTTCACAGCAAGCTGCTGTCTCCAGGGTCGGTGAACAATGAAGGGAGCCGTTGCAGAGAATAGGCCTCCAATACAGCACAAAAAAAGGCAGAATCTGTGTCAGCTGAAACCAGTCACGGTGTTCATCGCCCTGATGTATACTTGCATTGGCAGATGAGAACATTTATAAGGTACAGCATTGCATAAGGCAACCACATAAAGATTAACTGTGAACTCACTGAAAAGCCTGATCCTGTGAGGTGCTGAGTCCCTGCAGCTCCTGACGAAGAGCCCATTACCTTGGTCACCATAAATAGATGCTACTAAATTGGTTCACCTTTGCTTAGGACTGGAGCAAACTCTGGATTTCACCAGGATGGTGCAGTCAGCAGCGGGAGCTGCAGCAGCATAACAGGAGGCTGCGCCGTGCCGTGGGGAGAGCAAGGGGGAACACAGGGTATCTGATAGCACTCATCAGACCTTTCACGCCACAAAACATTAAACCTTAAATGAGGACACAGTCTCACTTCAGAGTTCTTGACTCTGATGTCTAAATTGGACCCCATCAGAAACAAGATCTTAAACAAAAGCCTGGGCCATCCCGTTTTGTTTCTGAATTCAGCTTCTGCTTCAGCTTTGGGGTTTCCAGAAGGAGGTAGCCCTGGTGGCCTGAGGCTTCTGGAGGTCTGTGGGGACACAGGGCACCAAGTGTCCCAGCTGCCTCTCCAGCTGTGCAAAGCTGAGGGTCTGATGACTTGAAGAAGGCTCAGAAGCATCAGCATTGACTCGAGGAGCTGGATTTAGTTACTCCAGGAGGGGAATTAATGCTTGGACTTGCATTCCATTCAAACTTGTCTGTCGTTCACAGATTCCTAGTGGAAAAAAAAATAATCTCCATTTATATATGGGAATATAATAATCAATCAAGCTTTATTGCTCCTGTTTCCATTCTAGCAGCTTATAACCACATAATAAAGGCACATAATGAAAACATCATAAAAACACACAATAAAAACACATTCACCATGCAAGTATTGCCATCTTAGCACATCCTGGATAGAAATGCTCAAGAGTTCTTGAGGCTTCTGATATGTACTAGTAACCTCCATAACACTGCATCACACCCACCCTTTCCACTCGAGGAATGCTATCTATTTAAACAACAATGGTTATGGAAGATGCGTGTAAATGTTTGGATTCAGCAAACTAAGAACAAGAAAGGTCTCCAGAAGAGTTTTGCCTTCTTGGCTTTACAAAGTTGGTTAGAAAATTCTGTGAGAAAAGCCTCTTCAGCTGCTTTACTTGTATTATAGCCCTTGTTGGAAAAACTGCAGAGATGGATGTTGTATTAACGCTCTTCTTCCCAGTGGTTTAAATTAAGGTTCATCTTCACAGGCACTTCTTTACTTTACTTTGAAGGGTGCAAACAGCTCACTCGGCCTCCCTGCTTTAGCTTTGTTTTCCTTTTCCTGACACTTTTTCATATCTCCTTGCTCTAGCAGAGCAGGGTTTGCTCTCACTGCAGATGACTCATCCACCCAAACATCCCACCTGGACTGGGGGATGATTCTGCACCATGACAAAAAGATATTGGTCTGTGCTAACCCTGCTTTATACCCAAACTGGTTTGATTCATGTCAGATGACTGTCACTGTGGTGCATTGAGATATCAGTGGCAGAGCAGTAGCACTCTCGGACTTCTTTTCCCACCCCATGTAGCAGCGACTCCTTTATCTGGGGATAGCTGCTTAGGTCAAAGCCTTGTGTAGCTGGCCACCGAACCTGCCCACTTGTCCCTTCACATATTTTCCAAGTTTCTCACACGGTTATTTCAGTGAGCAAATAGAAAGGAAATCAATCATCAGTCCCTTCAGTGACTTTGTCCTTCACTTCAGTAGTGCCAGAATAGTTACCTCTCACTTTAATAAGAGCCTCTTGAATTCTTCCCACTTTGAAAGATTTTGTTTGGGGTTTGAAGCCAACATTACAGTGACACTGTGAGCTTAATGGCTCAGCTACAGGTTGATTTTTCCTGTGTTTTTTTTTTTTTTTTAAAGCCACAGATGTTACTAGTAACATCTAAGACATCTGAACCTGGTTATCTTGGAAATTAAAGGCAATATTGTTCCCAGTTTTTTTCCAGCTGTTTATTTTGTGTCTTTGGGAAACACTTTGTACTCACATGGCTTTGCTTTTTTTCTCCATTACTTCTCTCTCCTTTGTTTGCTTGACACTTTCATGCAGAGAAAGGGGAGAAACATAAACTAGGCAAATGTGATTTGATCACAGAGCTGGTAGGGGGCAGGTACAGTCAATCATGCTGCCTTGAACTCTCTTGTGTGCGATCAGCTGGAGTTTGTTTGGAGAGAGTACCCTGAAATTATGTAGCACAAAGATGCCAATCCAAAGCCCACGATCAAGGGATGCTTTTGCATGGACTCTGGGTCGGGCATCGTATGTAAATATTCCCCCATATAATTTGCAGATGCAGGAAAAGCTGGAGGTTGTTTTACCGAAAACCCATAGATTGATTCAGCCCCAGAGCAGAAATTCCTGGCCCCAGTCCTTCAGTCCCTCTCCTGAAACATAAAACCACCATCAGAGGCATTTCCCGCCCCCCCAAGTTCTCAGCCTCTTCAGAGACACACTAAATTAACCTGAACTCCCTCAGTTTCCCTTAATCTTACAAAAATACAAGCTGCAAAGCAAACCCCTTGTCAGCAAACACATCACGGATGAAGGCAGCAAAGCCACCCCCCCTTACACCCAGCTCTGAGTTTGGTCCCTGGGATTTTAACTGTTCCTTTATCTACTGAAAAGGAATGTTAAAAAGTTTAATTGGCATGTAATGAGATAACTATAACAAGTTAATTAGTTCTCAATTAAATTGCGTTTACCATACGTTCTGAATGTGTTGTTAGCAATTAATGACACCTAATGAACTTGCAATAGCGACCGAGTTTACAACGATAAGGAAAATAATAATAATAACGCTCACATGTGGTTTCATAGTGCATTAGAAGTGACAAATGATTTAATAAGTATGTGGTTAAATCACCATATCTCATGCAGCCACTGCAAGGGAAACATCCAGGAAATTTATTCTGGCATATCTAACAGGGTCTGGGAGGAAACAATTGGCTTTCAGGATAGGTCTTGTTGGGAAAAAGAATTCCCTGAGAACTGTAGGAGAATTGCAAAAGGGAAGGGAAAGCAAAGCTGCAGGGTAAGGTCAGTTATTCAGTTTAGGCTTAAGAAAGCATGACAACAAAGGATCATGACAAACAGTTGGAATAAGGTGGAGATCCTGAGGTGGAAACCCCAGTGGATGAGGGAAAAGGGTTAAACTCTTTTCCAAGATCACTTAAGTAGGTGAGTATATGGAGAGCAATTTGTCTCTGTGCTTTGAGTTAACCTCCCCTTAAAGCATTGCGCCATTAGAGTGCCACACTGAATAGGCGTTGGAAGGAAAAAAACCCTACAAACTAATTTACATTTTAATGAATTTTTAATTGAACCAAAATCTGTTGTTTCTGTTTAAAGATGCAGTGTTGACTTTGTGGTCTGTGCTGCTGAGAGCCAAGTGGCATCTTAATGTGATAAAAACAATGATAACGCTAAGCTTAATTAGTTTTGAAAGCGTGCCTGGTAAAGTGGCGTGGAATAAAAACGTTACCTTCCTGCATCGAAGCCGAGCAGTGGCACCGGGCAAAGCCTGGACCCGTCGGCCGTCCTGAGCTGCGATGAAGCGAGAACCCAGACCTGCTACTTCTTGCTCGTGCAAAGCTCAACCGATTGCATGAGCGGAGTGGGAGAGAAAAACCTGCAACAAGATCACCCACAGTAACTTTAGCTCCATCTTCTCCTGCCATTAAATTCAGCTTTAATGACAGGCAGCACCTACTGGGGTTTCTCTAATCTCTTTTCTTTCGTAACAGGCTATATTGAAACGCCAAACCTGGGAACTGCGGTTTCCAAGGCCAGGACTTCTCATCCCCTTCTCTGTCCTGGAGCGTTCCTCCAGCAAAATAAACCGATCCTCTCCCTGTGCATCCAAACCTACCTAGAGCTAGAAGACAAGAGCCCTTGGGCTTGGATTTAACCCAAAATGCTACCCAGTATTTAGGTGCGTTGATTTGCTTTCTCTCCGAGGTACCTGTAATCCTGTTACAGACATTTTAAGGCGTTTTGTTGTGTTTTTAATGTCTTGTACTGAGTGATTTGCCAAATTGACCGTGGTGCACACATACCAAAGGAGCTCGATGAAATGGCAGGAAAGCAGCTATTTTAACACTAGTTTCTTGTAGGTCCTCTTCTTTCATCCTTCCTCTGGCTGCCTCTGCTCCTGGGAGGGTTGTTCTGTTCATAACACACCCCGGGTTTCACATAATTAAACCCTGGGTTTATTAGTTGTTATTTATTAGGTTATTGCTGGTTTGGTTGTACAATGAGCGTAAGCTGATTACACCCCTCACCTCCACAGAGGGCCTGAGCATCTGACACTCTAACGAACCCAAATAAAATCACAGCAATCAAAAACAAGCTATGGCAGCAGGTTTCAAAACCTGTTAAAATCACTGTGTGAGCTTCATCTTCAATGTCCTGCTGCTACCTACCAGGTCCTGCATTTTGCAGCAATTTGTTCCACTATTGCCCTGTTACAACACTTGAATTTGTATTGTGTATGAGTCACGAGCCTTCAATGCTCAACTTTGCCCTTTACATTATATGCCACGTTATTTTTGACTTTTAAAAATAAGGGTTCCCCCGACCAATTCATTTCATACCTCCTCCCGGAGCTGGTGGGCAGTAATCTGGTTCCCTGTTAACATGGGCTGGAAACATGTTCCTTCCTAAAGAGAGCAAGTTTGTCACTAAAAGCATCCTTACATGCATAGTGGGCACAGAATGATTAAGACAGAGACCTTCCACCTCATCACACGCCTGAATCTCTCCTTATTTTCAGTGGGAAGCAAGCAACTTTTCACTGCTCCATCTTTTTTTTTTTTTTCTTTTTTTTTCCAGCTGCTGCTGATTTCACCTTCGGAGGCGTTAGGCTCCAAACTCCCTTTCCCTACTTTGCTGCTGTGTCTTAGCTGCTGCTCTCTGGAGCTAGATTGTCTGAACAGAGCCACAGCTTTCCTCACATTGCCTTGGGAAGCTATTCCTGCCCACCCCTCCTTGCTTTGCAGGAGCCGGAGCTGTCAGCGAAGGCTGCTGTTGCTGGCTGTGATAAGCAGAGTGGTCCAAGAATAGCCCTTGGTCCTGACAGAGCATAATCCCCAGAAGAGCTGGCACATTAGGGAGTTAATGAAAGGGGAAAGAAGTCAGTGGGAGTTTTGAATTTCAAGCAGGGACACCAGGATCCCCAAAGCCAGGCATATCGAGAGAGGTAATGTACTGAGCACAGGACTCAGCAGGCTCTTGCCTTTGCACGAGACATCTCAGTGGGGATTCACCTGCCCGTTAGCAGGTTATCAGGACCCCTCTGGGCAGGCAGGGTGCTGATGAGTGCCAGCTTCCCAAGAGCAGATCTGGAAGAGGTTCGTGTGTTTCCGACGTATTGTGGTCTCTCTAAACTCCTTTCTCGACTTGGCTGCTGAGCACGAGCAGTCCCACAGCTGGAAGGCTGGGTGCAAATCCAGTTAGCAGGGCTGGGAAGCTCTCAGGGGACAAACAGAGACTGAGGACAGGCCTTTTTGCATGTCTTTCTGCTGCACTTGTGCAGGAGCTTGTCATTCTCTAGCCCATAGGAACAAGCTATCCAGAAATCCAGGAAACAGCTGCTAAATGGCAGAGACATCTGCATTTATACGATGATCATTACTGGAGTGTGTGAACTCAGCCTTCTGCAGATGAGCTCTAAATGTGGGTGGGTGTCACTTCATTTCGCTTTTTGCTTCTTCCTTCAAAAAGGGTCTTTCAGCAAATCGTGCCCTTCCTTCCCTGCCTTTCTCGTGTTTTCTTCTTTCTCCTCCCTCCTCCCATGCTGCTGCTGCGGGAAGTTAAACATCGAGTCAATTGAGCGATTTTCCATTTTGCTCTGATGGTTGCAGACATTTGAGGCCACCTGGAGCTCCTGTGACACCAAGTGATGGACCACACCAAGGGAGCACTGTCTCCCTCACTAATGAGCCTCAGCAGTGTGGCTGGCAGGTCCTGACGAGCGCGGCAGCAGAGGAGTCTCTCTGCCATAGAGGTCACCTCCTAGGCAGCTTTGGACATTTCCTTGGAGGGATTTGTAGCTGAAGGCTGTAGCTCTGAATTTACCTTGGTCTGGGTGACACAGGCTCTCAGACCCAGACAACATTCACTCTCCTGCTTTCAGAAAGAGAGTGATAATCAGTAAACCAGTCTAGATGCCAGGCAAAATAAATGGCAAAGAGGTAATCCACCATTATTTACTGACGAGGTCTTTGCTGTCTGGTGGGTCTGGCTGTTGTTGACACCTTCAAGACCAGACCTCCTTGCAAAGCCAAGAGAGAGGCACTGGATGTGCAGCCCCAGATGAGTCTGTCAGAGCCTATCAGAATCACAGAACAGAATCACAGAATCACAGAATAGTCAGGGTTGGAAGGGACCTCTGGAGATCATCTAGTCCAATCCCCCCACCAGAGCAGGGTCACCTACAACAGGTTGCACAGGACAGCGTCCAGGCGGGTTTTGAATGTCTCCAGAGTGGGAGACTCCACAACCTCTCTGGGCAGCCTGTTCCAGTGCTCCACCACCCTCAAAGTAAAGAAGTTCCTCCTCATGTTAAGATGGAACTTCCTATGTTCAAGCTTGTGCCCATTACCCCTCGTCCTATCAATGGGCACCACTGAAAAAAGACTGCTCCCATCCCCCTGGCATCCTCCCTTCAAGTATTTGAAAGCAAATCAGGGGTTATTGCACCCCAAGACATACCTTGGAGGTGTACCTACTGCTGGCATCTGTCTACAAACACGGAGAGGGTGGGATGTGGAGCTGACTGTGCTTCTGCTGAGCTTTCACGTGGAGTGGGCACAGCTGGTAGTTCCAGCACAGCAAAAGCTGAATATCTGTTCCCAAGTGCTACCAGTTGCAATTTACCCACCAAGCACTCGTTACAAAGTTGCTAGTTGCTTTTGTAATGGGCTAAAAAGAAAATAAAAGCAAGCTGGCTAGTTGCCTTTTTGCCTATTTAGGTGCCTATGGCTCAGCACTACAGAAAAGACACTTCTGAAGTGAAGGATCCCTTAGAGATTATTTCTTTCCATAGCTCTATATAAAATCTCTCTACTTCTCCACCACAGCTGAATCAGATCCATTGATCTTACACTGCAAGCTTTGCCTCTCCCTTTTTACCTGCTTCTGCCTCTGTTCCACACAGTCTGGTAATGATTTTGAGGTGCAAGAGCTCAGTGTCTCCTCATAATACATACACTTGTATCACAAAGCCTAATTTTGGATACCTGGATGGAAAATATTGTCAAGGTCCCATTTATGAAAATGCCTTTAGTTCTGAGAGAAGGATGATTTTGCAGTTCTGTTTAGGAAAATGAGGACCACGAGGGCAATTTAGTGCGGAAAGGTCCACAAAGCATCTGTTCCACACGCTGCAGGCTACAAAACACTTTCCATCTCTCTTTACTTAATGTCTACAGGAAAAAAAAATAGGCCCACAATGCATTTTGCTGCAGGAAGTCTCCCTATGTTCTAAGTCAGCATCTCTGGGAGAGAAAGATGGGCTTATGTGAATGTTGCTGCAGTGGTTTAAGATGTTGCCTTCTCCTCAGAGGAGAACACAGACCTGGACCTCTGCTGCACCCAAGCATGTTCTGCCATCCTTCTTCAAAGCCACCATCACCACGTGTTGCAAGGTACAGGCCTGAGAGCAGAGGAGGCTGAGGCGCTAAGCTGAGGGCAGAGAAGCTTTGGCAGATAGGCAGTGAAACAGCCGGAGGCTGGAATTTCTTAAGCTGTTGCAGCACGAGTTCATCTGTAACCAGGCGGTCCTAGTGAGTGCATAGCCGTACACCCATTTCCAACAAGGCTTAGGTCAATTGTGATCATTTTGTTCCCCAGCTCTCTAATGGGGATAGGCATAGAAAAGCTGTCTTTCTAAGTGGAATGATATAATTGACTCAAGCAGAGATCAGAAACTCCTAGGAGATTAGGACTGCAGTCGTCTTCGAATGTGGATAGTTCCTCGTACAACAGAGCCCTGACTTTGGTTAGGCCTACTGCAAATTAATAAGTGTAATAAATTATATAATGGATGGAAGAACTTAAACAAAACACTTCTGGCCAAGAAGGTAGAAGTGATTTTTCAATAGCGCACTTCTCAGGTTTTCACCAGGCTTCAGCTGCTTTTTGAATAATGAAATAGATGAACAAGTGAAATACATATGCCTAAACCACGATCCTAATTGAAATACATTATGGTCAAACAGGGCATGTTCTACACAGGCAGAGATCAGTGTGATAAAGCAATGAACAAGATGGAATAGTGCTTCAGAAGTGTTTAAAAGCTCTTCCCATTCGGCAGGAGTGGCTCACATTTGCAAAACATTTATTCAAGTCTTAGTTGAAAATAAATCCTTGAATGTAGCTATGCTATTCAGAGGTTGCAAAGTGGCAGTGGCCTCTTTAATCATTGTCCCATTCAAGCCCTAATCAGTGCAGCATATGCAGGAACCAGTGGTAGGAGCTGAGAATTCACCTCCTCAGCAGGGTGAGGTTGTGTGTGTCTCTTCTTTCTAATTAGAAGCTCTATTCAAATGTTAATCAGCAACACCATGATTAAAGAGAACATTTGGACATCGCTTCAGTGATGTGGCTAAAGAGGTTTTTCCTTTCTTGTAACAAATAAGGATGTTGTTCTCCTGGTGGGAGTCTGTTTTTAAAGTCTGACTTCACCTTATCAGTGAGGATGTCACCCCTCCTGCACGATGCTGCAGCAACGGAGGGAAGTTGTTTTACCTCCAAGACCTTCTGCCTTTTGTCAGCCATCTGGGCCACTGGTCCTCAGTAAATGTGGTTGGTTTGCTGAGGCAGTGATGAGGGACTCAGCCACCACAGCTGAGAGAAACTTGGGAAATACTGAAGACAAAGATGGCCTAAGTGAAGGTCACAGGAATAAGATCTCTGCTCCCCCAATATTAGCTTTGAGCTCTCTCCTCAGCTATTCCAGTGCTTTAATGCCCTTCTTATCCCATCACTTCTCTGCCAATATAGGCTCCTAAACAGCCCTGCTTGGATTTTTGTTTAGAGAAAGGAAGAAAGTCACCAGTGGGGTGAGATGAAATCAAATTAATCTGAGCTGAATGGGAGAAGTCAGTGAAGGAATATTATAACTGGTGGAAACGGACATAACCCTGCAACTGGAAGAGAATAAACCACTGGAGATTATATCAGGATGACTCCAGAGCAGACAGAATGAAGATGGACCACAGAACCAACGGGCGCTTTTCCATCCAGAATTTCTCTGCTCTCCCATATTCAAAGGGAAAAGGTGCTACATGACTAGAGACCAAGTCCTTCTCCAACACCTTCTCCTGAGGTGCCTGCGTCACATGCCATGCCTTGCTCTGCGATATCACATCATTCCCAGTACCTTCCCATGCCCCATAATTAGGGGAGACAAAAAGCTCTCTTGTGTTTCTTCTGAGAGATGAACTCAGCTGGCATAAAACGAAACCATTTGTCTAATGGTCTAATATTTGGAAAAAATCCCTTCAAAGAGAGTGTACTGGAACTGGCAAGACCTCCAAACACATGAAATGATTTAATTAAAGGTGACAATTTAAACGGAAATTTTAGTGGACAGTGACCTCATTGGAAGCCTGTATTCCGCTATTACAAAAAGTTAGAAGCAGGTGAGACTGCCCTCCCAAATCAAATGTTGTAACATAACCAAAATCCTGACACAAAAATATTCCTCTGAACTCTGGGGCCAGGGAGGACTCCCTTCATTTGCAGCTTTCAAAAAAAAAAAAAAAAAGAAAAATCAAAGCAATCAGTTCATTCATTTCTGGTGGAGAATTTGGATGCTACCCCCTGCATCAATGCATAATCCTCAGCACAGCGTTCGTTAAGCCATGATGATTCATGACTGGCTTCTCCAGCTGAGACACAGGGTGGGTTCAGCCCTGAATTGCCCTCACTATCTGGAGGCATTTAACTCCGGGGATGACAACATAACAGACTGCTGTGGGTGTTTTGAGGCTGACTCTGCTCTGCAAAGCTAAGTGTTGAGTTCAGCTGAGTTTCTAACAATACAAAAGGAGGCAAGAAGGGATTCAACCCTGCACTATATATTATATATGGTTGCTTGGGGCAAAAACTACCAGTGTCTTTAATTCTTCTTGGTATTGTACAGGGAAAAAAAGTGGTGGCAATAATAAGCTGTGTGTTTGCAGAGTACTTCCAGGCTGGATTAATTTTTAAAATCAGCTAAAGGTTAGCACAGAGTCATCAGGGACTTCTGAAAATTAGGGGTTTTCAAAGCATACAATTCCCATGTTGAGATGCTGTTAGCAGTCAATATCCGGTATGAATCTTCAAATATCAGCTGGGCCTTCAGCACACCTTTATGTCACACTAATAGACATTCACATCTCAGCCACCACCACTAAAAGTGTGACTCTCTGAATTGGCGTCCTGTCCTATCTAATGGAGATAGACTGTAATCTTGGGAGGCATATCCATGCCGGGTTTGCTGTATCCAGCATGGACAACAATGATAGTGGACATCTGATGGAACAGACAGATGCGGAAGCTATGCAAACTGATGGTCTACTGACCCATAGCAACAGCCACATCCCTCCAGTGTCACTGCTTGCTGATACCTGCACGAGGTAGATTAAGTACGGCTAAATCGACCTGCCCACACGGCAGCGTAACTACACAGAGAAATCAGGGGAGAACTGGCATCGTATCAAAGCGTGCCAGAGGGAAGGTGAGTAAGAAACAACTATTCACTGTTCTTGCAGCAGAAGAGCAACGGATCATCAAATGAAATTCTCAAATTGCAGAGTTAAGCAAAGAAAAAATAAATACTTTTGCACACATACTTAAAATGTGGAGTATATTGCCACAGGATTACATGGAGGTCAAAAATATTCATGGCCAGAAAAAACTGGCAAGAGCCATTAAAAAGAAAGACTTAAACATTGTCCAAAGAAGTGCATACTACCTAAAGGTGAAAGGACACAGAGAGATGTCTCCTCTCATCCTCTACAAAAAGCTTCTGCTGCTGCTGGCTGTTACAGACAGAAGCCTGAGCAAAGCGGGTGTTTGGTTCAGCTGAGTACAACCATTCTTACATCCTTATAAAAAAAAATAAAAAATGTTCTGTTCATGGACTTGTCCTTTCTGGGGAAGTTCAGGATCTCCAGATATCATTCTGACAAGTTTTGGAAACTAATCAAATATGCGTTTGACTGATGCTGGACAAGGACTGTCTTGTTGGCTGATTGCAGTTAATCCCAAGAGTGCCTCCATAGCTTAATGGATTACCATGACTCCTAAAGGTCAATTCCTACTGCCGGAGCACTCCCAGGATAGATGAACCCCATGTTAGCAATGCCATCCATGCCCTTACACAATCAGGATAGCATTGCATGCTTCTTGCACTCAGGGTCTCAGTTCCTCTGTCCCTCACCGCGAGCCAGCAGACTGAGAGGAGCCTGTCTCAGCTTCCCAGCTGCCTGGGTCTCCAACATTTTACTGCTGTCACCGTGGCAGTGTCTATACAGCATAATTCAGTGCTCTGCAGAGCTGTATCAGCCAGCTCTGAGTCAGGCAGCATCTGCACTATTGGCATCTGAGCTGCGTGCACGTGGAGCTCCCTGGAAGTTAACATATATTATTTCTCACCCACAGGGCTACTTTGGTGTCTCCTGCACTTTTGCGCCACGGAGACACACCTTTTCTCAATTTCAGGCACACGGTGATGAGGTCTAACAGCCCCTTTGCTCATCGCTGAAATGATAAAGACAAAAGACTGCAAAGAACAGCCACGTCAGTCTGTGCCATCTCAACACGTCTTGCTCTGCTCCCCACCAGCCTCAGGGAGGTGAGAAGGAAGATTGACAGGATTAACACCGCACCAGAAGTATAGACTTACGGCTTCAGTTGTTAGCGCAGTAGCATCGAATTCAGGGGTGAAGCTTAGCAGGGCAAGCAGCACATCCCTCATGGTTTCTGCATTCCCAGCCGCCTGCAAGAGCCCTGCCAGCCTCCCTGGTGCCATGCAGGTCCCAGGTGGTCCAGCGGGCACTTTCTGGCCATATCAGAAGCCCACGCTTGGAGACATTTTGTCTGCAGCATAAGTGAATTGTGTCTCAAGGCAGCCTCAGGTCTCTCCTTATGTTCACTGTGGTATTGCCATTTCAAGAGCTTGACCTCCTGTGGGCAAGGGTGAAATACTCTCAGTAACGAGCTGGCTCTTCTTAGCTAGACTGAGATCAGCTGGTGCCATTTAGCTAGGGCCAGCCAGTAGGTATCACTGCACTGGCATGGTCCTTGAGAGCTTAGGAGAAAGACTGGGAATAGGGTGAATTCTCTGTCTCCTTAACTTTCACTTAATGAAAACACAGCTTTGCATCAGACCCCTTCCGTATGCCTAAGCATTGGGCACTTTCATCTGGCAATAAAATTCCCTTAAAGCACTTAAAATAAAAAAAATCACAGAGCTACAAAACACTGAGATTTTGATCAGAAACCTTTTTGCTTCCCACGTACTAGAAATACGTTCATATCCTTCTTGCTTGCTTCTTTCAGCTAACAGTATCTCCAGAGGAGTTCTTCCAACTTCACCTATTTCTTGGCTTGTAAAGAAATAAAAATCTTGATTGATAATTGCAGGCTGATGTACAACACTGTTGCCTGAGTCATGGTTTTCCCACCTCCCATGGGAGGCAGCACGTATCGAGTGCTGAGCTTGCTCTTCCAGTGGGCAAAATTCTACACCATCAGATCTACATAAACATCCACAAGGTCACTTCACTGGGCAGGGAGAAAGCAAATAGATAAACTCGAAACATCTCCTTGCCCTTGTCTTTACTCCTGTTACCATCCAGGCGTGAGCATTAGTCTGTTTGCAGTAGGCCATTTGTTTTAAGACTGTATTTGGCTCAACAGGGAGTCTAGACAGAAGAGTACTACGTTAATCTGACAACTTCCCATTGCTGTTCCATGCATCGAGCAAATCTTGGACGAGCTGGTGCCTCAAAAAGCGTGGGTTGGTCCTGCAGGGAGGCTGAGGCAAGGGCTTTACTGCAGAGCAGCCTGGAGGAAAGGTTTTGGCTGACCGTGCCAGGTCTCCTCTGGAAGTAGAGGAGGAGGGTGGTCACCTTCCTCTGGAGCAAGGCTGAGACCTTTCAGGGTGCCATTACCACAAAACCCTTTCCCAAATCATCCGTTAAAGGGGTGGTGGATCAACTGCTAATGCCAGTGTGAATGAATAGATAGTTTTAGGGCAGCAGGACTTTGCTTTCCATACAGTATAAATGACATAAGGCAATGGGTCCTACCTCAGCCTGAGTTTGGACCCCAGTGGGACCCAAGCTGGATCCCTTTGCTGCTTGCAAAAATCAGCAGTAACTGGAAACGGCTGCATCTTATTGACGTGTCTTCCAAGGTGCTGTATTTCTCACCCCAGGCTGTTCTTTGCCACCCAAAAGCACCCTCTTAGTACATATTCTTTGGCATGTGTAGGTAAAGTCTGCCATAAAGAGGTCACCGTGTGGCTGCTTTCTTTTAATGCCATCCATTGCCATGGTCCCAGGCAGCCTCTCAGCAGAGACCAGCCAACACGAACCCTTTTGGGGGTCACCAGGGATTCCGGACCCACATTCTCCATGCATGGTTGACAAACAGGGGTCCAGGCAGCCTGCCAGGTAGAATGGTCCCACTTTTAATACCAGGCTCCCAATACTGATACAATAGTTCTTACAGCAGCAATAATCAGCCACAAAGCCACGGAAAGATGGGCAGGCCAGGTTCATTTTAGATAAGGTAACCGTGAAAAAATGACAGCATGACAGACAACTGCGTGAGGGAGAACCCTCTCTGCAGCTAAGGCTCTGCTGACAAAATGATGCAACTTCCCAGCTGGTGCTGCTCAGTCAGCTCCAAAGCTTCAGCTGCTGGTGGTTCTCAGATGACACCTTCCAGGTGGGATTCTTCTCTGAGGAGAAGGAGGGAGGGAGTGAAAGTTATGAGAGATGTGGCTATTTTGGGATAGAGAGCTCTGGAAGTCCTGGAAGTAAGGATGCACATGCCCGTGGCACTGCACAGTTGGGGTACGTTTGTATTTTGCTTTGTTGAAAGATGCTGAGTGCTCTCTCAGCGAGGTCACGAACCCCATGTTCATCTACGAGCACCCAACCTCTGTCTTTCCACCCCAGTTCTCCCCGCTAAGCATACATGTGCACAAAATGGTCAACAAATTGCCAAAACCTGCTTCTGCGGGCCAATATCACTAGTCCAAAGCCCTGGACGTTACACAGGGCAGGGTGCACTGGCTTCCTCCAGCTCCTGGAAATGAACGGCAGATTGCAACAACTCCTGTGCACCCAGTTGGGCACTATGCTGGGTGAGAAGCACACGCCTTTTCCCAGCGATGCTCCTGGCTTGCTTTAGCCCTGGTCATCCCTTTGCCATGCGGTGTCCGGAGCCAGTGATGCTGCACACGTGCAGCCCTGAGCAAAAGGGACCGGGGAGGCGGCTCCAGAAAAAGATTTTTGGCTGCAGCTCTGAATACTCCTCTGCCGATGAAATATTTATGATGACATGTTGCCTAGCAATGACCAGATTGCCCTGAACAGGCAGAAGATAAAATATACTATGGGATGTGGGAACGAAGGAGAGACTGTGAAGGGTGGAAAAAAAAAAAAATCAAAGAAAAACCAGTTCCAAATGGCCACTGATTTTGGTGGGCTTAGAACATTTTACTAGTAAGAGATGAAAAATAGATTTTGTTCAGTAAAAAGTGTTGGATTGGTCAGACTAATTTCACCAGCTAGGTAGAAGGCTTACAGGGATAAAAGCAGGCGGTCAGGAAGCACTTAGCTGTTATGTAGCAAAATGGTTTATTTTTGTCACTGCTCGGCGATGTGTGTCTGGACAGCACTGTCCTGTGGTGTTTTCTTCCCTCTCCTTGTCAATGTGCCAAAGCTAATTAAAGTGAGCTGGGTCTATCTGTGAAGTGGGATTTACAGAAACAAACTAATCAGGAAGGCAAAAATAGCATGTATTTTTGTCATTTGGAGGGAATTGGTTGGCTCAGAAAGAGGATGGAGTGGAGAGCCGACATCAGATGTCGTCTGTTTTGCCATCTGATGCTCCTCATTCGTCCTGGTGTATACCGAGCACTTTCAGATTGTTTTTTTGCTTTTCACCTCCTAGGTTTAACCCCATTTCCAACAAGCTGAAGAGCCAACCAGTGAGTGAGCTAGCATTTCTGAAAAACAACCGCTTTAAAAAAGCTGCCGGTACATTTGCTTTTTCATGGACCTTGGTATAAAAAAGGGGGAAAAGGGAAAGAGAGGAGTTCTTTTTCTGTGAAAAGAGAACATCTTGTGACTTCATTGGCAGTATTTGTTTGCCGGAGCCTTTGCGGAGGCCAGCTGTTAATAGATGGGCTGCATGAGTTTTCTCATTCAATTTATCACCAGTCTTGCACAAAATGATTCTGCTGCTTTTGCGGGGGCACAGTCAATCCAACTATCTCACGTACCTAAAGAAGCCCTGATTACTTTACCATCCATTGCCTGGCAGTCTTTATTCTTTGAATAGCCCTGTGGGGAAGGGATTGTTCCTAGCTCTGTTTTACAGATTCACAGAGAAGTAGTGCTTAAAACCAGAAGGGAACTTTGCATCGTCCAACCTAACACAGACCGGGACATTTCGTCGTTTACCCCAGTTCTTTGTGCATGACTGATGTTCTCCTTCCCCATGGTACCTCATCCTACCACCAAAAGATGAAGACTCCCTGAAGAGCTTGTTGCTTTGCTTAATCTCTTGGGAAACTGTGTTTCATCTCAAATCAATGCGCGGCTGATTTCAGCTCTGAGCTGGGTGGCTGAGGCACAGAGAGCCATAATCCTCAAAAGCAAGTAGGCTCTTCCTTTAACCTGAGGATTCAGTGGGCTTTAAGCACCTAAATTTTTTGAGGACCTGAATCTGTGTGTTGCTCAGGGATCCTAAAGAATCAAACCAGAACTTCTGGATCAGAAATGCCACACTGGCTCCCCTTTCCTATCCTCAAAAGGAGTTCTCCGAGGGTTAGTTTCAAAGGTTTTCACCATCCTAAGGGATTCAGTCAACATAAGAGCTATTTGCAACAGCCACAAGTTTGGTTTGTTTGGTGTTTTTTTTTCCAGACCACTTCAAAGTAATCCCCAGAGGCTGTAGTGGAGACTAGAACATGGTTAAAGTCCATTCTCAGAAGATACTGATAAACTGAAGAGAGTGAAAAATATTCAGGTCTGGAGTGGGTGATTTATGGTGACAGATGAGGCAGAGTGTTGGCTAAATGTTGTGTTGGCTAAATGATGACTAAGCAAGAAGGTACTAATGGCAAACCTATTTGAAAAAGTATAAAATATCAAGGGCAAAGAGCAACCATTTCAGGTGGGTGCATGAGAGTGTGCGAGGGAAAAGTGTGGGCCCACTGGCAAAATGACATTCTCAGCAGGGAGGTTGTGGTAAACTGAGGGACGGTCTCCGTAGGGGTCAGAGGAGATAATGTGTGACTTTAATAATCAGGCTGGAAACCAGCAAACAAACAAATGTATGGGAGGGACTTTCCTGGCCAGCGCTGTGGGATGGGACCGGTGTTTTCCCTCCCCGAGTCTCAGCACACCCGTGGGCTCTGGTCCCATCATGCTCCTTCAAGCATTTTGTCGACAGCTTGCATTTCTGCACCGCTCTGGCTTCGTGGAAGCTTTTGCGGCTTCGTCATTTTGACAGGCCGATTCTATGACATTTTCTCCTCCGCTGGGTTTGCCAGGCAGAGACGACACACGCTAGTCGAGCTCCCGGCCTCGTCCTTCCACAAAGCAACCCTGGGGCACCTGCCTGGGCTGCAGCGACGCTTGCCAACCTTGCAGCTTTTCCCCCCAAGTTTTATTCAGAGCAGATGTTTAGCTGCGCCCCTTGGGGATGGTCACTCAACTGTTTGCGTGGTGGAAAGAAATCCCGTTCTCTAAGGTGGGTGATCATTGCGGAGCTGTACGACGGCATCGGGGTGTTTGTGCCATCTTCTCGCAGCAGTTCTTGGGACAAGGCTACCTCGTCCCCTCCCGACTCTTACTTAGAGTCAGTGTGCGGGAACTAATTGCTGCCTTCTTTAATAGGTAAACCAAGGGCTGTTTAACCTTTGGTGACTGAGTGGATCTGGGAAATAAATTGAACAGTCTTAAACACAACAAATTGTATGGTCAAAAAGAAGCAGAATGAGATGGCAGGTCCGTTCAGCTGCTAAAACTGAGGCGCAAGGGGCCAGAACATGACCCTCTCTCCTCCATCCGAATAAAAGGCTGTCCATCAGAACAGGAATTCAGGGGTGGGGTGATCAGATATGGCACGTCTGTGTCAGGAGCCAGGCTCATCTGTTACCACTGATGGACCGTCACCCAGGAGATATTCCCCTCAGCACAGGATCAGATAAAGCTGAGTCAAACCCATGCCCTTGAGGAGATTTCAAAGGCCCTCACTTCTTACCCGATGCTATCGCTTTTATTAGCAGCTGGAAGTGCAAGATGCAGTGAGGAAGCACCAGCTCCCCTGGGTTCAGTGCCTGGCTTTGCCAGTGATTTGCTGGATGCCCTTGGAAAAGCCAATTAAGTTTTTGTCGCCTCGGATTTCTCAGTTGTACAATCCAGAGCTGTTCGCAAGCATAATTAACTCATAATCTGACCCCAGTTTCAGGCGTGTGGTTTGTAAGAGAAAGGCATGATTATTTCAAAAATCAGGTATTGAAAGTATTAATAGATTGTTAAGGCCTGAAGTGATGACTGTGCTAATTTATTTATACAGCATTTGTCAACCAGACCACAGAACCTCTTCCAGCAGTATCTACACTGCAGGCATGCCTGTAAGTCCTGTGTGCTACAGCACACCCTCGGAAGAGATGTTAAGTCCTGATTTAAAGATCTCAAGTGACAGAGACTTCATCACATCTGTAGGTCAGCTGTTGAAAGGCTTATTTACCTGCATCGCTACAGTATACCATATTGCCAATCTGAGTGTATCCAGGATCAGTTCCCACCGCGAGAAGATTAGAAAGCCGTAAATGTGAGCGATCTCTAACCCAAGTGGGAAGCTACAGACGGTGACTGAGTGAGCTCTTTGCATTCTGGTGGGTAAGATGAATAGATTAGGGTTTAAGACTCACAGAATAAAGCAGGTTTTCGAGATCTTAAATCATTCCTGGAAGCCCTCTCCAATTTTTCCAGTGTCTTTCTTTGAGTTTTAGATGCCCAAACTGAAGAAAGTTCCAAAACTGATCTCACTGACATTGCATTTAGATGTAACATTTCTGCACTACTTATAATCTCTTCCCTTATTCATTCATGGCTCATACTTGTGCTCTTAGCTACAGCTTTGTCTGGAAGTTCATGTTTGACTGGTTTTCTACTGTGATACCCTATTTCTATTCCAACAGAGTTTTTGAACACTCTCAGAATATCTGTTTACAACCTGATCAATGTTTAGACAAAAGGGTAGGATGAGTAACTTGATATTTTGATCTAAAATAACAAGTGCCCAGAAGTCAGTCTGAGTTGGAGTCAAATTCACAGCTGGGGTTGTTCAACCAGGACTTGAAAGGATACCCTGAATGGAGACTGGAATTAACTTTCAAGGTGGGGTTTGCTGCTGGAGCACATCAAACCTGGCATTAAGCTTATAAAATGCACTTCTTTTTTTTTTTTCTCTCCCCCCCCCCACCCCCACCCCGTTTTGAGAAAGAACCAGTTAAGGGAATTACACAGGATTAGTTGCTGCAGACATTTATTCTAAACTTTTTTAGTGCTGAAATGGGAAAGTAAGGAGGACCCCTGTTCTGAACTGGGACAATAGAACAAAACACAGCCAGGAGCAGGGGAGCTTGGGCTACCCATACAGGAGAGAGGATGGACAGGGAGAACAGGGAGAACAGAGTTTCACTGTTGTGTGTGTGACATCTGTTCCTTGCTGGCACCTTACCTAAATACAAAGTCTTTGCGATGCGTCTGTGAGTTGCTGTGGGACCACAGATGACAGTCCTCATGGACATCTAATAAGGGCCCATCTCAAGTGCACAGCCGTGGGGCCAGGACACAAGAAATTACCAAAAAACCTTTGAGTCACCAGGCTATAGAAAAAAATCAGAAACAAAACGTGTCCATTAAAAATTAATTAAAAAATAACCCCTACTGCTTCAGCATGGCTCTCAGATATGCCTTCATGCAGGGAAGGAGGAGGGTGTGTTTTTACAAGGAGCTGTTGGAGTTGTCTCTCAGAGGCCACCTGCACCTTCTTTTGTTGCTCCTCTTCTGATCAGGTTCCAAACTTCTTCCCTTTGTTTGTGTTGCTTTACATCCTCCACCCCCTGGCTTGTGAGGAGTAGCCTAAGAGTTAAAACGGCAGTGCAAAGCCCTGGCTCGCCCTGGGATACAGCGCTGTGAAACGCTGAGGCTCTCGCATCTCTTCTGTAGGTCACAGAGCAATTAGCTGGAGTCTGACCCGGGTGGGAGGCTCTAGGGCTTGGCAAGAGGAGCCTTCCTCTGCCAAGCTGCGCCGAGCAGCTGGCACACGTCCTGTGTTTCCACCACAGCCCTGCTGAAACCTGACTTTAAAACAAATTAATTCCCTGACAAGTATTGCAAATGCTCCAAGCAAAGATAACCCCGTGGGCTGCGGCGTCCAAAAGCCTTCACCTTGTCACTGCCAAGAAGAGCTGGTGATTGCTCCAGCTATTCACTGACCGCTTCTAGAGCATCTTGCACAGACATAGGATCGTGCAAACCTCCAAGGAGTGTCCCTCTGCAAAGCTGTCATCCATGGAGGAAGACAGAAATCGGGATGAGGAATACAAGGAAGACGCAGGACAGCGGAAGCACAGATTGAGGAATGGTCTCTGGGAAAAGCTCTGTGGGAAGCGAAGGGTATTGTCAGGCAGGAGAAGGGTATTTCACTAAATAGAAGGGAAGCTGTGGTAAGAAGCAAAAAAAGCCAGGACTTCAACAAAAAATGAAGATTATATATGAAGAATATAAGAGAGCGGTAGAGGTACCTGGATTTGAAAACTGCTTGCTTACCTGAGCTAAACCCAAGGTTGGCTAATTTCAATTAATAAACCCAAGTTAAGAATTCAGTTTTCTTGCCAAGTGGATATATTCTGCTAAGTAGAACAGACAGTGAAGAAAGATAGTGGCAGAAGGAAAAAAAGATAGCATACACTGAGTGTGAGGTGTCAGAGTGATACACTAGAGGCTATAACAAAAATACAACAGATTTGAGCGCTCGCTTTTGAGGGGAATAAAGGGGAAATTGGGGGAATGGCGAAGCAGAGATTAGAATTGTCCAAACTAAATGATGACTGACAATCAGGAACTGTGAAACCAGTGGAAAGGGAAGCTGAAGGGAATGGGGACAAAATCCTGTACGGCAATATAGAAAAGAAGAGGGACTGCTGGTAGAGGGGAAGGGGGAATGGTTTGCAAGGGTGAAAGGGAAGAGCAGAATTTTGTGCTGAATAACTGTGATCAATCACATAATGAAATGTTTTGGCCTCTGGGAAAGTCCCAGAGGAGCTTCATACAGCGCTTCCAGCTGCTGCATTCAGATAGACAAATGTCATCTTCTCAGAGGTTTTGTGTTGATGTGTGTGGAGCTGGACCACAGGAGCAGGGGGTGCCACAATCAACCAAGTCATGAATTAATGCTATTGAATTACGGCCCTGCGGTTATTGGGGTATATGGTGGAGTACGTTTTACTTCTGTCAATGAATGTAGCGTTTGCCTTGGGATGTCAATCAATAAAATATCTGCCCTAATTGCTATTGATTTATTCATTCATTATAATACCGTGCAATGAAAATCAACACTCCTGCATTGTCACAACCCCAGCAGCAACAGCGGCAGAGCTCTTGCAAAATCCACTTTGCACAGCAGAACTCAGGATATCAGATGGGGACAAAGCTCTGTGAAACTCCCAGCTCTGTCCTGGGATATGAAGGGGCCGCCGTCCGCCACCTCTTATTGCTGCGGACAAGGGACTGATGTTCACTTTTGCCTCTTCCATCATCTGCTGCTGAATGGGAAGAGGAAATCTCTTTCTCCTTTCTTTCTACCTCAGTTCAGCAATGGAGAACAAAGCTTCCCCTAAGTGAAAGTGTAAGCTTAGATACCCCATTGGTTACCAGGTGTGTTTGCAGCCTGCAGCGATGCTCAGCAGCATGGTGATTGCCATTGCTTAATAACGGTGACAAAGGCTCCTTATCCTGTCAAAGCAGCATTAACACCACCCCCCCCCAGCACAAGGGGGCCAGGCGGGCAGCAGCAGTGCTGTGGGGCTGACAGCTCTCTCCCAAAGACGTCCGGCTTCTGCTGTGCCATGTTTACAAGGCAAGTGGGTTTTATGCTACTTCTGGCTCAGCGGGATCCTGCCAGGATAACAAAACCTCCTCTTCTTTTACCTGGGAGGAGGCAAAACACTTAAGTTGGAAGATTAACTCTGACACAGCTCTGAAGCTGCTTTGGAGGGGCAGAAGCGATGCAGCGGTGCCTCCAGCCTGGAGAGCGAGGGCTTGGGATGGGGCCGAGGGCTGGCTGCTCAGCTCAGGGCTTTTTTGGTTAAAAAATATCTGGTTTTTGCTATTCCCATGCTTCAAACAGTGCTCAGGGTATCAGGCTGTCCCAGAACAAGGCTGCTGATGCTTATAGCATGATACAGAAAGAGGAGCCTTGTGTCCTACCTCGCTGCTACTCTCAGTCATGGCTTCTTTGCTTTGTTCTGGGGATGCCTCTACATCCCTCTCTCCTCCAGATGTCTCTCCCAGCCGTCAATGTATGTGCTGGCAATTAGAGCTAGCACAGGCAATTACGCTTCTGGGGTTTCTCTCTGGTCTCACCTCATCTGAGCAAGCCAATTAATCTCCCTGCATCTCAGTTTCTCTGCCTGT
Source organism: Ibidorhyncha struthersii (assembly GCA_013398815.1). Taxonomy (NCBI): domain Eukaryota; kingdom Metazoa; phylum Chordata; class Aves; order Charadriiformes; family Charadriidae; genus Ibidorhyncha; species Ibidorhyncha struthersii. The sequence continues at coordinate 129,139 of VZSZ01007253.1, forward strand.
AAAACAGATAATAATGCGGGCACCACCCAGCGTGGCTTAATCGAAGTGCTGGCACCTCCCTGGCTGAGAAGGCTGCAGAGGTATGATGGGTTTTTTTGTCTCAGGCAAAGTAAAATGCTGTTGTCTGACTGGTGGTCATTATACCTGCTGAACTGCTAGCAGCCTGTGCCCACCCCTGGGATTCGGTGGGTGACCTCTCAGGACCTCCTGTGGCTCTGAGCCACGGGAGACTCTGCTAAAAATAACGGTTCTGGCACTTCTGCTCAGGGTGCTTCGATTCATCTGTTTTTCTTTTTTTAAAGTGCTGATTTCACTGACACCTCTTTAAAACAAGTGAGGAAGGAAGAGAGAGAAATCATTCAATTAGAGGTGAAAATAATGGCCCTGTTAGGCGGTTGCTGCTGAATTGGACAAGAGGAAGGTGAACTGCAAACATCTGTTGGGAGCAAGGGTGCGCGGGGCGTGATAGCAAATAGCTGCTGGTCTGAGGTGAGGACAGTATGGCTATGATGGGAAACAGCCCCAGAGGAACAATGGAGCTTGCCCAGGGTTGTGCAGAGGGGGGATGAACAGTGTCCAGCTCTCCTAGGAGGACAGCCCAGATCACAAAACCTCTCCACACCTCCCTCATCCACACCACAATATTCCTCACACCAATACAGAGCGTTACTCTGAGCCTTTCTTGCAGTGAAAAGCGACCCAATTAGATTTCCGGTTGAAAATTTACCAATTAAGTAACTTTTCTACAGACAAAATTGCTGCGCACATGCCATATCTCTTCAGGAGGAGATGTCCATTAGTGCTAATTGTGCCGATGGCTTTGGTAATGGAGACATTGCCCTGTTTGGAGTGGGATGGACAAGCTTAATCCTATTTCAGTTATGCTACTGAACAGATAGCGGATGTTAATTACTTGAGTCACAGTGTAACGCATGATCCAGAGGGGAAAACTTTTGTATCCCATTATTATGTCCCTTGCATCAGCTAATGCCTCCAAAAATAAGTAACATGTTTAAATTAATAGTAATTTCTATGTGCTTTGTGACAGCTCTATTTTCAGCATCTGCTCTTTAAACATTCAGTATTTTATTGCAAAAACTGTATTGTGTTAAAGCTGGGAAAACAATTTATTGGGTATTTTTTGGTATACGATGAGTGCTTTTTTGGCATTAGTCCATCTTATGTCCACTTGGATTTTAAGGAGGGACTAAGTGGCTCTGACATGAGTAGAGGGAGGTGAGCAAACTGAAGAAAAGGTAATTGGAGTAAATGAACTTTCCAAGACTCCACGTGGACTGTAAGAAGAACCACTTTGGAGTCTGGACAGTCTCCACATTCCCTAACAACAACTTATTCCAAGAAAAAACCTGTAGCTCTGCAGCTAGCGGTGTGTACGCAAGCAAGAAACGGAACTGGGACAGGCTGGAGCCCTTCTGTGAAGAATCCTTTGTGTTCTCAGCAGAATATATCTTTCCCAAAATTTCAATTTTTCATTGGAAAGCTGTAGATTTGTCGATGGAAACCAATTTCTTCTCATAATTCATGGTTTAGGGACTGAAAATGTTTGTTTATGATCAAGTAATTAAAAAAAAAATCCCCAATTTCCACCTCTCCTCATTTTCTCACCCAATTTCCATGTCTGTGCTCACCCATCTCAAAGAATAATAGGAAGGGTTTTTTTAGGGGTTGTTCTTTTTTTTTATAATGCAACCCCAAAACAACATTTGAAATTGAGGCACTGACATGTCTGAACGGATGCACTGAACCTGCAGAACAATTTTTATGACAGGCAGACAGGTGAAAGGGAGAAATCACAGGAGGATTCAAATGTCTTTATAAAACGCAAGAACCAACCTGAGAGTTCACAGGATGCTGAAACAGATGGCTTCCTCAGAGGTAATCTGTTTTCTCAATTTGGTGTTGTGGAAGGCACATAAACATTTCCTAAGGAGGAGACGACTCCTTGTCTTTTGATAAAAGGCACCTGCCCTCCATACAGCCACTACCTGAACAGGGAAGAAAAGAGATAAAACTGAAAAAATAATAATAAAAAAAACCCAACCAGGTTGTATTTTCAAGTCTTTGTTGGAAAAATGATGTAGAGAGGGTGAATACTCCTAATTATTACCTGAGAAGCATTCACAGACACTAGCTTTGGGGAAGCCTGTGGCAGGTTAAGAGAGCACATCAGCAAGCGCACACAAATGAGGAGGTACCTGCTCAAAGAAAAACAATGCATAAAACATACTGCTTATGCAAATGTATGATGATGGCATTACCAGGCACTGATTAGGAAATAAATCTGATTTGCTTAGGGCCCTTTCTTAAAAAAATAGACTTTTTTTTAAGGTATCTGGTAACTGTAACCTTGGCTCATTCCTCCTTTTTTGGAGGAATGAGGTTAGGTCCAGTACTCTGGAGATTAGCAGTGGAGAGAAGGCTCCTGCTCTGAGGGTGTCGGCAAGTGAGACTGCAGACATGACTGATGAACAGGTCAGGGTGGCCTTTGTGCTTGACACAGGTGAAAAACAGCTCTTTATCCATCCTGTAAATGCATTGCTCTTGCTCGTAAGGATGCTGAGGTATATACGTCAACTCCTCTTCAGCCTCACCCCACGAAGGAGAAACTAGTCATGCAGCAGAAGGAAAAAAATCCTGAGATCACTTATAGAGTAGGTTGGTTAGAAGTTCACTTCTTGCTGTGTTGACAAAGGATTATAACTTTCCGGTTTTCACTGCAGGGGCAGAGACATCAGGAAATGGCAGGAACGCCCCACTGGTATCAGCTGATGTGGTCCCAGATACCAAATAGCAGCATGGTCCTCCTTTGATGGCGTTCATTACTAGGAAGATTTTTCTGATAAACAGTGGCCATTAGCACATTCTGCAAGTGCCTTTTCTAAGCCCATCTCATTTTGGCATCCATGACCTGCAGAGACTGGTTCCTAGCTCTACAGATTGGCAACAGATCACATTAACAGATGGCCTTGAGTACACGCGTGCCAGGACTCATTATGTGCCTCTTTTTTTTTTTTTCCCTTCTTTTTTTTATTTTTTTTATTTTTCCAGTAGCTGTGTGTGGACTCTATCCAAGTATGTGGCAACATCTCTCGCGTCTGGGATCATGGTGATACACCTTTGTTAGACAAGAAAGGAGCTGTCTCTGCAGTGCACCCTGAAGTCCTCACTCACACTCAAAAGGAGCGAAGCATCTGTCTGGTTTGAGCAGACAGCTGTGTGTTCGTTCGGGACAGCTTGGAGTGGGCTGCTGGCAGCCTACACGAAATGAAGCTGCTGGGATCCCTGCGGTCCTCAGGAGACTCCCAACCTCATTAGATTTTCCCAGCCAAAGAAAACCTCAAACCCTCCCGCAGCCGAGATTCCCATGGCAGCCACAGCACAGGGAAAAGGAGGCATGGAGTAGGAATTCTCCGGCAAATGGCAGCAGGTTGCAGACAAAGCCCACAGAAGGGGCGAACGGAGCCTGGGGTATTTTACTGCTCAGGGTGCACCGCTGGGGCCGCCTCCGCTGCAGAGCTGGGCAGGGAACCTCTTACAGCTAAAGGACAGAGGCACCATAGGCACCTCCTGATCTAACAGACACGGGTTTTGAAACTTTTAGCTTAATGTGCATAGCTTCAGGCCTGTGTTATTTACCTGATGAAGACAGACTCCCCCCTTTGTCTTCCTGAAGATCACCGCAACTCTGCCACCTCCCCGGTTGCATCAACCTCAATTTTTTCTTTTTCCTGGGAGAAATATGTCATGCACTGATCTGTCAGTCACTTCTTCAGGGATACTGAATCTATTAAAAAGAAAAAACCTGATTTTAAATGACATGTCACGCTAAACTGTCTCATTACCTCCAAAGTGAGATGAAATGCATTTTCTCTACATATTATTTTTTCCCCCTATGTCTCAGTATTATTCTTCATTCATGGGCAGCGTGTCTAGCCTGGAAGATTATAGACTGGTCATAACCAAGGAAAAGGAGAGAAAGATTTACTCCAATCATGTCAAAGGGACCTCAGTGAATATTAACTGATAAAGTATACACAGATCTCAGCACACCCTCATTGCCCGCCTGTGAATTTTTCCGGCTTGATAAATGGGAGCAGTTTATAGAGCAGGCAGAAATTGATACGGAAGAGGTTTCTATCTGGAATGCTCTGTATAAATTACTGGATGCTTATCTGTGAGTAATTCCCTTGCATATGCTAACTGTCCAGATGCTTACGGCCTATGGCAAAGACATTAGATAACCTTCGATTCACAATTGCCAGGGGCAATCTTCATGCTAAATAAATAGTTCATCTCTTTTGGACTCAAATGATATATCTGTTTGCAAGCATCACAAGTACTGCTCCAGAAAGGGATACTTAAGCTATAATTTTTTTTTAAGCTGTCCTTCCTTTTTTTGTGCCTGCAATTTGTGGCTGCACTTTATGTAATTTAGCAGCCTGCTACTTCTGCCTCGTCTATTTTATGCATCAGGTTTCTAATGTGCCTATCTAGGTGCCTGTCAGGCACACGGACAGTTAAAGACACGATTTTTTTAACTTACTCTTTCTCGCAATACAAGCTGTATTGAGGGCACAGACTACCACAAGCACGTTGCCCTATTTGCCTGTTAGGCAACTTTGCCCACAGTTCTTTCTTGCTACAGACCTATGTGCTGAGCTGAAAAGGAGCTATTTTTCTACTGAGCTCTGCAGGCTTGAGAGCAGAATTCATCTGAGCAAGAGGTGAGGCCAGGATGCAGGCAGGATGAAAATACGTATAGACAAGAGCATTTCCCAGCACTCAGACAGGTGAGTGACAAATATCATCCTCTTTTGACATAACTCCCCCCACCCCAGCTTAATACAGACGTTGCATAGGGTTTGTTTGGCATAAGCTGGGTTTATAGCTCTGTTTTCTAGAAATAAAATCACTCTCTCTGCCTGGAAGTCAAAGCAGATTTTTTTCCCCCCAAAGGAATTGCTTTGGCACTCGCAGCCCATCTCGGCAGCCGGCACCAACCAAGTGTAAATGGACCAGGAGGAAGTTCATCACACAAAGAGAAAACTTCAGGCTGCCGAAAGGCTCCAGGCAACTCACAGCGGCACATCAAAACCAGATGGTCGGAAGCCGCTCCTTCTCCAGACGTCAAACCAGGGATGCCCATCCCATTGTGACCCAGCTCCTGAGCCGGGGAAATTTTCAGCCTCGCGGTGAAGGAGAACTGAAACTGCGATCAGTGAATCAAAAGCACGTGGCCAAAAGCCATGGTGTGCTGGGAGATAATGTGCTGTCCCTGCCTGGAGGGACACAGCCTCCCATGGAGGGTAGGCACAAGGCTCACGTGGTCCCAGACGCTGCCTTCAACTTAAATCTACTGCTACACATCAGTCAAAATGTGCACCTTCTGGCTAACCTGGAACAAGCTGAACAAGAGGGTCTGCACTGGCCTCTTCACCCCGGCCGTGAAATAAACTGGAAATTATTACTGAAACTTGGGCTTCAGGCACTGTTCGCTAACTTTTGCTGCCTGACAAATCGTGTTCATAAGTGCAGTTTCCCTTGGAAGTTATAAGTGAAGCTGCCTCTGTTTGTTTGCTGGGTTTGTATTTCTCAGCTCTGGAAGAGGTGCTGAACCTGTGTCTCATTCTTGGCATCGCCAGCGTCCCTGGCAGAAAGCTGTGCACAGATCTCTCCACAGGGAAATACTTCATTAATCAGTGCTGACAGACCTCCTCATTATTTTTTTTCCCCATGATGGTCAAATGTGTCATTTTTGCTCCTAAAAGATGTTGCTGCGCAATTCTGCACGGCCCAGGTGCATCGCACAATCTTCGGTTGGTGGCAGAGGGTCTGGCACTCAGCCTGTATCTTCTGGGAAAGGAGCAGCGCTTCCCACCAGGCCCCCAGGATCTCGTAAAGGTGCAGACACAGAGCTTGTCTTTTGGCAAGCTTCTTCCACCTTCTGAGGTTTAACAGCTAGTGACAGTCCATTTCTGCTGGTCAGAGCCTCTGTGAATGCCATAAGCTATGGTATCACCTCCAGGCTTGGCTACCCTCTCTCTCAAAGCCAGGATTAACCCGTCTTTTCCCCGATTTGCTGTGTGAAAGCAGCTGTCCAGAGCCGCAAGGCAAAGCTAAATACCTGGAGTCCGTACCCCCATCCAGGGGTATCCCACCGTCTCATATGGAGGCAAAATGGCACTCTTTCTCTTGTTCTCAATGGCCTTCTTGATGATGTCCAATATTTTTAAGCTATTTTTGGCTGCCACTGCACATTGAACTAATGATATTGGAGAACTGTCACGAGCAAAACCAGCTATTCCCAGTCCAAGCTCAGCACATGTAGAGATGGCTCAGATGATTCCCCCATAGATTCATTATGGTCAGTTACACCAAAGCTCAGATTTCCCCATTCACACAGATTGCTGAGATCCTTCTGAGGTTCCCCGCCATCATGATGGCATTTGACTGCCCAAAAGACCTCAGCTTTCCCCCCTCACCCCAGCTGTGTTGCTAGCAAAGGCACAGCTGAAGGGATGCTCAGGGTGGTTGGGTGTCCGAGGAGCAGCGCTGCGCACAGAGCTTGGCTCTCTTTGGGCCTCTTGCCCGCCAATTCCTGCTCAAAAGAATCTGAAGGCAGACTTTACACCACTATTACTTTTTCATAAAAAGCTGACATCATTGACTATAAAGGTCAATGAGAGGAAGAAACCCCTTTGCAGTCTCTTAGCTGAAATCTGGGAGTTACCACCCATCTGCCAGGGTAACGCTGGAGATAAGCGCAAGGTCCAAACTCAGCAGCAAGCTAACGCTCCACTAGACCTGGCCAGTACAAACAGCATCTCTTGCTGCAGCTTCATCCCTGTGATTTGCGTCAGAGAAAACTTTTTCTGCATGCTTTCTACAACGATTGGCACACATTTCTTTAGACCCGGGGTCCAACGAGTGTCCTATGCAGAAGGAAAGTGGGTGCAAGTTTTGTCCTCTGTCTCAGTAGAGCCGTGCACTATTCCATCTCAAAGGAGAGAAAAATCTAGATGCTATTTATTTCTTCTCATGGCTTGTTGCAACAAGGACTCCCCCTACTACCTTTCCCAGAGGGGAGAAGAGTTGCCTTCATTTCTAAATTTAGCTTTAATGAGTGCAAAATGAATAAGGTAGCAGGGGAACCTAATCTGGTTAGCAGAGCAGCAGCCGAAAGCACAAGATGTTTGCGTACAGCCTTTGGTTTTGATATCCTGTGCTGAATCCACAGGAGCATTGAAAAGACTCAAGTCTCCTGAAACTTCAGTGGTTTTGTGAATATGCAGTTAGGTACGAATTCGGCAGGCAGTCCTTCCTTCCAGTGATGACAGCAGAGCTGTATTTGGCCTTGAGCAAACACACACGCCTGCTGGCTTTGCTGCTTGGATGCTGTTGATGAAGGGAGCAATAGCACAGGCTGGAATATATAAAGTTCTGCGCAAAATCATCCACCTGCCACAGCTTGCAGATGTACTTCACTCCTAACACGAACCCTCTGGCTGTTCCTGCTATCATCCGCGCTCTCTGCTCTGACAGTGCCTGGGTCGCCTTTCTCCTCCGGTCCCAGAGCACTAGAGCTCTGTTCACACATCTAAGTTTGAAGCAAAATTATCTGCTGTATTTATTCAAATCCAGGATCCCAAACCAACACTATTAATGTACCTCAGCCTTGCTCCAGACCTGATTCTCCATGTCTCTACTGATGCCCTTTGGCTCTGACTTGCATTATCCTTTCCCCCCCTTCACAGCCCAAAAGAGGAGTGCTGCTGAACTCCGCTAAGCTTCATGGCAGCACAGATCTGCAAAATCTCTAAATGGACAGGATGCCCTACCTGACTTTTTCAGCTGGGATTTACATAAAATGTTTTGTTCAAGGACCCCAAATACTCAACAAACCCAAATTCCTTGGCCCATAGCTGGGAAGTAGCTCCAAAGGCCCCCAAAGATTGGCACCGCTGTAACCAAAGTAGCTTCACTGCCCAAAAGCACAAAGAAGAACGTGTACAAAGAGATAAATTATTCAGATGCCACTGCAGGGCATTTTAAGCCAGGACTCCAGAATTAGCACCTGGCACTTGTCAGAAATGGCAGAGGATGGCTCATGATCGTAAACGGTCGAGGCATTTCTTTTGGTCTCACATGAAAACTGAAACTATCTTCAGAAACAATAAATTCCCCTGGTTCTGTGCTGACGCCACCGCTTTCTGCAGAGTCCTGGGGCTTCCTTGGAGGTCTCTGGACCAGACACACATAAAGGATGAGCAGACTGAATTTCAAAAGCATCTCTGCACCCACAACTTGTAGTGAAGTCATCTGAGGAGGCTGCAATGCTCCAAATCCCTTCCTAATTAGATCAGCAGTCTCATCACCTCCTGAGAGGGCTTGGTATATCCCCTGGCTTTTAAAGGAATTCTGTATTAAAAACAGAGAGCTGATAAATTGGAGCCTCCCTGAATGCAGAAAGAAATGTAAGGTCTTTTTTTTCTTCCCCTCACAGTTTTGAGTAATGATAGCTAGAGAAATAACACTTGTTTGTAAAGAACCCGTGACCCTTTCTATCTTTTTTTTTTTTTTAAAGACATAGAGGGCATTAACAACATGTTTGGTCAGTTTTATCACTTGGATTTCAACTTTTTCAAGGCTGTGACCACAAATATATGGAAGAAGAAATAGATAATATCATATTTAAATTCTCACTAATTTATATGGGCTTATTTTCAGGGGTGGAGCAGATATAAATTATTTTTATACACATTTCTGTTTCAGGGGATGAATGAAAACGGTAAGCACCATCAATTATTCAATCAAACACAGAGGCAGCAAATCAGCTGTGTATGAGCAAATCACTTGTATGAGCGCCAGTGTCAGTTATTCCTCTATATAAGATATTTCTGCAGTATATAAATTAACAAGAAAGGGTGGATTCACATTCCAGTGCTCTCACAGTTGCCTCTTGTCATGTAGATATTGCATGTTTATTTACCTTTGTTGGGACGAGGGTTTGTTTGTACAAGTGGGCATAAAGATGACGTTGGATCTGTGACTTTCAGCATTTGCAGGGTGAGCTGATAGGACAAGGAAACAGTACCTGGGAAATAAGGTATTATTATTATTCTTCCCATTTTACAGGTGGAGAGTGAAGGCATAAGGAAACAAGGGCAAGTGGAAGTGTATAAAGGACTGAGAAGTTAATCCTATTTTATTTTTTCAGTGCACGGTGCTGGAGTCACATGGCATACATCTTCTCCAGAAGCTCTACACCTCAGAAATTCAGCGAGCAGACAGGAAAGTGCAGCTTTTGCCCTCGCCACCTCCAACAAAATGAATGGGATTTAGAGATGCTCAGAGATAACAGGTGGCCCAGAGGTCACCAGGGAACCGAACCTTCACATCCTTAAAGCCCATGGGTGAGACCCATGCAAGCCAAAAAGCACAAAGAACAGTGAAGTGTTTGTGAAGATTTAAATAAATGATGCTTGAGTGTTTTCCTTGGAGAGATTTCTGACCTTTGCCACGAACGTTCATACAAATGATATTATTGTTTGCAAGAAAGATTGCGCAAAGGGAAATGCTCAGAAAAATGCATCTGAGTGAAGCTTCCCGACAAAGGGGCTTACACAGCCATGCAGAAATCTCTTCGCTGCATGTAAAAGTTTCAGTCCCTCAGGAAGCAAATAGAAGTACTACGATCTAGGCAATACATTTTGCAAAACAGAAAATAGCAACGAAAGGCTGGCAAGCAGCCAGGTGCGACCGAAATGAACTCGAGGACCGAGATACATCAGAGACCGTGTTTGAATAAGGAACATTGTCATAAAAACCAAGCCCGTTCATTCATGAATAATACAGGACCACGAGACAGGTCTGAATTTGTCATGGAAATTATTTACCGCAACCTGTCTAGGCTTGTGGCAGTGTTTGAACTGAGGCCCTTTAAATAAAAAAGGAAAAGATAGAGTTGCTTAAGCTAAAAAGCAATTTATTTGTTACTGTGGAGTAGTGCGCTCCGGCCCTAATGCACAAAGGCGTGAGGGGGGGACGTGAACTCGGTGGGGCTGAGCCCTCTGCGTTACCGAGCTGAGGAGCGTCTTTGGGGAGGGGACTTATTGCCTTGTTCTGCTGGTGAGGTGCATCATCAGTGACGATGGGGCCCAAGCTTGGGACCAGATCACCAAAGGCACCCCAAGGTATCGCAGACAGCTGAACCTACCAGCAGGATGGCCAAAATGCCAGAAGGCAGTGGCCCGGCCCACCTTCAGCGAGGATCGCCTTCTCCAGAAGTGGGGCTTAGGCTTAGTGAGGTTATAGCATTTAATACAGAAAAGTTACAAGCTCAGGGCAGAGGTGTCTTGACTTGCAGAGGCACTTCCTCTATGGGATGGACGGCAGCTCTACGGGACCCATCTGCCAAAGCCACTCTGACCTAACACTGAGGGGACAACAGCTCTTAGAAACACAACACCCTCATACCCAGCCAAAAGCAATGGTTAAAGGTGGAATAAAATCTGCACTGCAAGAAGTCTAAAAGACATTTCTAAGGATTCTGGATACACCTTTACACACCTACCCCAGACTGTTCCCACCGTCTCAACTCGGGCAACTGCTCCATAGTGACTTGCAGCTTTGGTTGACCTGAGCTGGAAAAGAGCAGAGATGCTCAAGATTTCAGTGTGTTGTTGAGGTTTTTTTGTTGTGTGTGTCTCTGGGATTTTTGTTTTGTTTGGGGGTTTGTTTTGTTTTGTTTTGTTTTCTAAAAAAAAAAGCTGTTACTCTACAGAGTGCTTCCAAAAAATCCCAGCAGATCTGTAATAAATAAGAGCTACTTTTGAAAGCCACTCGGCATACTTGTTTAAATAACCTCTCTTACTCTTCAATTGTCTTGTTTTTCTCAGGGCTGTCATAGAGAGGAAGATATGGATGAGTTAGTGGTGTGTCAGGGAGTATAGATGAGAGTGAAGTAATTTACTCTGTTCTTGAAAGCATTTAGTTTTGACCTATTTCTTCAGTGTACGTAGCTACCGCATCTCTCTGTTCCTTCATGTCAATTTGGACACTGGGAAGAGCATCCCGCAGCAGAGGCAGTGCACAGACATGGTTAATGCTGTACTGCCCGGGACTAAAGGAGTAACTGTCATGTTCAATGCATCTTGAGAATGCCGACACCTTGTAGCAGGGAAGTCAATAGGTTTTTTAGTTATACTGAGCTTCTAGAAGGCAAAAACTCATTTTCACCTCTCTAAAGAAGGGAAAGGTCTTAGATATCAGTGCATTAGATCTTAAGAATGTCCCATCAAAACACAGGCTGCTGTAAAGGTTGTTACCTTTTAAGAGAAATGTCTTACTGAAATCAGCAAGGTCTTTGCTCTCTCCCTCATATGAGAAAGGTGATGAATGAAAGCAGGCGGTAGGTTCTTGGGCTGTTTTCACCAGATATAACCCAAAACTTTTTCTTTCTGATGCATTTCAGCTTTGTTTGCACTTAACTAGAAAACTGGAAAAGAAGAGATAAAAGGTGAATGATGCCAGGCCAGGATGTCTCCGAGTTTTAACCATCAAAAGGCTTCTTCAGCAGAAGTAGCGTTACAAAATGTCCAAGTCAGCACGTACAATGTGGCTCAAGAGCCACTTACAAACTCCAGCCCTTCCAGAAGGTACAAACGCTGTTGAAGACTCTGCTCTGGATATTTTTTCCTATCCTTGCTGAAACACACAGCTTTATTCCCGACACACATAACACATCCGTCCTTTTCAGATATCTCTAACGATTACTCTATTCACACTGGAAGGCAGCATTGCCAGTACAATAGTTTTAATTGTAGCAGTATATTAACTAAACATACTAATTAACTGATGCACCCTTTTATTGTCCCACATTTCCACTACCACACCGCCTGCTGTGCTCTAACAATACTTTAAAAGTCTGACTTGTTTTGTCTCTCCTGGCTTTTAAATACCCTTGCATTCCCATTTGTGACTTTGTATAGGCATACATATGCAAAAACAAGTAAACATTCTTTTTGCAGACACCTTCGCCTTCTTCTGAATGCAGCCCTCAAAAGCTGGGTTTCTAAAGCCTTAACCCAAGTGATGACGACATCTAAATACAGCTACGATAATCCCAGGGAGCTAATTCCAGTGATGGCAACAACAGAGCAGGGAAAGGAGGGAGGTACGAAGGAACCAGCTCAACTAATATTTGCTGAAAAGACGATCCTAAGTGTTATTAACCTGATTCTCCTCTGCCATCAAAATTAGGCAGAGGTATCTCTGGTTCAGCGAGACTTAGACTCTGAAAGGTAACAAAATCCTTTCTGTTAACAAGCCCATAAACTAATGGCACTTGAAAAACTCAGCACAGCAGGCTTTATGACCCGCAGTGAAAACAGATTAGACGTGATGCAAGGGCAAAGAGAGTCCCCTCGAACCTCATGTTCAGCTGCAAAGCGCGTTCCTGTGATGAGCAGGCTTTGATTTTAGCCCAGTACCCTCTTCTGCATCTCCGCGTACATTTGTTGTTCAGCGGCAAGTTTACAATATTGGGGGGGAAAAAAATAATAAAAAACCTCATACACCTTTTTGTTCAAATGTCATTTTGTCATTTCAACAAAGGCTGGACTCTGCCCTGACTTCTGGCTTCATCCAGAAATCTAGATGTCTTTCAAGTTGCTCTGCTCGTTTCCAGAGGCATTTAGAAGTTGTGTGGGTGTTAGTACTGGATGAGCACTGATTTCAGTGGGGAATTAGTACATGTTCTGAATGGAGAAGATATGCTTTGTATACAGCCAAGGCTTGCAGGAAAGAGGTCTCCAGAATTTCAGGTGAATGCGTTCCTAATTAATCTAAGGGAAGGATAGTGTTCAGTGTCCTCTAAGTGCTGCCACAACAACATTGTCATATCCATCATTCATATCGTCGGTTCAGCAGTCCCTTTCTTCTTGCATGTGAAGCGGGGGGCTGCAGAGATAACAAGTTTAATCCTAGAAACCATAGCTAAGAGAGAAAAGCAGGATGAGGCCCCACTCCAGCCTGAGCATTTTTTTAGCCTTCTGAATTTCTGGTTGCTGAATTTGCCTGATTTCTTTCTGGCCATCTCCTAGAGGTGAAAATGGGACCTCCGCTGAGCATCATCATCCTAGGCTCAAGGCTTGTAATGAAAACCTGAAATTCCTTCTATTTAAGGCCAGGGAGATGCCTAAGGGACTAAACAGCCTGAGAAGTGGCTCTGCTGAAAACCACTGTGGCAGCCGGCGAGATCCATGTGCTGACCTAATGTCCACAAGAGCCAGCAAGCCCTGTGGACCTCAGACATGGAACAAACTTCCCCTGATTTGCACTTTGTCCTCCTCAAGCTGATATTCAGCTTTTCCCTACCTGCAAGGCCAGTGAAATCACCAGATTTCTCCAGCTGCCCTTCACCTTCACGGATTTTCACCTCTAAAAGAGGGATCCTCCTACTTAGACCTCTGTATTCTGCAAACTATCGGCTATAGCTATATAGTCTTTTGCAGCCAGTGCTGTGTTCCTCCCACCCATGCACAAAGGCAGTGGGACACGAGCAAGCTCTGCCCCCAGACTCGATGCTCCCAGTCTGAGGGTGAGCCCAGTTCGAGCATCACACTGTCAGGGCAGCACTGGCAGCATCTTCCCAGGCCCTGCTGAGAACACCATGGGGGAGATGCAAATTCGCAAAAGAGCAAACACAAAGCCAATTTTAAAATGAACGTTGGCCTCAGACTAAAAGGGAAAATGCACCATTGGCTTTGATTTTTAAATACATCAGTTCTCTCAAAGACTGAATCAATGGAAAAAGGAAACTGAGCGATGGATAACCCTTTACTTGTTTAGGGATAGGATTTATCCTCACTCTGTCTGGCAAAAGTACAGCTTGCTGTTGGGTGACCGTGCGCTATTGCATTTCCCTCTCAGCAGCTGTGGCTGCTCCCATGTCCCAGGTAACCACCAGGATGGTCGTGTACTAAAAGTAGGTACCACCATGGTCTGGATTGGCGAGAATTGTAGAATCACAGAATAGTTTGGGTTGGAAGGGACCTTTAAAGGCCATCTAACCCAACCGTCCTCCAATAAGCAGGGAAATCTTCAACTATATCAGGTTGCTCAGAGCCCCGTCCAACCTGACCTTGGACATTTCCAGGAATGGGGCATCCACCACCTCTCTGGGCAACCTGTGCCAGTGTTTCACCACACTCATTGTAAAAAATATCTTCCTTCTATCCGGTCTAAATCTATCCTCTGTTGGTTTAAAACCATTACCCCTTGTCCTATCGTAGCAGGGCCTACTAAAATGTCTGTCCCCATCTTCCTTATAAGCCCCCTTTAAGTATTGAAAGGACACAATAAGGTCTCCCCAGAGAGAAGAATCTGTGAAAAATCTCAGAAGGTCTATACGCACTTGTATTTCAAAAATAAAACAAAATAAGGAATTTCAGAATTTCCACAGAAGCGTAATGTTAAGGAGAAAAAGATTGCTTGAAGGCAATCAAAACATTTCATTTTGACAGAAGTCCAAATACTCCTATTTATTTTATATGCTGATAGAATTCAAGCTACAGTTTCCCAAAGAAAACTCAAAATGATCCAATTCCAACAAGACACTGTGAGCTCAGAAGATATTGTTTGAACAAAATGCCACTGAAATTAAGATATTCCCACAGGAATTCAAAATTTTGAGGAAATGACTTTTTTTCCTGATGGGGAATATTCTGACCGGCAGTATTTAGCAGTTTGTCTTTGCACTTTGCCTGCACAACTCAAAGGCGTTTGGGTGGAATGACAAATGCCACGTTATGAAGGAGTTGAATTCCACCACGTTATAGAGGAGATACCTGCTGGGGACCGAGATTCCTCCTTGTGCTGCTGAAGGTTGACTCATGAAAGCAAGGTAGGTCTTGGTGTGCAACACCTCTGCCAAGCAGGCTGTAAAGATTAGTCATTTTTCCCCTCTATCTCTCATTTATCAGCCTCCATCTGGTTGTCTTTTGTGTAGATCACAGGCACTTCTGTTGTCAAAGTTTGCAGAGCACTCGTCTCCATTATGGCTCACTTTTATGCACCATTATGGTGGCAGGGACCAGCGGTGTTACTGCAGCAGGGCTCACAGATACCAGCATCACTTGGGAACGTGCTGAGCACTTTCCTTCTGCCCTGTACAAAAGCAGCCCGACACCGGGTGCCTGCACGTACCGAGCTCCACGCGCACGGCTCCCTGCTGCTTCCACCACATAAACTGTCCTCTGCCAGACAGAAAGCAGTGAGCCCGTTTGGGAGCGGTGAACGGGCAGGGATTTAGCTCGCTTTTGGAAGCAGCGATGGTCAATAGTACGGCGCTAATGAAATGGTGGGTAACACGGCAGCATTTTAAAGGCCTTTAGGTATCTGCAAAGTGCACAGGTGCCCCTTTGTCTCAGCATCCGCAGCACGGGAACGTGATTCAGCACGTGGCTGTCGGGAACACACCTGCTGTTCAAAAGCAAGATTTGAAAGAGAAACCTTCAGGCTCCCAGCCTGCTGAAAGCACCTCTCCGATCTCCTTACCTCGTACCAGCCATGTGAGCCGGGGTCCGTCCCTACAGAGCGGAGAGACGGACAGCAGGAGGTACGGACGAAGAGCCGGGGCTCAGCAGGGAGCTGCCTCTTGTGGGAAAAACCATTCTCCTGGTAACGAGACCTCTGGGGATTTGCAGTGAGGAGACCGTATGGCCCAGGGCTGCTCAGGGGCAGCCAGGACACAACCTGCAAACAGCTCTCTGAAGACAGGCGGTTCCCGCTCTTGGAAGGCACAAACCCATGGTCCTGCCTGGCCCACATTTGTCACAGGAGGGAGGGGAAACCAGAGACGAGGGACACATCCTTAATTGTGCCCTGCTATGAACAAAATGGGATCTGTCTGTCTTCCCTGACTGGCTGAGCAGGGCTATGCAAACAAGATTTCTGGTACAAAAGTTCACAATTCCAGTGACGTGTTTCATTTTTCCAATATTCTCCACTGCTGACCTCCAGATTGCTCTTTGCACAAGCCTTACTCCAGTAAGCACACACCCTAGGGATGCTCTGGTAGCAAGCACAGGAACACCAGAATACAAAACCAAAACAAATTCTTTTAAGCCTAAACAACTACTTCACATCATCCAGCCAGCTCAAAGGCACCATAAAGACCACCTGAGGCTTCAGGGGATGAGCAACCTCAGCGCAGAGCTAAGACCTTCTGCGAAGCACATTCCTGGATACACAATGACCTTCTTAGCTTGCAGCTCCCCAAACTTCATCACCAATCACTGCCTTTGACCAGGCCCGGGCTCAGAAGATCACAGGTGGGCTGGTGGGAGGGCTGCCAGGATCACACCCTCCCTGTGGCTGGCACCACAAGACTTACCCAAGGTCCAGGGACGGCAAGGGGGAGATGCATCGGAGAGGGTTGAAGGAGGCAGATAAACTTCTGCTGTTGATGTGACCTGATCTGTGAGTCCTTTCTAATTAAAGCAGGGCTCACAGCACAGCCACACACACAGCCCTGCTGCTAATTAGGGACGGCTGAGCACTGACACATTAACCTCCCGGTCTCGAAACATTAACTTTACCAGGTGTAATATCTTCTAGCTGACATAAAGGTTAATAATCTGCATCCAAAACAGAATCCAGCTTGGTAAATACCCAATTAACCAGGTTCTGTCAGAGGCAGCAGCAAAATGCAAGGTCTGGGAGGGCTGAAGGGAGGCCCCGAAAAGCGGGGTATGGTGTGTGCTGGTGCGCGCACCCACTGCAGGGGACAGCGGGGGACCTGTAAGGAACGTCCAGTGGAGCATGCAGGAGCGATGCCTTCAGAGGGCGTCTGCGTAGGCACCAATGCCAGCAGCAGCTAGGCTGAGGGAAAGCAATAAAATGAAATAAATAAAGGATTCTTTGCTGTCAACATTTAGCAAAGTATTTTTTTCCAGCCTTTCTCCCTCGCTCCCTCCTTCTGAACAGTTCGCCAAAGGTTTCTGTTGTTTGAAAGTGAATTCAAAGCAACAGTGGTTGGATTCAAGTGGTGTGCAGTAAAATGGAAGGTTTTTTTTCTAACTTTTAATCTTTGTTTTGCCCTCTGCCTTCCTGAAGAGGGAACTGGAACAGGGAAGGATGAAAAATGAAACAAACAAGGAATAACTGAATATTCAACTTGGTTTGAATGTAATTGCCTCATTTAGCAGCATTTTGTAGAAAATGATTCTTTCTGTACAACAGATTTGAAACATTTAAAAATAAAGGGTCAAATAAGTGCTTACTTTCATTCTGACCAGTGCCCCAGCTAGAACAAGTGGAAATGGGTATCATCATATTCTCATGAACGTGTCACTCCGCTGGCCCGACCCCATGGCACTGGGCGCTCTGATGGAGATGAAGGGAGAAGCTTCTGCAGCTCTGGGAGCACAAACAGCTGCAGGGGCTCAGGGCGCTTTGCAGGGCTCAGCCACTTCACTCAGCCGTTGCTATTTTAGCTGAAAGCTCTTTTTTTCCCTCCACAGCTGAACTGACACAAAGAGCGTCAGACACTTTCGTCATCAACGAGACATCCAGCATTTTTCCCAACTGCTCAGCTCATGTTCCCTCTGAGCTCCTCCTCATCTCACTGTCTTCCAGGTGTTCAAGTTCCCCCATTCTGCAACCATCCATGATGTCCTCATTCTCCCTCTCCTTTTCTACCACCATTAATTGAACTTCATCTTTCCCTTTCCAAAAATCTGTCTTACCTTCTGTGTCACAACCACTTCTTCACCCGGACCTCTCCTCTGAAGGCACAGCATATGCACAGAAACACGTTCAGCCCCACTGCCTTTTCTAGCAAACTTTCAACCTCAGCATCAAATCTCCAACCCAAAGTCTCAACTCTCCTTTTACTGAAACCGAAAACTTTCTGGGAGAGACAGAGTACCAGCCCAGCCAGCCAAGCTGGCAGAACCAAAGAGATCATCCAGTGAGACAGGAGAAGAATGAAAATAGTGTTTTTAATATCATTTACAGCAAACTTACAGTATGTATTTCACATCACATATTTCTAAACTGCTCATCTGGAAAATATAAGCTGCAAAAATACAGAACACAGTACTCAAAATATATCGAGCATGTGGTTTCTCTTTCTTTTTTCTTTTTTTTTTTTTTAAATCAATTGTACAGTGAAACATTTACTTTTCCAAACCAGGTTTTGGTTTATTTCGGAAGTGCTGCTACACACCTGCAAAATTACCAGCAGTCAAAACAGCACACTTCAAAGACCTTTCCGTGGACCACTTTCCCTTGGGCAATGTAGGAAAAGACTAACCTACAGCCCTAGGCAGAAGAGAGGCACCTGGGCTCATCTAGGTCCCACACACGCTGCTACAGACCACCTGTAGAGATGCCCTACTTGGGAAGAAATTTCTTCACATACAACCACCCACAAATGCTGCTCTGCCTAAGTGACTATGAAGAACAGCAATGGTATGAGGGACAAACATCACTGCCTGGTCTGGTACGGAGGCAGGTAGGTACTCCTCCAATATTTTGGACCCTGCACAGAACCCTGTGGGGGAGTTTCAAGCCATAGCTGTGACAAACTGCATGGGGTTGTCTTGTTCCTCCAACAAGACAATCAATGTGGAAGCACCCTCCACACACCGACGGAAGATTATGTCCACAAACCAGCCGCCAGAGAATTCCTGAGCTTCTGAAGACTGGAGAAAACTCACCAAGATCCTAGTTAAGAGATGCATCAGGATTTGGAGGGCACATGGCAGACCTGCCTCACTGAAATGTGTTAGTTCTGTTATTACACCATGGAGAAACATGAGAACGGAGGAGGGAGCAGGTTAAGGAAAAAAGTAAGTTCCTAATATTCTTATTAGCCAAAAAAACTGCCCCTAAATGTTTGCAAGAGCCACAGAGGGGCCAGCTGGTTGAGTTAAGGATAGGAGAACTTTCCCAATCTGCTTCGAATTTTAAGCTCTCAAGTTTGCTCAGCTGTAGCTGCTGCTAAGGGATCTCAAGGGTGGAGAATAACCAGGTTACACCAGCAAGGCATATGCTCCTGATCAACCTCTGCATCAGGAAAACAAGGCAAGAGAAATCAGCCAAACTAAAACTTTGCTTTTCCTCCATCATGAATGAAGCATGGCCAAGGACCAGCTGGGCAGCGGTGTCGCTTTTGCTCACAAACCATGTCAAGTCACGAGCTGCTCTCCTCCTGCATATTTAAGCTGCCCCCCACTCCCTTCACTCTGGCTGGTTTTCATATGGTGCTTGTGTCTCCTCTATACAAAGCAAAAGGAATTTTAATATTTTCTTATTGCCAACATTTCCCATCTAATGCCATTTATGCGTTTCTAGCTCACACGACCCCAAATATCCCCGTGCCTGGAATGTGATATAAGTACATACACCAGGGAAAAAAACATTTCTGCAGACTGCATTTGACTTGTATCAAAATCCTAACAAACACCACATTTATTGTACTTTATTTACACGGTAGTCACGTATAATATAATACAATACAGCGTTCCATTTGCAGTGGTAGGCACTATGGGTTTTAAAAGGTCACAGCTCTCCCCCTGCTCCCATCCCCACCCCTCCTCCCTACGGATGTGGTACCGACGCCAACCAAGAGCTCCCTTTTGCACGGTCCCAGCGCTGCTGCAGTTTTCCACTGAACCCTGCTCTGAGATGGCTCCTCCCCAAAAGCAGATGATGGGAGCTGCTTTCATGTGCTAACATGGAGACTCCCAAACTTTGGCGGTCACAGACCATCGGCAACCCTTGACGTTTGTCAGGGACGGTTATGCATAGCCTCATCACTGTGCTTTGCACCGCAAACACTGTGAAGGCAATGTGGGGCCGCAGCTGAGCTACAGACCTCTGAGCACAGCTTATAGGCCACCTGCGATCAACAGAGCACAGTTTTGGTCCCACTGCGCGTTAAGACTTCAGGAAAACGGCTGTGAGCCTTCAAGTGGGACCATCCTCCTCCGATCAGGCAGAAAGCATCGCAGGTGAAGAACAGGGGGCATTTCTTCCTTTCAAGTTCACACAGTTCAGAGTTGTGAGGCACCGAAAACACAGCACTGAGATGTAGTTTACAGTGAGGGGTAATGCACTGGTATTTGTGCGACACCATACTGTAAAAGAAAAGGGTGTGGAAGGGCTAAGATACACATGGCAGGGAAAGATGCCTTTTGCTGTCCTACCAACTGGCAATTCAATTGGGAAGAACTAAGATATGTTAGGCCATATGCGACTCTCCGATTCCCAAGAGATTTTTGCTTCCAATCTAAGAGCTGTGCAAACACTGCAAATAAAATTTGCACCACCTGCTTCACCTTAGTACCAATTTGTTTTTGTCTGGGTTCATACCCTTCTTGTGTTTGCTCTCAGTAATTACTCAAATGAATGCATTAACTGGTAGGAACACAGGAGGAGGCAGAGAATTTCAAGCATCTGTGAGAGAATATTCCTGGAAAGTGGACTGAGTCGGAAGCCAGCACTTTGGCTGTCCTGGAGCAGTGTATGTCCAGTGGCGCTCTGCCCACTGGCATTGAGCAAAGAACCTCTTACTCAATTCCTAATCACATACTTTTGAACTAAATATTTGTACTGTTGAGAAAATTCCAGCCTAGGGAACTCGGGGAGCAGAAATATCGCCTGTGATTTCTATGTCCAGTCAGAACAAATCAACACGTATGAATTGTAAGAAAGCTTTTCCAAACCCCTGCAGATCACAGATGATATGCAGAAATGACCTTGCAAATACACCGGAGGCTTTTTCTTGTTTTTCTCAGCAATTCACAAGGAAGAAATAAAAGGGAGAATTCATTTATGAAGTTGCTATAAATTATTTGCTGAGTTGGACTTGACAAGTTTCTTATTGCTTTCTGCCATTTGCAGACACCAACTTTGTGTAGAACGAGCCCCGTACTACAAAGTGTCATGGTATTGCTAATCTTTTACTTTCTAGGGTGTGACACTCTGCTCTGCCGCACTTAATCTGAAGAAAGTGGGGGAAACATCGCAAACTCGTATTATCCCAAAGACCCCATCCCTGGAGTCACTCCATTCGTCAAACAAATAGAGCTTAAAGCAAGGTTTTGGCAAGCGGAACAGCATATACACTACACACATCCTCCAGTTCCACTCCTGCAGCCATCTAAACGGATTCCTCTGTTCACGTGGTTTCTCCTGAATTCCCCGTGTCCTCTCAGGACTGAGGGATGCTTATAGCTGAGCAGCTGTGGCAAAACTGAAGCTGAAAGAAAAGCAGTCCACATTCACATTCCGTCAAAGAAAACACCAGTATTGCTTTCGAGCAGACAGAGCCTCCTCCTGCTCTGCTGGATTCAGGGAACATACAAAGGCCAAAGATTTTACTTGGCATCACTAGTTAATAAAGAAGTACCTAATGTCTACGAACTGCTGAAAGGCCATTTTTCAGTGAAGCAATTGTATTAGGACTCAGATTGGCTAAAAATGTCAACGGAATGATAGAAAACATCTTTCGCAGCCTAGAAGTAATACACTTAGCGTATAAAAGCAGAGCAAACTATAATATTTTGAGCATATGTAACACTAAGTGAGACCTGCTGGCACCCCAGGCAAATTTAAATGCCACTCAATAACTCTGAACACCTCGTATTGACTTGGTAGAGCCGAGCTGCGCTTTGTCATTGGGAGGAAGGAAGAACTGTGGCTGGAGAAAGGAAGCTGATGGTCAGTTTGGAAGAAATGCCCACAAACCGTGGGTCTCAGGAAGGTAGGGCAGGTGGGTCCATCCAGGAGAATGGAAGGGTGGATAATCCTTTCAGGAACTCCAGCCACAATGCCCTGGTTGTTCCTTTCCTCCTTGGATCAATCTCAACCATCAGACAACCGAAGCTGAGCCTGGCTTATGCCAAAGGCTCCCATCACATGCTTGCCCATCTTAATAAACTGCTGCCTACATTCACACCAATTGTATCTTGGCTGCCTTGTGGGGACAGGGGAGCGTCATGTTGGAAGGAAAGGAGAATATCCAGAGTCTGCTGGAGTTGCTGCCAACAGAAAAGGCGAGTGACAGCAGTAGCATGGGATGTTGGGAGAGGTGAACTCAGATTTACGTGAGAAAAGCAACTCCTAATGGAAACGGGAACAGGTCAGTATTATTGCTATATTCAGGGGTGCTCTGCCCTACGCCCAGAAAGCCTTTGAACTTCGCAGACATTAATCCGATCTGGAGAGAGAAGAACAACAAACCTGCTTCTGTCTGCAAAGATAGTTCACGTGAAATTAGGGGGACAGATGGGC
Source organism: Ibidorhyncha struthersii (assembly GCA_013398815.1). Taxonomy (NCBI): domain Eukaryota; kingdom Metazoa; phylum Chordata; class Aves; order Charadriiformes; family Charadriidae; genus Ibidorhyncha; species Ibidorhyncha struthersii. Next base: position 151,465 of record VZSZ01007253.1, read on the forward strand.
ATGGCTGTGCCTAAAGGCAGAGGGGGAATAAGTCTGGAAACCCTTGTGAATAAAGAAACAAAGCTGTTATCACGTCAGACCAGTGAAGCATTTGCATATGTCTTTAATACCGACAATTCCCCATGTCACCTGCCAAGAATAAAACAAACATCATACCAAGATTGTCCAAGTCTTAAGAAAATACTGAGCCCAAGACACCCAGCTGCGACAAACTCTCACAGGGCAGCAGCAGCCGTGGCTGACTCGGGGGGCTAACGCTTCACAGCGCTGGTAGCCTCCAGTTTGTCTTGGGTTTGCTGTGGAGTGGAACTGCTGGTTTCGAGACGGAGTCGTCTGTCTGTCTCCCAGGACCTCGCTTACTGAGAAAAATGTGCGTCTGACTGAGACACAAAGGTAAACCTGAAGTACATTGCCTCCATCAGCAATCTGATGAACACAAAACTCTGATGGGAATAGGAGGGACTCCAAATCTCATTCATTACTTTTATTTTTATTTTTTTTTTTCCCAAGAAAAAAATGCCAATGCATCTCAGCCATTTGGAAATACTCCAATCACTTTCCAAATGTCTGCAGACCAACAGTTCAATTCTGAAGCAGTTTGAAGCATAGCTAACTCAGCTAATTGAAGGTAACTCCCCTCTGCATCTTTCCCTTTTCACCTTCCCAGCAAGGTGAGACCCAACTCAGATTAGTAATAGCAGCACTAAATAGTTCAGTGCATCTTGCAGGGGTATGGCAGTGTGAGGCCCCTGTTAGCTGAATTCCTAAGGAATGGAAGGTTCGTCTAGGTAATTCAAGTGATTTCGGTCCCACTATACATCCAAGATGTGCTGGGCAAAGTCAGAAAAACGTATGATTTCAATATGTATAAAAAGAAGATTCTGAAAATGCATCCCCTTGTTGACAAGGATGCAAAGAAACCAATGGGACTGATGCTAGTGTCATCTGCACCAATTTTAGATTGGGGTCCCCTTCTGATTCCACTGGGGCTACGCCAGGGTGGCATCTGTGCAAGGGAAAGGACACCCCAACCTGAAGTCACGCAAGGCAACTGGGCAATCCCATAGAGGCTGCTAAATCTCAAGTAGTTTATTTTTTCAAACATCCCATTCCTTAGCAGACAGCCATGCAGGGAACACAGTGCTTGGAAATGTCAAAACAACATTTTTGCTGAGACTGAGGTCTCAACAAAACCCTGAATTTCAGTGCCCCTGAATACGGAGAAAAAAACCCCAACATTGGATCTGGACGGCACGGCTCAGACCATGCCCCTGTTTCTGTTCCCAGGAATGGCCATTTTTCTAACTCCATCCTCGTTCTTACGTTTCCTGCACGGTTAAGGCAGTTGCGGGATGGAAGCGAAGTGCTGACAGGCAAAGGCCCATACTGCAATTTCGGAAGTCGGAGGAAATCTGAGACTCTTCATTCCTTATTCTATAACAAAAATTGGGTCGCAGGCAAAACTGGCTTGTGGTTTTGAAATCAGAAAAAACAAAGAGCCTGCTGGGATGGATGAAGGTTTTGGTCTGTGTGTCTTCTTTAAACTAAACCTCTGTTCTTGAATCTGTACCAAAGCACTGACAGTAAAGCCCTTCATGATGCAGGCATCTGATACATCCTTAAACAAAAAAAAAGAGTGGGATGGGGAGAGAGCTTTTCAAAAGTTGCATTTTCAAAAGAAATAAAACAACAATCACGCAGGAATTTGAAGTTACAGCTTAGAAAAAAAAAGTAAGTAACCCTATTCAACTGTGTCTCCCATACATAGCAAGAGAAAAGATTAAATGAAAAAAAAATAAACAAAACTAAAAATGAAAATGTTAAGTGCCCTGGAATCCTCTTTCTGTAACTCCGGTCAAGCGGGACTTTTGACTGTACTGACAAACCACAGCTCTTGAACACCGGGAGTTTGTTTTGCATCATGTCAGCGTGCTATTCTCCTTCACCTTGGACTTTCAGAGAGGAAAAAAAATGAAATTGTGAAAGGGGTTATAGAATTTCAAGCAATCAGGCTTTTAGAAAGTTTCTATTCTGTGACATTTGTGGTCGAGTCTGAATGTGTGTGTATAGTATAAAATTATGAGCTAACATTTGAAAAGCCAGCAGTCTAAGTAATAAATTTTCAGAATGAAGAGAACTGTACAGAATGATTTCAAAGGCTTATACTTGACAATTATACATATTTTATGAGACAGTTATGCACCCTGTGCCTTTTTTAAATTCATTGTTTTATGGATGCAGTATCTCTATTTTAGCAGACAGGATATACTAAACCAATCTAATGGTCTAAAAAGCATCATTTACCACCCAACATAACAATGGCACTGCATAGCTTAATAACTCTTTTTTTTTCCTTAAACTCTTTCATTAATCAAGTGATTCTTAACATGGCTGAAAACCAAGAATCAAATATCTGCAGTTACAATAGTTGTTGAGTATTTGGCACAGTGGAGTTTATTTGATACACCTTTTTTTTTTTTTTTGCCCTTATTGTTGCTGAACACATAATGCTGTGCATAAATTACAAACACACACGTAAAGTCAGTCAAGTGGAAGCAGTTTGATACCCCACACCCATGTTTCAATGCCTAGATAAGAGCAAAGTCTGCTAAAAAGGTGTTGAACATGAGTGGCAAGTTATCAACCCTCTGTAATTGTGCCTGCTCTGGGGTGTCCACTGCCAGCAATGGACAAGGACTTGGGGAAGATCAGCCCCTCCGCCAGCTGCATGGAAGTGACGTCCAGCATTCTGTTCAACACGCCAGGTTACTTCTCTAAACATCTGTGAGTTCACAACAGCTTCAAAATACAAACAAAAATAAAGGAGCTTTTTGCTGATGATGCTAACCCTTAAAACCCTTCTGACATTTAGTCCAATGGAAATGGGTCCGCTTCCCGAGGAAAACTCATCAAACGCAACCAATTTGTATTGCTTCCCAGCAGGAATGTTTTGGAAAAAAAAATAAATGCATGCAAAATAAGCCTGACCTGATGCTTCTTGAAATCAGATGAAAGCTTCCCCATGACTTTTGCAGGCTTAGATAAGACCGCATTGCAAAAGCAAAGCCAAATCTGCTCCTGCATGGGTGCCTCTTGAGGGTCTGAATGAAAATTTCAGAGGTGCTCAATGCTGGCCAGCCTCTGCTCCCGTAACCCAGCCTTCCATAGGAACACTATTTGCACATCTAAGGGCAAAACGTGGCTTCCAGGAGGGGAGATTATTCCGCCTTCCTCACGTGGCTTCCACTGAAGTCAATGGAATTTCTCAGGTGAAAAAAAATATCAATTGTGAGGGTTGCAGGATTAAGGTCAGTATTCCTTTCATCTTGTACACACGCACACGCACACTTACTTTAAAGAAAACATCCACCACACAATTTCTAGATTGCAAATTATATATATATATCTTTAAAAACTGGAGAGAACATAAACAGCCTCTCCATATATATATGTATTCACTGAGTCACATAGAATATGAAAAAAACTATATTATGTAAATCATCATATTATCTAGGATTCTCCAACTGACAATTGTTTTTATAGAGACACAGTGCATTCGTTCTCTTTTTTAAAAACATATTATGTGTCTTCATTGGCTTGGTAGCATATTAGAATGAAGGCGTATGGATAAAAAACGCAGAGGATTAAACAAACCCCTTGAGTCACATTATGTTTGGGTGAATTAAACAGGATCCTTCCCCAAACTAGCATAAATAAATCCTCCCTATGGAAAAGTGTCAGCGATTTAAGGGTTAACATTGATTTGAAAATAAGTTTTTAAAAAATCTTATTAGAGGACTACACAGACAAGTATTTGGAATTCATCCCCCTTTCAAAATGACAGCACGTTTGGCAAGTGTGAGCAAATGTCTTGAACTTTACTGGGTTTGAGGGATCTGAGCACAGCTATTCACAGACAACCACACGGCTGCGATCTGCGAATAAGCCTCGGCTGGAAGGACTCGGATACCTCTGACAGCATTGCTCGCCACCTGGAAGGCTTCCAGCAGCTTTCAAGCTATTTATCGTGGACTCGTGGCTGGTGACAGAGTATGACCGGTGAACAACTCAAGCACCGCTCCCTCTTTGCCATCACAGAGCACAGCACCCAGACCGGCTAACCCTTCAGCCCGCGCTGCGGGGCTCCACATATCTCTGGGGCCCCGTTTGCAATGGCAAACGCCTATTCCGGCATTGCTGTTATCACCTTGCTTTCTGTATGCCTCGTGACCAAGCCTGTCCGTTTGCTGAGGTCTCCGATGAACCTCTGCAGATGCTCTTCTTGGAAGCTCGTACTGTCATCAAAGGGGCTGGTACCCAGCCACACTGGCTCCCTGCTTTCTCCATCACCCCGCAGGACTTCACAAGCGATCCCATTAAAAGACGCTGTTCTCAAGAATCCTGGCTGGGTCTGACTTTGAGAAAAAGACAAAAGTTTCCCGGGTTGCCGTTGTTGTTTCGCAGTTGTGGTTCTTCATTCTCGCTCTCTTCTTGTTTTTATTAAAAAGGACCCTTGTATTATTAATATAGTTCACCCCTCCACAGTCACTATAAAACAGACTCCATATTTTCACACCACTCGTGATCTTCAAGGTTATAGATAAATTTTGTCCTATGTGGTTGATTTTGGGGCACCGAGTCCCGCCCCAGATTGTCTAGGGTGAGAGTAGAGGCAAAAAACTCACTAGTGCTGAGACCACCTTCGTGGTTCTTGATGTATCTTTTATAGTTTTTCCTCAAGCACTGCCAGGTGGTTGTATATAAGATGAATGCAAATGACTTCAGGGCTATAGCAATACTAACATACAGGTATCTATAGACCACGTTGTCGTACAGCGCGCAGGCTCCTTGCTCGCCACAGAACGTGCTCCAGAACAGACACGTGGAGTCAATTCCAGCCCCAAAGATCAGTGGAGGTGGGATAAAACCTGTCAAAATAAGAGAGACAAATCATGCTTTTATGACCCTTATGATAAAGAGAGAAGATGCGACTGCAGTGAATGGAAAGAGAGGATACTTTATCGAGGGTACTTTGTCAAGGTTAACAGTCCCAGCTGCAGCCTGTGATTCTAATTTTTTAAGTTCTAAATCAACCTAAACAAAGTCTGTGGAAGAGTTTTTAGCTCGGACTCAACATCTACGGAAGAGATTCCTGCTGATATCAACAAGCAGGAAGGATTTTACTCAAGTTTAAGTGGCTTTCATTAAGCTTCTCGTTTGCCTAATGAGACTGAGTGGAGGGGTAAATGAAAGAGGAGGAGGACAGGCTTGCAGCTTGCTCTCTGTTTAGGTATTAGTAATTCTGCACCCCAGGGAGTTCATCTGAAGGATGTCATAGGACTCCGGTTCAGAGCCTGAAATCAGCTACGGCACTGAGGTCTAGTTCTGGACCTTTCCCTGACACAGGAGAAGGTTTTCTCTGGGTCTAAGGAAAACAAACAATAGCCTCTCATAGATGCCAAAGATTACAAATCTGAAAAGAAGGGAAATTTTCACTGCACCATTAAATGAAATATCACAGCAGGATTCTCCCACAGCCACTCCAGCTAACTACTGATGAGCGTTTCTCAATCATAGTTTGCAGCAGAGCTGCAATATTAAAGCAAAGTAATCACTCCAATCTCATTTAACTAATAAAGACAATGTTTTTCTTCTCTACTTTTCCCCATCCTACAGGGATATCGTAGAGGCCCCCCGTTTCACATTACCCCGACGGTGGTTAGGACATCCACATTCCAGCTTTGCACACCCCCGCCAGCACGGGTGCACCGAGTGTGTGGCACTCAGAAGAAAATGTGGATTTTCTACATATGCAAACCATTTCTCTTCCTTCTGCTATATTTATGGGGGGAGGCTGAACGCGGATAAACCCTGGAAAAAACCCTGATCAATAAAATCGTTGCTGCAGGTTAAGAGAGCAAGCAAAGGATGGAACGGAATAGCAGGTAGGCACAACATACCCTCAACAGTATCACTCCATTCATAGGTACTGTGATGCCCGAAACTCTATAAATACACATGCAGACAGACAGACACAAGGATTGCAGTTTCTAGACAGAGAAGTGTTTAATCTTGGATCCAGTTTCATCATTAACCTGGATTTCCACACTTAAAAAAGATATCTTCCTTCAGCTTGTCACGAACAAAATAGTGACATTCATGACATATATCCTAAGACTACAAATGAATTGGTTGTCTTCACTGTTCCCTGTGTTAACCGAGATCTCTTTACTTTATTTTGTCGATGTCTAGAGCTCTTCAGATTTTGTTTGATCTTCCTTATATGTTAATAGATGCAGGAGTTAAGAAAGGCTATATGGGCTTTTGGTACTCAACCAGTCATTAATAGCACAAATGTAGTAAATAAAAACAGATGATACAAAAGCAAGACAATCTTTGTCAAAAACACTAGTCCCAGTCATCATATCTAAAAACCTGTTTATGTTCTGGAAAAAATGTCAGTGCCAGCTCCCTGTTTGTGGTTTCAATGCCTGGAAATTCCAGGCTGGGCTGGTTCTGCATCTAAGTTAAAAGATGCCTTTTTTTTTTTCCTTTTTTGAAACCTGTGGGCAAGTGCACATTCAACCTGGAATTTAAAAACTCAGCTGGGCTCTGCCAGAAACAAGCCAAGAGATTGTGTTGCTGAATGCAGTTTGTGTGCCCAGTGCTGCACTGGCGCTGGATGCCACCAAAGGGGGTAACATCCAGATGTGGCAGTGACGGAAGGGGCAGGAGCCACACACTTTCTGGACTAAGGGAAAACTGCATTTGTATCACAACTTTGAGGTGTGAGCCCCTACTTGTTACCATGCTGAGAGATTTGCATACAAAGCTTTGGAGGTGCACAGGCTGAACTTCAGAAAGAGCTATGATCCCCATCTGCTGGCTTCAGCTGGCTTTCCAGGTTTTCAAGATAATTTGGCCTGGAAATTGTTCCTCATGAGACTGGAGGAAGGACCTGTTTTCGCTGAACCGCAAAGCTACACCGATGTGAATGCAGGAACGGATGTGGAAACCTTAAAAAAAAATATATATGGAAACTTTTAGCACCCAGTGAGTATTGCAGGTCATTTTTACCAGAGGAGAGGACAAAAGACTCACGGAAGCAACTTGGTGCCCAGACCCTCTGAGACAGGGGAGTTGAGGGGTTGGACTGCAGATTGGAAAGTCCTTCTGAGAGAGAAGCACTGTGAGTTTTTTTCATGTTGGAAGAAGAGAGGCAAACAATATGGACTCGTAGAAAAAGTAATGGCAGTGCCCCGCTAAGTGGAAGCTTTGCTAGGATGCACAGTGAGCACCATCCAGAAAGGATGCGTCCGTGATCTTACAAGTCTAAAACTCTTTGCAGTTCCAGACATATCCACTCCAAACCTTTGGCTCCAATGGCACTGCTTTACTCTCTTCTCTGAGAAACCGCAGTAACGCTTTTATATGAAGACACTGTTATGCTGCCCTCTTACAGCACAGTTCCAATGGAATAAGATAATACATCCAGGAGGATACAGGGTGAATTCAGTTGTGTTTCATGTTATTACAGTGAATATTAAAGAGATTCAATCATGTTTTACCTCTTACTGAAAAGTGTTGCAAAAAATTCCACTATATATATATTTCATTGTAGAAACTGTAGGGCTGTATAAAAAAGCTCCTTCTGTCTTAGTGAAATCTATTAGCTACGATTGCACCTCCGAGTCTCATACCTCCTATATTTAATACTCTCCTTTGGCTCAAGAAACAGCTATTATCACTCTCTTCTTAAGTCAAAGCTTAAAGGTGAACTGAAAAGCTTTTAAAATAAATCAGTAAAGCTATTCTCAAACCTCAGGTTGTTAAGGGCAAGATTTGGATACCCTTGCTCATATTGAAAAGTACCTCTCTCTTCATTTTCTGTGGGTTCTAGCTACGTTGCTGATATGCTTCAGGATGTATTGTCTTATTTCATGGGAATTCCTTAGTGACAGAGCAACACATAAAGATTTGACTTTAAATTCTTACTATGGCTCCTTTATTGGAAGAAAAAAAAGAAGGTCTATTCAACTTAAGCATACACGTCTGAGCCTGGTTTTAGAGGAATTCAAGATGCTACTATCTCAGGAGGCCTCTCTCTCTCTCGAAAGGAAAAGAGAAAAGAGAGAATCTCCGCCCTTAAGTACTTTTTCCTCTGGAAATGACAGCCCACAGCCACCCCCCTCGTACGCTTGCCTGCTGACACTCCACATTGAGCCACTGAGAGCTGAAGACAGGCCAAAACCCGAGAGCAGCACCGACAGCTAAAGAAAATGCTGTCTTTGCAAGGCAGGAACCAGAGCTGACCCAAGTCAGCCCAGAAGCTTCCCTTTGAGCTATCTGAGCTCTGGATACAATTACTTGATGGAGCTTTCTGTAGGACTGCAGCTACTTCACCAAAAGCAATGAGAATCTAATCAGCTTTATCGTAAACTGGTCTGGGACCACCATTTCCTTTTCAGCTAACGGGGAATAAGGTGTTACAAAAAATATGTAAATAAATGAGGTCACTTATTCAAAGCAGCGTATGGTACTATTGGATTTTTGGTCCTGTACTTCCTAGTGTCTTGCTGCAGCCTAAGAGATGGCATTTTACTCTCCAGCTCATTCCTTTGAGACTCGGGGGGCATGCAGGGAAGGTACTGCCCGTGCCCTGATAAAAATCCAAGTGAATTCCACCCCCACACCACACAGAAATCCTGTGCATGAGACGGACCCACACAATGATGGATTGGAGGATTTTTCCCTGAATCACTGAAATTAATGAGCTGAAATACAGGAGTTTTAAAATAGGAGCCATCTCTTCAAAAGGGGAAAAAATCTCCACCCAGAAACAAGAAGCAGGCGAACAACAACCCAGTGCGTTCCTTTTAATTCGTACATGAGAAGTACATACTGGTCCAGAGGAACAGCTGTATGCATTTTAATGGGATATTAACCCACAGGAGGATACAAGGACGCCTGTCTCATTTTACTGTTTTCTTTTCCAAGAGACCCAAAGGAAGGGACAAACACACCATGTAACACAGGTCCTGTCCCTCAAAGGGGGATGAAAATACATATCCCTCTACTTCAGCAATATGCAATACAGCAGTAATTTTGCAAGCTGCTGACATGTTAATAACAGCTATAGAAGAGTAACTGGTTGTGTGGGACCATGGCAGAAACGCTCATTTCTCATGCAACACCACATTTTCTTCCATTAGCACAATTCAAATGGCAGGAAAAGTGCCTTCAGGAGCCTTGACATGATATCCTTCATAGAGAGGGCTCAGACCCCGTTGTGTCAGACCCCACTCATGACAAACACAGCACCACATGGAGTAGAAATCAACTTTTGCATGTTAAAAAATACAGTTTTCTATGAGGGAGGAAAGGGTGGGATCGAAGGACGTGAAACTTTTATACCTACCTAGCAAACGGAGAAGCAGGAAAAGCACCCCCAAAGCGTAAGACTTGAGTTCGGGGCTCACGGTTCTGCAGGGAGGAGGGAGGGAGAGAGTGAAATCGATTCTTATTGTTCTGCTTTGATTAACACACCCTGTGGCCATTCTGTGCTGTCAGCCACGATGCCACCACCACCTCTTCAAAAAGTCATTAATGGGGTTTTTCTTCTCCCTTCGCCTGAACTGCCTACAGCCCCAAAAGTAATTGCGTCGGTGATAGGTTCAGGAATTTAGCTAAGTCATTAATAACAACAGCTAATCTTGTCGTCGGATGAGGAAAAATGAAATTCCCATCCCAGTACATCATCATTTACAAGCTCCCCATCACGCTTTCAAGGCTGCAGATGTTGAGAATTGCAAGGAGAGAAAACTTTTGGTTCTGAAACTTCCCCGACTGCTGGGAACAAGAGATGGGAGGGAGGATGATGGACCAAAAGGTTCAGTCAGCCTGTTAAATCAGGACTCCCAGTGAGGAAGTGCGCAAGAAGACTAGTTTTCACGGGCGTGATTTTAGCATGCAATTTTTTTTTGATGCTGGGAAGACAACAGTTGCAGCACCTTTTGCTGCAAACACACCCCACTCTATGGCATTAGTGTTATCCTTCAAAGGTGCTTTAAAAAATAAAATTCATGGCTTTCTAATTCGTTTAGCTCAAGGATGCAACCGGCTAAAGTCATCCTCTTGGGGTAGGCTCAGCAAAGCCTTTGGAATTTCAGAAATCATTAATTTGGTCCTAAGTCTTATAATAGCATTTTATTTCCCATGGTATATAAAGGCTGGGAAAGCAGGACAATGACCCCCATATGAACAGATTCATCACACAGGGGAACTTTAAAGGCCTAAGCTGCCTCTTCCACTAGCTCCTTACAGAGGTCTGCAGGCAGCACTGCTCATGGCATCCATGGTGGCAGTGGTGGTCCTTTGTATAAATACATCGGAGGGGCATCAGACAATCCTGATAAAACACCCAGAATCAGTAATAAGTTTTAAGTTAAGAGAAGACCATTCTGATCACCTGCCCTATCTCACACGTTACACAGGCCACTTAATGCCATACCATGATTCCTGCACAAAGCCTGCGACCTCTGGATGAATTCCAGCAGGGTTTTCAGGCAGACCCCCAGGCTCAATATAAAGCCTTTATGCCAGGAAGTATATGCCCTTGGAAAAACATTTCAGTGGTTAATGGCTTGGCTCAAATAGGATGCTACAGTTGGGTGGGAAATGAAGGAAACAGAAGGAGTATTAAAGTTTATTTTATGGAAAAAATAGATTTTCATGTGAAATATTCACAGTGAGTCTTTAATCGGTAGTGGTGTCCTTTGTATTTAAGACCAAAGTGAATCCCCATACCTTAGGCCGGATTAAAAGTTGCCACCTGGAGTCGTCTCCTTTTCTCACTGACTACGGCAGTGAAGAAATGGCTTGCTTAGACATGACATCTAATCTGTAGACACTGAAGTTCATTTTTAAGTTAACCATAGGAGCCGCCAATGCCACTTGTCACTGCCATGGACACCAGGGACACACTCATACGCCTAAACTTTCTTTTAGCAATCCAAGATGGCAGTTGCAAGAGAGCATGAGGTAGTCTACGGCAAAGCGCTCTTCCCTGTACGTTTTAGTAGCTATCAGTGATTCTGAGGGGAGTGTGATTACTAATTTGGATGTGTGAATTGTTTATTTCCCACAGCTGTGAGCTGAATATTTTTAATATTCCCTTCGCTTTTCTTATTCCCTTGTATTCTTCTTCCTGGCTGGTGACTGGCTTATCTCATTTGAAGTCGACACCAAAACATCTCCATTCAGGATCCTACAGGTGCTGGCAGCTCCCTTGAACAAAGAACTCTTCGAACTTCAAATTACTTTTGCCACAATATTTATCATGAGAAATTTGATTTCCCTTTAGCTACTGTAGATGCAAAGAGAGAAACGAACTAGTAGGTGGAATATCTCATTTTGTATCCTGCAGGGAGACATGCCCTCACAGAGCTGTTCTGTCCAAGATCCACTCAAGAGTGTGTTTCTAAAACAGACCTTATTGATTGAATTTTATTGGAATTTTCCAGGCAGCAGAATGGATCTGCTATTTATGCCTCTGGTTATTATTCTGAGTAAGTGACAGCCTGGACAGACAAGTAATTCTGGATAAACGTGGGCTTAGATATATATGTATATCATAAGGTGAAGTGTTCCATGTGTCTGGAAATAACACAAGGTCAGTTATTTGAATTAGCTACTTTTGCCCACCTATTCATATTGGTTCAACTCAGACATGTCCTTCAGACTTTCAAGTTCTTTCTGTTCTTGGACTTGGTCCAGGGGGAGAGAAGTTAAACTCTAGCTAGGGGGTTATTGACCAAAGCTAGCCTATGCCGCAGCCTTTCATTTTTCCATGGTTTCTATGATCTCCAGACCATCTCTAAAGGTATCTTACTAAGCCATTATGTGCTGCGAACATGGGGCTGCAATTCCGCCCCTTTCCTGATGCAGCTGTAACATCCTTACTGCCTGGACTGGAAACTGCGCATCTGTATTTCCCTTCCTATGCTAATCCCAGCCTTGGTAAGAACAAGCCTGCCACCTTTCTTTGCACCATCCCTGCAGGGATCTTCTCTGTGTGCAAGCCCAGTCCCTCCTGCTTCTGCCAAAGCTGTACTTGGGCAATTCCCGTATTCTCTCTAGCAGGTCAGTACTGTAGGCACTGAACTTGGTGGGGACATGCCATGGACGAACCAGGTGCTACCAACCGAAATAGTGGCTTAGAGAGGAAATGATTTAATTAACACTTGAAAAAACTGGGCTGAAATTCAGGCAGGACTGCTGGGGCTTTCACTCCTGCCTGCATGTAAAGGCAGTACTGTAGGAGAAAGCCTATGCCCATAGCTCCTCATTTGCTGAGGAGGTTCAAAATCTTTTGAAAATATGGGCAGCTCTCTCAAGGTGTCTCCACCAGGGAGTGCCTAGTCAAAGGAGGGTTTTCTGATGCACTGAACCAAAAAGTCATTGATACGAGGACACTCAGCCAAAAAGGAAGAGGCCAGGAGGTGTGTGGGATCCTTGGCTCCCTGCAGCTCCCAGCGGCATCCCATGGTCCCCCCAGCTCTCCTCCCACCCCAAGAGCAGCCCCCAGCGAGCTGATCGCATCCTCCCAGCAGCAGTCCTACCTGATGAGTATGATGACTGACGGCGTCTGCGCCATGGCCCCGATCATGCTGCAAACGCACATCACGCAGAGGAATGTCAAGAAGGCCTCTTCGCAGCCGGGACTGGGGCATTTGCCGGGAACAACGGTGGCATTTTCGGCAGGGACCGAGGTGAGGCACGAACAGCCACTGAGGTTCTGCAGAGGAGCACAGGGATTTAGAGGAAGCAGGAGCCGTGGTCCCCACCACCTGCCCTCAGTGACGAGGGCTTGCCAACAGCAACTCTGAGTCCTCTTAATGGTCAATCAAGTAACTCCTATGTGCTTATCTGAGGGGGGTTTGGAAAGGATTTTAGAAGCACGTCAGCTCTGATGCATGCTACCAGCAAGGGAGAGCTGTCCCTTGGCTTGTTTCTTTTCTTCTGCTCCTTTCAAGTCTCTCCCATAAATGTCACTGCGACAAAATTATTACCAAGTTATACCCCTTTGGAGGAGAATAAAGAAACGATCTGTGTCCCTGCGACAAGGAAGATCCCCAAATTATGGTTCTAATTACTTTGTTATTTACCTCCACTCTCTTGGCTGTTGCAATTAAACCGAAGTACATTAAAAGCAGGCAAATCCGCAGCCCTGTTGTTGGCTGCGGGTTCAGTGCCTGCTTCCAGCAACCTGAATCCCGGGAAGGAGCCACCCACGATGGGTGCTGTGGCTCACCAAGAGCTGAACTATCACAGCTGAACTGCCAGCACAGACGCTGCTGGACTCAAGCGCACTACGAGGCTAATAAATGACATCTGGTTCAGAGGGATTTGTGTTGAGCTAAAAGCTGAAGTCAGGCGAGATAAACTTTATCAATATGTGATCAGAAGGAGGGCGAAATGACTGCATTTTTCTTTGATCTCTCCAGCAAGTGCAGGATGTGAAAAGAAGCTTTGTTTGCCAGTCACAGATTTAGGGATTTTTTTTTTTTCTTATTTTCAACTCGCCCTCCTGAATTTCTGAGTGGGGGATGTAAGTGCAATTAAGGCGCACAATACTACCAAGAAATCCCTTAACGAATACAGAATGAAACGATCATAAATGATTCATGGCTTGTCTTCATCAGCCCGCTGGGTTTGCAGGTCACATGTTTGTAAGAGGAGTAACGCCATAAAATAAAACATATTGAAAAACAGCTAAATCTCCTCCCCTTCCCCTCTACCACGTTCAAGCAGAAATTCCTTTGCTTTTCCGCTGGGGTCCCCTTAGGACCATACAAAAGCACGCTTTCTGGTTCACTGCCTCCAAAGATAAGGATCCGCGGGGATACTACTCCAGCCTTTCTGACACCAATCCCTTTCTTCTGCATAGGAGTCAAATGATTTTCTTCCAAGTAAGTGCACAGAGGGCAAGAGAGACCGCAGTGCAGAACTCCAGGAAAGCTGGAGTAGACATGCAGGTGCCTTTCTGGCTGGCAAGCAATAATTAACATAAATTCCTGTGCTCTGAGTTAGAAGCTGCCACCTGAAGGCTTCGATGGTGACAATTAGCACCACTGCAGTGGTGTTTGCACAGAGACAACAGGAATTTGTAGCTCCTGGCTCTTACTGCAGTGCGTTGCTAGCAACCAGCCTGGACACAGCCTTGTGGACTAAAACCCATCTAAGTCCTGGAAAGTACATACCTGCACTGAAATATCCTGGGACAAAATTCCCACCATGGCAAACACGCAGAACTAGCTGCTTATTTCCCATGGGCTCTCGTCAATGGAGAGGAAGTACCTGTTTCTGGCAATGGTGGGGCAGATTCTCCTCCCACTGGTGTGATTTTTTACAAACCGCGAGGCAGGTCCCCACCTCCGTTGCCTGAAAATTTGCCCCTCAATCCGCTTTTTCAACCATTTTGCACCACAGTGCTAACCCAAAGCAGTGTGAGCAGTGTGTACCAACTACACCTGCTTGCTTAGGGCTGCACCTCATCCTTACCTGGGAAATCCTTGATCTTTTATTACTGACACACTATACAACTCACAGACATCAAACAAGCAAACATCAAAGATGGAGTTTTACCTTTGTCCTGTGGAGAGGCAAATTTTGTTACCCATGCTAAATTGCTACAGATTCCCTTGTCTGCAACCCCACTGCATGCAACCACACATTATCACAGCCTTCCCCTGCCCAGCAGCTTGCACATCCAGATTTTCTGTGTGCATGTGAAGCTGCACAGACGCAGAGTTTGCGCCTTTAATAGCATCCTGAGTTCGGGGTAACTATCTATGGAAATTACCCATGTTTTTAATTACTCGTTTCTTTAAACCCTGGCTCTGACAGGGAAGGGACAGGCTAGTACTTCAGTGCAAAGCCGTGAGATGCCAGCGTGGAAATGCCAGCCCGGAATTCATGTGCCTCCAGCCAAAACGATAAGAGAAGCAATGGCATCTGACAAACAAGACGCATGGTCAAAGGCTTTGTACGTGAGGGTAACTCCCAGGAATGGCTTGAAAGAGAAATTCCTGAGGGTGCTAGAGCTCTGCCTATCAGCACCGATACTCCGATGGCTTTTTGGACAGATGCAGCTCTGCAACCAGGTCAGTAAGAGAGAAGAAATGTAAAAGAAAAAACGAACTGAGCTACACATTGCTTTTAGAAATTGTTCACAGAGGAAATGCGGAGAGAGGCAGTCAGAAACATCCAATGCCGTAAAGTTAAATAAAGCATTCAGAGAATTTTATGTCCCAGTAAAAAGCAACCCTTGGCTCATCACAAGCATATAACATTCACAAGACCCCCTAGACAGGTCATTACCTGGATTATGGGTTTAAAACCTGGTTTGGAAATTTGGCTTTGCCTCAGGGCCACTGCATGGCCAAACTGGTCCATAATTCTTGATAATGCCCTTTCCAGAGGATGCTATTGCTTCACTGATTTGTGTTCAAAACATTACTGGAAAAAACCCACAAAATGAGACCATGAAAAGAACCCCAATATGATGACGAAAAGGAACAATAAGAAAGAAGGAGTAAGAGAGAGGGTGAGGGAGAGAACGGTTTTTGTTCAGAGGTTTGCTCTTGTAGAGCATGAGGTCAGGCAGTGGCTGACTGAAGAGGTGGAGCTGAATTTTCACGACTGCCTCCTTCCAGAGAAGCCAGAGTTTTGCCCTGAACCACCCAAGGGGGGAGGTCTCTCCTGCACTCCAGCCACAGACTGCACCGGCTGTATTCTTGCTAAGGGCTCAATGAACTGGCGAGACACTGTTCTGTGTGACCTGTACAAGCTGGCTTCTTGTTAAAATGATCCTGTGCTGCCCCAGGTGTTAACTTGTCTCTTGTTGGGAGAAGAAGGAGGAAGAGGGCAGGAGGTAACACCTTTGCATGTGCCACACACTCGTGGAGTCCCTTGTGGGGTTGCTGAAAGCACTTTGGAACTGTGGTATTTCAAAGGGATGCCTACCTCTCCGAGGGTGGAGTGGGAATTGAGGAGAGAGGAGGTACAAGCAGGATGAGCTCCCAGGTCATCTGAGCAGTGAGGCTGCACTTGCTAGCAGTGAGCTTGCACCTCCGCTCAGTGGCACTCGCAGGCGGTTCGTCTCTTTAGGGCAGGAAGGGAGGTTTGATGTCTCCTCCAAAAGGAAGGATGAAGCCGTGGAGGGAGAATTGCATGTGGTGAGCACTGATATCCCTACAGCCATGAATGGTCACTGTGATCAGGCTGACCACCCACGGGCTCCACAAAGGCAGTGCGGCAGCGGTCACCATGCCTGGCACAGCCCTGGACAGGGAGCAAGGACCGCAGGAACCCCACCAGTTCCCACCCACGGGAGCGGCAGGCACTCATTTTCAGTGTAACCCAGAAGACATTAGCATTTCAGCAGCAAAAAAAAGAAAAGCAGGCTTTAAGACATTGTTAAAAATTCCCCACATCTTCTTTACACAGAGATGCTTTGGTCTTAAAGAGTTTTCTAAAAGAAATAAACTCTTAGATATGGAGAACTGAATAATGCAGAATGTCTTTGGATGGAGCCTCTGCTCCCTTTACAACTGCTCTTGCTGCTGCCTCAGAGCAAAGCAGGGAAAGAGAGAGAAGCAAGAGGAGTGAAGGAAAGCTTAAACAAGGGTGAATAAACCCAGGATCTGGTCATATGTGTCTAGGAACCAGATTCAGGAAAAGCGGAAGAGGAAAAGAGGAAAAAGAGGAAAAGGGTTGGGCAGGGCAAACACGGGCAGGTGGTGAAGTGGTGGGATAAGCCGCTGCAGGAGAAAAGAGAAGTTGGTCCCACAGCCTGGGCTAGTGAGCTCTCGTGGCGTGGAGGATCTGGGGTTCTGCCAGTGGACAACTGTGCAGATCTCCTCTCGTGTTCCTTGCTTCCATGCTGAGGAGAAAGATCAGAGGAGGAGGAAGAGGATGGGAAATCCCATTCCGCTCTGTAGGTGATCCTGGCAGAGTGAAAAACAACAGTGGCTCAGGCCCATCTAAGGTATGAGGTTAGTTTTCGGGGGTATAACCACTGCTGGCTGTAAATGAGTTATTCTACCAAATACACGCTAAACTCACCCACTCGCGCTCACAGAGTCATTCCTACAGGTAAGAGGTACCCGGGAAAGCCCACTCACCGTGCTGCTGCAGCCAGCAAAGCAGGCAGATAAGTATGTGATCCCGTCTGCCCCACAGACTGGAGTGAAGGAATCAGTTTGGCATTCACAGTTGTTATTGCAGGGGGAATATGGGTCCAGAGATGAGGTTGGAGTTGAGCTGTAAGAGAAAGAGAAATGATATCAGTCATCAGTGTAATGACAGCAGCCAGCTTTTCCAATCAGTGCCACACAAAGGTGGCTTTGGAGGGTGTTAGTTAAGGCAAACAAACCACAAAAAGCAGCGGGCAGGCTATCTGGGTCCCAGCTTGAAGAAATCCAGGCTACAGCCTCTCCTTGGGGACAGAAATGCCACGGGACTCTATCCTTCTGCAACGGGGAATCTAATGGGAAGTTTGGGTTGCCTTGTTTCCCCAAGGAAATCCAAAGATGTGCCAGGGGAGATTGAGCTGTTTTTTCCTAGAACAGTAGCAGTGAGGAGCTGAGAGCTGTCATCTTCAAAAAGATCGCCACTGCATACTGAGGAGCACCAGAAAAGAAAATACAGAGTAACTCTCTTCAAGTCCTGTGAATGCTACAGGGCACCGCATGCCTCATTTCTCCCGTCAAAATGGGCCCGGAGCCACGCATACTCTCTCCTCACCATATCTGAATTTCCAGGCATCTAAAACCTGGTTCTACAAATTCCCCTCAGGCACTTAAATAAATGTACAAAGCACTGCATGTCCCTCGCTGCCAGGAGAAACCAGACGGTGCAGCAGGCCCAATGCTATGTAGGTGGCCATGGGTGCACAATCAGGTCTGGCACCTTTCATTTCAGTTTGACAGATTTTAGTAAAAATCGGTTGTCAGCTGCAGGTACTCAACTCTCACAGCAGTGAGTGGTATGAACACATCCCAAACTAAGAGCCCTATACGACATTGCCTTCTATATTCTTGCTCTGTACGGCTGCCTAAGGGCCAGTGCTGCCTGAAGGCTGCCTGTTGAGGACAATAACACGGCGTTTATTTTGGCAAGGCTGTGTGAGACCTTGAAACTCTCTGGGGACTCACTTGTTTCCATAGGGAACAGTAACCCCTGCCACAGGTCCTGTGTCGCATCCCAGGAACAGGAAAGACACGTAGCAAGCTGTGGACACCAGGTTCACCAGCATGGCCATCCTGATGGCTCCCAGAGCAGACAGGCTGAGCTTCTTCACCAAAAGGCCACCCAGGAATATGCCCAGACACGCACATGGGATTGCTGTCATCCCTGCAAGAGGAAAAAATCGGTTAGCAGGAAGCGTGAGCAAGGCTCAGTGAACCACTCCATTACGGCTTTTTACTTTGCAGCAGAAAGACCTGTGCGCTAGCATGGGGAAACCTTCTAATGGCCAACTGCTGGAGTAGCACCAAGCAGAGGTTGCCCAAAAAGTGTGGAATGGATGCAAACGGGTATGGTGCCTTGCACAGAGGAACTGGGATCTTCTTCCAGTTCTCATCCTTATTGGAGGGAGATGTCAAAATTGCTGAGGCTGGCCCACTCTAACCTCAGCAGTGGTATCTCTAACGCTTCCTGCAACAGTTTGCAGACAAATAAAGTCAAGAATTTTCTAAGGTGTCTAGAGGCTTTGGATGAGCCTTGCTTGGTACACTTACAGCAGTCTGATCTTCAGAGATTAGGCAACAGTCGCATTTGAAAACACGAAGCCTCCCTTAAAGAATCTTCCAAACTGTGAGATGCAAAATCACTTCCAGAAGTGACTCGCTCTCCAGGCACAGAAAGCACTAAGCTTGTCTGCGTTCACTTTTATGCCTTTGCTGCCAGTTACACTCCAGACCTTACCTACCTGGGCTAAGCTTAGAAGTGCATGCAAATCCTGGCATTTCTGGACTCCCATAAATGTCATGTGGGAAAGCTGGTGGCAACTTTGTTTAAATTAAACAAGTTTTTGTGAGGACCACGGATGTATCAAAGCCTCCTATCCCACTGCTAGGTCAGAAGCAGGATGTGCTCAGGCTCACGGGTGATTCCCTCTTTGCTGACCATCCAGCCGTACTCACGTGCTGCCTGGCCAGCATCTCCCACCAAACAGTGTAGTGGTTTGCCTTCTCCCAGTGGGTCAACAGCGAAGTTGCTTTCCTTTGCCAAGCCTTTAATTTTCAGGAAAGATAGAAGAGCCTAATGTCTTTGGGACCTCTGTCCTTCTGTCAATTCCTATTAAAATTCACCAGTGAGTTCCTGTGAGGGAGGCAAGATTAACTGCAGGGGATTGTTTCTTTTGGAAAACCAGGCCAAAACCAGAAGATACCAATGAGTTCAACAGGAAAATAAATAACTGTGAGGAGAGCAGCTTGCAAGCTCCTTATTTTGATATTAAGATCCACCCACTTCGTGATGTCCCAGTTTTTGACAGATCACTGCCAGCTGCCCATCTGGTGAGCTGTGGTTGCAGATCACACAAGATCAACTTGCAGATATCTTAATTGGGTGCTGCCGAGATAACGGCTGTCAAACAAATTGCTGGGCCTGCTTGGGAATGGGCAGCAGGAGAAAATAAATGAAGATCCTGCCTGTGCATCAGTGTCCTGACAGGGAACGAACGAACGTTGAGAAATATATATATGGGAAACCGCAGTAGCATAGCATGGTCAGAGAGAAGGGGCATTTGAAAGACAACCATAGAATCATAGAATGGTTTAGGCTGCAAGGGACCTTGAAGATCATCTCGTTCCAACCCCCCTGCCATGGGCAGGGACACCTCCCACCAGCCCAGGTTGCTCAAAGCCCCATCCAGCCTGGCCTTGAACACCTCCAGGGATGGGGCCTCAACAACTTCTCTGGGCAACCTGTTCCAGTGCCTCACCACCGTCAAAGTGAAAAAATTCTTCCTAATATGTAATCTAAATCTACTTTAGAATCAGAGAATCATAGAATCGTTAAGGTTGGAAGGGACCTTTAAGATCATCGAGTCCAGCCATTAAGCTAACCTGACAAAACCACTTCCAAACCATATCCCCAAGTACCATGTCTACCCTTTTTTTAAACACCTCCAGGGATGGTGAATCCACCACCTCCCTGGGCAGCCTGTTCCAATGTTGGATAACCCTTTCAGTGAAGAATTTTTTCCTGATATCCAACCTAAACCTCGCCTGGCTTAACTTGAACCCATTTCCTCTCATCCTATCACTTCTTCCAGTTTGAAGCCATTCCCCCTTGTCCTATCACTACATGCCCTTGTAAAAAGTCCTTCCCCAGCTCTCCTGTAGACTCCCCTTTAGGCCGCTATAAGGTCTCCCCGGAGCCTTTTCTTCTCCAGGCTGAACAACCCCAACTCTCTCAGCCTGTCAACCAAGCTGCACTAACTCAGGTATTTGAACTGCTGACTGCAGTCCCATCATTTCCAGTCCAAGGGGAAAGGAGGGACTAGCAGGAGAAAGTGGGCTTCCTAACCCAAATGGAGATGGGCTGGAGAACTCTGGGATACCTGAACCATGAGACCAGCAGTTCAATGGGCAGCCCTGTCGCTCGGCGAGCAACTGCAGTCTTGGGCAACCAAACGGCCCAGTTTGGTTGGGATTTCTGCTGTACTTCAGGGCCATTACAGACTTTCATACCCTGGCTGTATCGCACCACTTCTCACACAATGGGCTCAGCTACAGGGGGACTGCAGTGGAGAGCTCAGTCAAGGAGGAAGGATGCCAGAGGTCTTCTCTGGGCTCTGCAGCCAAGGCACAGCTGCAGCCCAGCCTCCCACCCACAGACACATTTCCAGACGTTGGGCAAGCACTTTTTGGGCAGTCTAACCAGTGTGACTGGTTGCAGTTACCAGCCCTGCTGAACACTTTAAAATGCTTTTGGATGCTGGAGATTTGGTGGCCCTGTGGTTACTCACCCAGGAGCTGGTTGGCAGATGAGGTGGTGAGGTTGAACTGCTGCTCCAAGTACTTTCCCAGGAAGGCGGCGAAGCCAGCCACCACCGCGATCTCCATGCAGGCTGCCAGGATGATACAGGTGAAGACGGGATTGGAGAGCAAGTGCTTAGTTACTTTGGGGATCACTGGAAAAGAGGAAAAAGGGAGAGGTGTTTTTGTGTAGGCTCTGCTCGAGGTACTGGAAGTGCCTTGCTGCTCTCCTGCAGGACAAACTCACTTCAAATCAGAGGTAATTTTCTGTTCTGCACAGACAAGCTGGTTGAAATGTGGCAACACCAGAACAAAGTGAAATACCAGAACAGCGTCATCGAAAGATTCAGATACCAGGAGGCTGCAAACAGAAGTCACCTGTTGTTCTGTTTACACCTTACAGATGATTTTGAAATTTTGAAGGATGAGTGTTTTCCAGTGTTGCTTTTGTTTCCCCCACAGGGAAGTCAATCAAAGCCTAATATTCTCTTTTTCCTTCTCCTCTCCCTACCTGCTCCCCATGAACAACGCTGAGCCAGCTGATGGGTGTCATGAGTACTACACTCAGCGGTGCATAAATTCCTGCAAGCTTTCGGACACAAGCTAACCTAGCTCACACTTGGCTTTTCCTTCTCCTGTCATCCAGATTTGCTTCATTTTCTTATTCCCACATGACACTGGCTGAGTGACACCTTCTTGCAGCACATCTGGGGGCAAGCTGAAATTTTCTTGCTTAGCCTTGGGCCACAGCCACCCGTGGGCATAAAGGACCTCATGCCTGGGACAGGCATGTTAGCCTGCGTGTTCCCATAGCCCAGAGCTTCACCAGCCAAGCAACACCTTCCATGCAGACCCTACCAGCTTTGGTGGCTGTAAGGGTGGAAGAGGACACACTGAGCACGCACTTGCTTTAGTTTCATGATCCCTTGGCTCCTCCCTCCCGAATCATTAGTGTCCAGAGTCCTCTTCTTCAAGCCCGTCTCTATTTCTGATAAGCAAACATGAGTTACCTTACAAAGGGAAATCTGGCTAATGAATCAGATAGCACATTTTCTACTTCAGCGAACATTTTAATTATTGATGAGATAACACAGCTTGAAGAGGAGAGCATCCCAGTACAGAATAGAGCCTTTCTTTGTCTCAATACCTGGTGACTAATTTCTCCCTGAATTAAATGTGAAAATCATTAAGTTTGAAAATTACCTCACTGAAGTGTAGTGAAGCCTCAATGGACACCTATTTGCATTTTGAAAATCCATCCCCCACATCCCCTATGGTGCACCAGGGTCTGGCAGGTGACAGGTTTCTCTGGCATTGGCTTCTGTTTTCCCTTAGGGCTTTTTTTGGTGCAAAATCTAATTGCAGTGGCCTCAGCAAGTGAATGCACAGCTTTTTGTCAGGTTCTGCTTGGGTCCCTTTGGCTCTTTTTGGGGGGGGGAGAGTTATAACTAGGTTTGACCTAACCTTCTTGGAAGGGGCCACTCCACAGCTTCTGGTCTCTTTGTATCCCAAATGTATAAAATTCTTGCTTCCTGAGGATTTGGTGGATAATGGAGGCGCAGGAAGCATAGTACTTTTTAGAAGAACAGGGAAAAAAAAGAAGAGGAAAAAAAATACTGCGAGGGAGGAACAGGGGTGGGGGGATTCAGACGTGGATAGATCTCAGAAGCCACCTGCTGCCTCCTTCAGTTCTTTGGTGGCCACCTACAGAATTTCCCCTTCTTGCCAGGAAAAGGAGGGAAAATACAAAGGTGGACTTGGCAGCGCTGAGCTTGAAAAGCCATATTTAAGGTATTAATGCCTGTTGTGCCTCTGGAGTTCAGTTTGTTCGAGATTAATGGATTCCTTCAGATGTAGCTTTGTGCCAATTCAAATGGAAAGAGACAAAGGTCTACCTCTAACTTTATCTACCAAATAATAATAATGCCAGCCTGTCTTTTACAGGAGGGAGTTAAAGATCATGGACATTTATTTCTGAAGTTGGCAAGGCTGGTACCCAACCATCATGCATTACCAAGGTCAAAATCCATCCTTCGTACTGGGGATGGACAGCAAAAATTTTGAAGTTATTGCACTATCTCACACAAGAGAGGAAACCCTCATGACTGCCTTGCCTGGCAGCGTTGGGCTACGAGTCCCATCACTTCATCGTTGCTTCTCCTCCCGGTGTGTCCAGATGTGAGTCTTCTGGGACAGACCTTGTCCTCCACTGCATGTTTGACCACTGTCTGCTGCAACAGGACTCTGTACCAGCTGGAGGTTATAACACAGAACCCAGTGCAAAGAATGCAGAGGCAACGCAGGCAGTACCTGGCAGCCTCCACCATCTTCTCAGCCAGGGCCAGCTCGTTCACTTTCATTTTCTAAGGAAAATGACAGGAGGCTCCCCATAGAAATGAATATCCTTTCATCTTGCTACTGCTACCTGTTAAGATGAATCATTTGACACCTGCTGCTGCCTTATCTGTCTCATTTCTTGGGGTGAAATACCTCTGGGATCAAGACTAAAAGTCAGCAGTGAAGTTTAAAAGTCTCTCAATAGACTAGAGCGACGTGCTTTCAGCTGCCTGGCATATGGTGCTGGGTGTGAAGGGGGAATGGAAAATGTCTGATAGGGGATTGTAAAGCCCTGGGGAACGCAACAGCTAAGCATGGCGCTTCTTCACTGGAGCTGATCCCAGCAAGAGTCATGATAAATGTTACCCTGCACCTTGTTGGCCCAAAGGTTAGCTGAACACTTTGTAGCAGCACTTTGGAGCTATAAATCTGATGTTGAAGCCCATTCGCCAAATGGGAAAAGGGAAAGGTCTTCTGGATTCAAAAGAATCTCAGAAACCTACTTGGAGAACCCACGAGCTGTATCAGATGTGGCACAGACTCACCCTCCCACACTCAGAAGGACCAGCTCATTTAACATCCTTATCCCAATGCACCCAATACGCTGCAGAAACAACGGCAGAAAAGTGATTCTCATTGCCATGGCAAGATACACTCAGAAGAAGAAACCTCAGCCTCTTTTCACTGCCGAAGTACTTAAAACCCAACTCTTCAGACCATTCACATGCAGCATTGGTCACAGGATCACCCACAGGTTGGAAGGGCCCCAGGAGGATGTCCCAAAGCTCTCCAACACCCTTGCCAATCCCTCGACTTACCACCTTTTAACACCCCAAAAGCAACACCCGTGCCAAGGCATCAATCACCCTCCCTACCTCCTGCTGTGGGGCCAGCTGTGGGTGACAGGCCATGGGCTTGACAAGCAAACACACTTACATACACCAAGTAGCTTTGATTTGTCACTAAACATCGGGGAATACCAGGGATAATTGGCAACCTCATTACATGAGGTTTAACTACTCTCCAGAAACGACGAACTATAATCATCACGTTGGTGCCTGAAATGAATTGTTTGGAATGTTACAATCACCAAGGCCCCTTTTTCCAGTTGGAGCACCCTACAGAGACATGTTTTCAATTTGCAGTAAAGATGAGGAACACAGAAAGCAAAGTAATAAACTACAGGGAGGTTTACAGCCCAGTCCACCTAGGACAGTGTGGTGAGGGAAAGGTGTAATGTAGCCTCGAACCAAAATACTACTTTCTAATAGCAACGTAGGCAGCAAGCCTCAGATCTGAACAGAAAACAAAAGGCAAAATCTCTACCTGGCTTGAGGAATAAGGGATGAAGAAAATAGTGCAGGCAGCAAGAAGGAAATACCTCCTGGAAAGAGGCAGCTCCTATAAAAGAGAAGATGGAGTAAGGCAAGAGGTGCTGAAGATCTCTCAGGTGAGTTTGATATGCTGAAGTCCACGTGGCTTTGGCAAAATGAGTATCACGAAGGATATGAAGGAACAGGATGACACCTATGTCAAAAAGGCTTCTTGACAGACACAAGCTTGAAGCAACAGCAATGTTCTCATACATGGAAAGCAGGCCCTTCTAGCCTATCGTCTTGCCTCCAGCAACCACCTTTGCTTGACTTCAGAAGGGGACATAAACCTCCCTCACTCGTGTCATGGAGGTCATGGCAAGGCACAATATCTTTTCACAGACGGACACGCTCTGCCTGACCTCAGCTGCTGCTCAGCTTCTGCCCTGAAGCGTGCAGGCTGAAGGCCTTTCTGAATTAATCAAAGCTTCTGATAACAAGGACACTGGCTTTGAAACAGCCAAGAAGAAGCTGCCAACAAAGCCCTCACCCTCAAGAAATCCAAGCCAGAGGAAATTTGGAGACTGACAGGACCTGATCTGGGGCCTTTAATGATCACCCGCCATCCCCTTACCTAAGGCCAGGACTCTTCAGCAAGCCTTGTAGATGTTGGTAGGGAGCCAAGACCCAAACACAAAAAGGCATTAAGGTCTTGATACCCACCTAGATCTGGGCCAAAGACTCACTGCTCTGGCCGTGAATGAAGGAGCCCTCTCCAAAACGTTGTCACTATAACTTGTTAGAGTCATGAGTTTAAAACTACTTGTGTTAGCCATTAATCCCGCTCAATCCTATGAGCTGCCACCCAGGACTACAGGCTCTCCATGGCCCAGGAATCCCCTGCACAGCTGGGAGCTCCTGGCTCAGCATCACATGTCTGCTTCCAGAGAGCACTTTTGGGGAGAGAAATTCAGGATTAAGAGCAGCTCCCTGCCTTGGTATTCAGCAGATTGGTACACAGAGCAGGAAGGAACCGAACAGAAGACAAGACAGCTGTCAGCTGTACAACCCAGCTCTCCTACACTCTTGGAAATGAAGCTGGACAGGAACCAAAATGTTTCCAAATCTAGGGAATTTGCAGTTTTGAAATTCATTTAATTCCACAGTGAGTTTTCTTTTAATACCTTGTGAATGAGCTTCTCTCTCCAAACCTGAAGGATTCCATATCAATTTCAATCCGTTTAGGTCTTTAATCTCTCTCACTAGACAGGCAGCATGTAATGAATTTCTGGTTTAAATCATTGCAAAACAAAATGCATTTAGAGCAGAATGTTTCAGGGGTGTTAAAGATAAGGCCAAGGAAGCATTATGAAACCAAACTTCATCAGAACTGACCGCTCAATTCAGTAGAAGTGACATTTCTGTATGCAAAAAACCCCAATATTTAACAAAGTATTTCCAAGCACATCCTGGGTTAGAGGCAGCGTGTTAACACTGAGTGAGAGGGCAGATGCTGGACAGACAGGAGCAGAGGGCACAGTGCCCTGATGCAGCCAAGCATCGTCTCCGGCCCTAAACGGCAAAGAGGTCCCCAAGGCAGACCAGAGGTAGGACAGCAAAGCTGTGCCCCCAGGACAGCAAGGACTGTCACAGCCAACGCCTGAGAGGCTTTCACAGACCATACGGAGAGCGCAGGGCTGGAACAACCCTGCCAGGCTGCCAGCCGAGAGCAAAGAGCAATGGCAGCATTTATCCATCCTCTCTCTGCTATTAATCCTTCACTTCCCTGTGCTCCCAAATGGATTTGTGCTGCTTAACTGAAATACTAATCAGGTAAAGAGATGCAGCGTTCATATGCCAGTTTAGCCATGGTAAGCACCTCCCAGGACTGTCCCAAAGCTTTCTGGCCTGAGCTGCCATGCCCCCGCGCAGAGCTGCCGTGGCAGCCACCCGCCGCCTCTGCTGCCTTTGATTGCCTCCTCACCTCGTGCCCTTCAAAGGCATGCTTTTCGTTTCAAGTTCGAAGCTCCTCTTAAGGATGCTTCTTTTCCTGGCATGAAGATACCCGATGGGAAGAGATGCTGTGGTTTCCCAAAAGCTGTGCCCTCCCTCCTGTTTAGACCTTGATAGAGATGTAAAAGACCCTTTGACACTTGGAGCAGGCTGCTTATATATTAGTTCTAGCTTTTCTGCATGCTAAGGGTAGAGAAAGCTGAGGAATCTCACCCAGCCCTGCATCTCACTGTCTTTCAGCAGATCTTGTCTCGAGCATCCTCCCAGGTGCCAGCCACGCCGTGTCACCAGCTGACAGCCGTGACCCAGCTGGGAGCAAGTCTCCAACTGACACCACCCCACTTCCTCTCCTGCCTTGTCCACTCACTCGCAACAGTCACTGCCAGGCTTGAAAAAAATAAAATAAATAAATAAATAAATCGAACACCTTCAACAGCCAAAAAGGAGACTCAGTTCAGCCTCTTAAGGATGCACTGTTGACACACAGTGTGCTCACACCATCAGTCCAGAGAAACAAACTCTTCCTCCCCACACTGTGCTCAAGAGATGGACAGTCCCACACCTCCACGCAGACATGGACTTACGCCTGGCACACACCTGCCCAGGAGCAAACTGCAGAGACAAACACTTGCTAAAAAGGAGTCAGAGTTATGGCCACACAAACTCCGATGAGCATTTCCACCCCCAACCCTGTGTACAGGTACATCCTCTGCTGTTCAGCTTCACTAATACATGCAACCCCCAAAGCCCATAATAGGACAGAAGACACGACTATGCATGCACAAATATGTTTTTAACCTCTGTAAATAATTACCAGTCCTTTTTATCCTATGAAAAAGGCTAACTTTCTCCCAGGGAAACTTTATACAATCAACAAATAGATTAAGGATACAAGGTCCTGCCGCACAGGAATGCATATATATTTTTCAGCTGCTGGCAAAATAATGTATATACACAGCAAGATTCAATCCACCACCTTAAACACTGCTCATGAGGCACGTTTGCCTTCACTTGCAGTACGTGTCCAAACATCTCCAGACGGGCACCTGAGCAAACATGACTCTTGACCACATTCTGACTGTGACAATAGCGGCAAGGGACTTCAAAGGAGATCTCAGCTACCAACACCGTGTCGTCCGTGACAGCCTCAAAGGCATAACTAAAAAGGTCATTCCCTGTCTTATTTGATGTGATGTAAATTGTATTTCAAAGTCCATCTACAAAGAGATCTCTGGAATACTGACTGATGTGAAATGGGGTTACCTGCGATGAGAAGGTTAACGTGGAAGACCGTGGTGCCTCCTGATGTAATCAATACTTTGAAGCATATGGATGTGGCAGTTTAATTTCTCTACTTCAATGAGCAATAGGTGCTCTAGGAACCCCGCCATGGCCTCCTTGAGTGCAAGAAACTCAGCTTGCTCAGCACTGCCCTCGGGCAGAACTGCTGCCTGTCCATGCAGCCGGGACATGCCATATTCTTTCATTTTTCTATGTGAAAACCTGCAAAAATTTCCAGTGCCTATTCCAAAATCTCAGTGGCCAGGAGCAGATGCTCTGATGAGTCCACGACAAAAGCCACAGATTTATACAGATGGACATATGATGGGAAAAGCCCATCCCTCAAACCTGAGAAAACCCTTGCAACAAGGATAAAGAAATTAATTTTACTGACAAATTTTCAAGCTATTTATCCCTTTACCTCTCTTTTGAATTTTCTCAACAAGTCAAAATTTCACATTTTTGACCTTCCCTTAATGAACAACCACATCAACTACTCATGGCTTTTTTATATTTAAGAAAACACTTCTTTCCTTGAAGTCTCTTTTTTCTTCCCACCCGCACCTCATTCAATTCCCAATTAAGGTGACTGCACAAGGAGTAAGCGATTTTGTCCTCGTTTATCAAAATGCATTAGGCAGTAATGAAACCCACTCTGCCACAGTGACAGAGAGTGGGAAGCAACCACCAGTGCTACAGAACCACCATCTCGGATGAAGGATTTTCTAGTGCAGCCTATGGAAAGGATATCTGCCCACACTCTCCCACAAAATGCCGGATCCTTAACTGAACTTAATTAGAGCCAGGTCCATTTCCATCACTGCAGGACATGACATGGGGTATTCTAGTCCAATTTGCTACAAGCTACATTCTGCCCTGCCACTTTGCTGCTATTTTTGGCTGGTATCTACCTCTTCCCCATGCCAGTTTAAGAGCTGCAGTGTCGCCCAGCATCACTGCTTTGTATCTGGGACTGCACTAAGTTGCAGCTCGGATGCCAGGAGCTCCCAATGTCTTTTAATCGCCTTTGCTGGCTCGCTCTCTGTTTTGGGAGGCAGAGGGAAGGAGGACAGTAGACTGGAGAGAAGTTCACAAATTGCTTTGGCAACTGTGTTCCCCTTCATTTTTTTATCAACTCTCCAGGACTACCATGCATTCCTGAAGCTTTGTAGTTTAAAAAAAAACCCTAAACCTTTCAAGTGGAACAAAGTCTCTCTTTAAAATGAGGACAATGCCAGTGATAATTAGAAGCTAGGCACTGAAATTTCAGGATACTGAGGGGTTTTCAGTTTTTTTTTTGGGGGTAGAGGTAGATAGTCCAAATCAGAGACCAATTATAAATCCAACCAGCTGTTAACCTGTTGCTGACTCTCACAGAAAACACGACAAGAGCCCATGTGTCACCTCGCAGCTGCTGGAAGCAGGTTGTGCTGCTCTCCCCCTCCAGCGCGTGCCGCAGGACCCCGTTGCTCGGCTTGGGTCTCTCGTAGTCCCTCTCGGGAAGCATGGCCTGCTCGCTCTCCCCAGCGTGCTCCGGCCGCGGGGGCAAGGACTGGGGGAACCCGAACATAGGCAGGGACGAGAAGAAGAGTAAGGCACCACACAGCAGGAAGCCTCCCCACCACGCGCCGATCCACCGAGGGTCATCCGGGGTGATGTCCAGCTTACCTGCAAGGAACACACACGCGCACAAGCGGTCAGTGTCTCAGCGGCACAGAGGGGAAAAGAACAGACTTAATGAGCCTGTAGGCTGTAAGATGGTTGTTGGGGGCTGTGTTGGCTCGTGAGGGGCCCCCAGACACAAGGTGGAGATCCACAGTGCATCCCATACCCGTGCTGTGTGAGCCACCAGTGCGTAACAACCTCCACATCCAAGAGGTCCTTAGGACAAGCAACCTTGTCTATCTAGATGGTATATGAGGCTTCTATAACACCCTGTAATCGGAGCTTCTCTCCAGTGTCTTTGGCTCTGCCACCTCTAGGAAGCTGCCACATACCAGTCAGTGTCCCATGTGCTGGTACAGGGGTTTTGGACATCACTGTCCCAGCGTGCCTAATGTGCACACACACCTGACATACCCACTAGCACAGACGTGCATGGAGAAGAAGCAGCACAGACAAGGACGTCGCATCTCCATCCTGCTTCAACCTTTTTTTTTCAGGAGGTCGGTGCTCTCTCTGCTTTGAATTCACAGCCCTTTTCAGCAAAGGAGAGATGGTGCATTTGAGCTTTATGGGCAACTGTGACTGTGTGGAGGGTGAAACAGTCCTAAATATTGGAAAAGGAACCCACTCACTGCACCAAATAGGCTCAGACAGGCAGAGAAATCATCAGAAAATGAGGAAAAGCAAAGTAAAAGGCAAAAGTATTCCGTAGGCCATCACTCAGAGGAGATAAGGAAAAAGAAGGCTCTGGAGTCAGCTGGGGGCAATAAAAATAAGCAGCAGGAGAGAATAAACTGTGTTCCTAACAGCCGCCTCACGCAAGCCAGCGGAGGGTGCCCAGCGCTGGAGCTGACTCCTGGGGGAGACCTGGGTCCACACGGCTGGAATAACAAGCTCCACCGTTCATGATGTCTGCCTGGCTCCCGCCACTCTGAAAAATCTGTCTCAAGTGAGGCAATCAAGTTGACTCTCAAGCAGAGATGGAAGGAAACTCTTTTCTCCTTAGGGAAAATAACACGTAGCTCTCAAATATATATAAAGTTTGAAAAATAGTGTTTTGGAGGGATTGGATTCTTCCGCTGTTATTTCCTCCTGCCTGAAGTGCATTTTTTTCAGGCTCTTGGGAACACAGCCACATGAAGAGCCCTGTAAACCAAGGTCTTCCTCATATCCCCTTTCCTAAAATAGGTCCTGTACAGAGGGCAGTGCAGCAGCATGCCCTGGCACCCTGCACCTCCTGCCTGAAATGGGGAGCAGGACAGGGCTCACCCTCTGGAGCTCGATCTCCTCATGCCAACCCGAGATGCAAGGCAGAGCCAGCTGCAATGTGCAAACTCTTTCCCATACAAAAATAGAGGCCACGCGTGCCCCAGCCTTCGCGTGACAGTGATGGACCACGGCCAAAGCCAGCTGGACCTGCAGCTGGAAAGCACTATACCCTCCCTGGGGCCTGCTGAGCCACAGCCCCTCCAGGCTTCTCAGCAATAACGCTCCACAGTTCTCCTCCGTGGCTCCGTATTTGTCTGGGACTTCTCGAGATGTAAATATGGAGTCACGTCTTATATTAAGAATGGCCACATCACAATGAAATTAACTTTTTTAGGTAGACCAGCATCTTGCCTCTGACGGTAACCAGTTGCAGATGTGCAGAAAGTACACAAGAATAGAGTCACTATGTTTCTGACATTATTCCTTTTAATTCTGGCAATTTGTGGCTCGGGGACTTTCTAAGCTAGATTTGATATCTCATTCATGTTTTCTTTTATAAACTCATCCAACTGCTTTTGAACCCGCTTTCAAACTTTTAACATGCTGTGGTGAGGGGTATCTTCTTCTGCACATTCATATTTCAGAGTAAATTATACTTAATGGCCAAATATATGACAGGGTTCAAGCAAGCTCCTCTGCCTACAGGACCAAGAGAGTCTTTGGCATATCTTTGCTAAAGCCACGGAGTGAAAAGGGGCCAAGTGGTGTTTGACCAAGCCACGGCTAAATGTCTCAGCCACCAAAAAAGATACTTCTTTCCTGCTCGTTTGATAATATTTAGGTTTCTTCAGCTGACATGTGTATGTAAAAACAAGGAAGGACAGTAGCACTTCTTCAGATTTGCACAATTCTGTTCTGAGTCCTACGAGGTTCAACGCCATCCAAACGCATCCTATGAAGATATATTTCCAGTATCATAGAACTGGTATGAACCCTTAAAGGGGACAACACCCCTGCAGCAGGATGAGAGCCTGTGGGACCAGATGGAGCTGAAAACTGTAGAAAAGGCATCTGAACAACTGAGGGAAAAGAATGAAACATCAGTTTGCAGTCTACAGCCAAAGGGCTTGCGGAGCAGAGAACAGCCTGTTACACATTGCCCTCTAATGGCAAAGAGCATACAGTGCAGGTAGCAATAAAAGAATTTGCAGTTTTTTTCTTAATAACCAAAAAGACAATCTGCAATTTGCTTTAACCCAAGTGCAGACTCAAGGTAAGCAATAATTAGCACTGCTTCGGGAAGAAGCAACAATGCCGTGGGACTGAACTTGTCCATCCAAACACGGTCATATGGGTCTGACTGGTGTGACTCCATCAGAGAGCCTGGATGGTCCTCCCAGGTCCTGGGGATGGCAGCTCTCCAGATTTCACCCTGTGCTCTGGACACAGCTCCCCGGGCAAGACTATGTCCATGGCTAGCCAGTGTGCCCTGCCACGGTGACATTTCCAGGTGTCCTCTAAAAGCTGTGCTTTTTTTTTCATCTCTTCTACTCATCTTGCAGTAGAAAAGCCCACAGATGGAAACAAATTTCAGCCACTGTGCACCTATTATCTATTGGGACAGGTTGAAAACGTTTGAATCCCGGTCATAAAACCCCTCTAAAAGTGACACCCATACAAGCAAGAGGCACTCAAGGTGAAATAAGAAGTAGTTTCCAGCTTGTGAGCATCAACATTTTGCCCTGCTGATACAACATTAACATGATTGGAAACCAAACCCAATTTTCCTTACTTGTGTCAATGAAGACAGCATCCACGTAGATTTTGGTACAGAAGGAGCCCAAGATAAATCCACAGGCTGGTCCAAATACCAGCATCGTAAACAGGATCCCTACAAGGAGAGAGAAAACAGAAAATTAGTACTAGGCTCAGGTTATTCACTGCAAGTTGTTCTGCTTGTCTCCTGCAAGATGCTATTGCCCTGCTGATGCCAAATAGATTGGAATATGTCTCTGTGCTGAGTGCTTCAGGCAAAAGAGCACCCTAAATGCTTTTTCCTTTTCCATCTCTATTCAGGAAAAAGAATAGATGGAGCTGTGATAATGCTGAAGGATTTCTATTGAGCTGAGAAGACAGTGTGGATGTATACTGTGTTTTGGTCGGCTGGCTGCTTTAAAAGATGTCTTACTCAAAAGCACAAGGTAAAGTAGACCTCACAGGGAAGTCTACCTCTGCCACCTCCCGCTAAATTCCTGGTAGACAGGGATATTTGCAGAATTTAGGGCCAGCAGATCTATAAAATGCTGAGTTGTCACACACTGCAGGATAAAGTCCCTTTACAGAAGTAGGAGCGCTCTTTCAAATCTGTGAAGCCCTACTCCCCATCATACCCACACAGCAAATATTCCCCAAGGCGCACAGCTCTCCCAACCTCTTGCAACTGCTCACTCCTCCCGCAAAACCTGCGTGAAATTGCCAGCGTAATGCCAGGCGAAGAGCTATTATAAGTAAATTACTTATTTGCTTCAACACAATATTTAGAAGCATTTATTCTCACTCCCATTTTGGCCCTGAAACAGGAACGCTACGGGCACACTGCCAACCCTCGATTATCCAGGGCAGAAAGGCAGGGGGACACAAGGATAATCCAGAAAAAGAAGTAGCAAAGATAACACAAAACATTTGTAAATTAGACAATAGGAACATATTTGGTACCTTCGCATTTGGGATAGAAAAACAACAAGAAGTCCCCAAGGACCCTTGTAAATAGCTTTCCGAAAAAAGCACGAGCAGATGTGAGCAGCACAGAGTGGAGCAGCGGCTCCTCGTTCAGTCTGGGTGATGCCGCTGATGGATCTGTGTGTGCGGTGAGAGGGTGGCTCTTTGGGACTCTCGGCCAGGGATGCGCCAGCCTGTGCCAGCACCAGTCTTGGTGTCACTGCACTTCAGAAATGTCCCATGAAGCTTATTCGCATCTGGGCGCTTTGCTCGCTCTCCTTCGACAGTGGGGTGCATCCCACATCTCTCTCCAAATCTCTCTGGGGGTGCTGTCTGGCACCTCGGTACATTCGTAATGCACTTCATCACCGCTACCTCAGCCCTCAAGTTCCTTAACTGGAACCTTTTAATTCCCAAGTTCTCTCTCTGTGTGTTTCTCAGGAGTTGGAGAAATGATCAAAGCTGCAAAATATTCCCAGGAGACCACCGGCCCTATGCGAGGCAAAGCGCACCTCCAATGACAGCTTAGACAAGCAGAATAAGCTGGTATGGTCAGAAACAACTTCACCTTTATTTTTAACATTCAGAGTACAAACAAATTCCTCTAGGTTTGTGGCACCGTAACTTGGCTGGATTAATAACTAGGTACAAAGCAACGGACTCTCCAGCCAGGCACTTGCATAGAAACTCAGGGCGTTAATGCCTTCCTGGCTATCACCTACAGAAGGAAGAGGGAGAAAAAAAGGTGGCGGGAGGAAAAAAGTGTCAGGTCGTATGAGCAGTGGTAATGAGTCACCACTGTCAGGACAGTGGCAGAAGCTGCAATCTCTCGCCCTGTCTCAGCTCAGGTCAAAGCTGCAGCAATGGCACCGTGTCGCATCCCATACTGCCAGCTAAACTGGTCCCCAGGTGATGTCCACGCCAGTAGTGGAGCAAGCCGCCTCCCCTCCCGCAGTCCCCTTGTCCCTAGGCACTGGGTTTGCGCTCCACGATCCAGCAGTAAGTTGGGGAATTTGTGCTTCTCAATCAACAGAGCTGCTTAGGAAGCCCGTGCTTTGCTCCCCCAGGGATCTATAAAGCCTCACGTGGGAGATCCCTGTCCCTGGTCACCTGCAGAAGCACTTCGTGGGATGTGAAATGAGGGAAGAGGCGGGTCGGGAGAGCAGGGAGAAGGGATTTCTCTTCCCAGCACACCCAGCAGCATCCCCCCACTTCCCAGCCCCAAGGCCTGCCTCACTTGGGGCTGTAAAACTTCCACTAGCATTTTATAAAACATCCACAGCGCTTTTTTTTTGGTCACTAGATGGCATTAGTGTCTTTCATTCAACCCATGAGTGCCATGTGGAGCAGGCTGGGTGACAGTGCAGCCCACCCCTGCTCCCCAAAGGCCCTCACGTCCTGCAGCCCCCGGGAGGATGGCAGCGATGGCAGGGTGCTGTCTGCACCCACACATGCAACCAGGCTGCGCCTTTGGCTGTTTGCGTGCAGGGAATCACAGACTTTACAACAAACTGCTGAGTTTTTAGTCAAAGAGTTGAAACAGACAGCATCTAGCAGAGGAACGGCCACGGCTATTACTCTGATGAACAAGGCGGCAATCAAAGACCAGGCTAATCTTTGATAACTGAACATTAATTATGGATTTCTAAGTAATTACGGTCAAACACGTAAGGACACACTGAGTCTCATAGTGCTTGGAGCAGTGCCTGGGGCAGTGACAAATGGAGCCCATGTTTTGGACGAAAAGCCTTTGGATTTCAGCAGGACTCTGGATGTTGCTCTGCTCTTACTTCCCGACCCCAGCAGGAGTAAGGAGAAGGAAAACCCAAGCAGACCTGAGCATCCCCTCTTTCCCAGCTCTGGATCCTCAGCCCTGACCCTGGTACCCAGCACTGCAGAGGGCACCAGCAGAGAAACTTGCTCCTCCAGAGCTGCCTGAGGGCTCACAGCCGCAGGGATGACCCTCTCAGAGGGAAGGTTGCTGCGGACACCAAAGCATCCCGGGCTGTGACAGGTTCCCACAGCCACCAAGGAGCCAAGGGGGCTGCTGAACTTCTGTGCCATTGCCCTGATGGGACCTGTGTGTGCAAGCAAAATGCCTGCGTGGCCAACAGACAGCTGATTCAGGGCACCCACAATCCAGAAGAGGTTAGCTCTGGTCACTGCAGGGCTGGTTTAAGACCCAGAGGACAGGATGAATCAGGCATGACATACTTTCCACAGGCAGCAGATAGTTGTTTTCCTTTTTTTTAAAAAAAAAACTCCTATTGTTGGTTGATATTTTTCTGTAGGTGTTTAAAAGCTCTGGAGAACTGGGAACACACCAAAATCGTAATTTGGCACCAATGCAGGGTCATGGGGCTAAACAGACAGCAGGACAAGGACCAGTTCTAACCCTCCAGGTAACACCTTTGGATGTACCACTGTGGGTTGAAGAGGGACAGAAGTTTCTCCCATGATGCTGTCCAAACCACAGGCAGGGTTGTCAGGCCGTGTGTATACCGGCAAAACCACAGAACTGAAGTGTATTTCATGGAGCAAAGACATGTAAGTAAGAGTAAGACAAAGAATATGGAAAAAAAGATCATCCTTTACCAAAAAAAACCCAAAACAAAACAGGGGAACACTGTCCCCTTTTTCCAAAGCAGAAGAGAGCAGGGACCTTTGGCTAGTGATCCAGCAGCAGCAGGCAGGTGCCTGTAGAGTAGAGGCTGTTAGCTCAAACAAAAAGCAAATGTCAAGAAAGCTGCGGACAGTGCAGGTACACACGCTCACACCCGCGGCAGGTGAATGCTGCCCTTCCTCTCACTATTCCCATCGCATGGCAAACCACCACTTCAGAAACAACCCGTGCCCTCAGTTATTAAAATACCACATTTCACAGCCTGGTGGCTGCGAGCTGGAAGGCAGCATTTGCTCTGAAATGTCCTCGCTAGAGGGCAATGTGGGATAGAGCATCCACCGAACAGGGAGACAGGTATCTAAGATCTTACGATAAGATGTTAAATTATTATTCACCTCTAGTCTAGCTTAACAAACCCTCATGTTAATCGTGTTTTCACTTGTTCTGTAGTTTGCCCTAAAATCAACAAAAAAACCCTGGCTCACCCCCTACCCTTTTGTTATCTTTTTTCAAGACTCCCAACAAAATCCTACTGTTGCAGTAATAGTGTTTTACACTTTTATCTCACAAATCAAGCAGGTTTTGGAAAAACCCGAGGCATGGACTGTCACAATGGATAATCTAGGGTATGTAGGGAGACAGACCATGCTGAAGGATCAATGGAGCACACCACCAATCGCAAGAATTAGGCTATGAGGTGATTGGGACACTGCCTGTGGTTGAACATTTATGTGGAATTGAGGGCTCAAGGGGAAATTATGCAGGTTAGAATTATCTTAAGACATCCTTCCTCTTTGAAGAAATTCTGCATGATTGCTAATCGCCCTCATTATTAGGAAACCACCTTCCACATCATCCACCTAGTCATGCAACCATGACGCTGCTTCTTAGTAGAGAAGGAGGTCTAGCAAAACCCCTTTGCTCAGTCCTGAGGTTGCTGCTAAGAATAAAGATGTGCTAAACTTGCGGATGGTTTTAACTCTGCTTGCTAGGTCTTCTCCCATGTTTCCATCTAACTTTTAGATCAGCCTGATAGAGCCAGAGGGCACTAATACCCGAAGCAAACAGATCAAAGGTCTAATCCTGGCTTCATCAGTCTCTTGTGAAACCCCCACTGACAGCAACATAACTGGCAATCAGTATAGGATACCGCAGCCTCTTCCCTTTCATTTTCAGCTTAAAAGTTATTTCTGCTGCTCAGAGCAGCACATTCAGTAACAAACGTCCTCCTCATGAGGAGCAAGGGAAAACATCCACTATCTTGCAATCAAAAGCTTCTTGCTCTGTGAGGCTGGCTGACCCTCCTCAAAGGGGGCTGTGCTTGGTCCTGCACCCAATGTTTGCAGGAGTGGGGATTTTCTTTTCCCCCGTGTAGTTAGCCCTACACAAACCAGTGGAAAGCAGGATGAGAAAGGTTTCTCCTTTATGCAAAGTTTTGGGTTTGGTGTTTTTTTTTTTCAATCTTAGAATTATTTTTTTAATTCTTTCCAAATTACGGCAATTCTTAGAAATGTCAAGAGCTGCCAATCAAAAATGACCTTGCTTTGGGACAATGTAACCATTTTGTTTGACAACTCACTTCATTTCAGTTTGGGCCCTTTTAAAGCACAATTACGTTTCATTTTTAAAACAGGTAATCTTTTTCAGCTTTCCTACTCTATCCCCTTCACCACTCTCCTTGCCCCCAAAAAGGCAGGGGGAAAAAAAAAAGAAGCAAGCCAGGCTGGACTGAGAAATCAGAAATATTTTCCTCCCCATCTTTTCAAAGGGAACAATTTGCCAAATCCTACTTTGTCCTGTCAACTAACAGACATTTTCCAGGGGCTGAGGAAAGGATTGGGACAGAGAGGAGTATTAGATCTGACATTTTGTGATAGGATTTTATCACTAGTAAGGCCCAGGACTGATAATGCAGTTTTCCATTACCGCAAAGGGAAGGGGCAGCAGCAGGTACCACTAAATCTGCAGAGAGACTGTAGCACAGGGATGCTCAGTCAGTCATGCAAAGTGCACAAGAAACAAGTTGCAAAGACAGGGATAAAGGATGTCAATATTCCAGTAATAAAGAGCTGTCCCTTGGCGATGCAAGTTGCTTCCCAGCAGCAACAGGATCCCGAAACACAAGCAAACTCGCACTGTTTGCAGTGTGAAATGGGCAAAGCATCAACTCGATCTCCGTAACAAACAAAGTGGGGACAGTAACTCCCAGCAGAAACCCTCCTGGCTGGAAATAAGACATCGAGGGAGAGGCAGCAAGGCTTGCCAGCCTGGCCAGGGTGCAGAGAGGCGGTATTGCAGGTACAGCTCGCTGGGGAGTAAGGGCAGGAGCCATTCCTCTTACTGAAGTCACACGTTTCCCATCACACCCCCATTTCTCCTTCCCAATCCTCTTCCAATATGGCGCTTCCTGTGTCTGTCCTCTTCTACCTACAGGCTTCGTTTCTTTACATGAAACCCTGAAGCAAAATGGTCAGGAGTCCGGGTTTTCTTCTAATACATATTTCTGACTGACTCCTCACAATGTGTAGATACAAGTTATAGCCCACTTCAGGAACATACCTGAATCAAGCTCTTTGGCTTCAAAGGAACTGGCTTAGAAACATAGAAGGTGCTGAACCAAGAGTTTATCCCCAAAGACATTGAAGGCTGCTGTCCTTGTCTGCTTCAATATCAAACTAGTCCAAACATCAAATCTCCCAGCCAAGTCGGTGCCACTTCCAGGTTACCAGCATGGTGACCTTCTTCATGCCTTTGCTCTGCGCATTGGGCGCCACATGTCTAACGGTCAACTTAAAGCCTAGGTTTGGAGACGTATGATTCTGCGAGCATCTCAGCTTGGTACCCAAGAATCCACCTAGCACTGTGGACCTGTCCTGCAGCCCCACACAGGCATCCTGCTGCCAGGACTGAACTGTTACTCTTGTTTGTGCTCGGCAGTTTAAAGCCTACCTTGAGCACACCTTCCTGAGCTCCAGTCACCACTGCAAGCACACCCTAAGTCCAAGGGTTACCAACCTTCCTGACCTTACCAAGCGGCAGACTGAGATGTGATTGAAAAGCACTCACTTTGGAGAGCTGAGGGAGAGAAAAAAGGATGGGAGGTTACACCGAGAAACGTCAACATTTCCCCAGTTACTTTGGGTTACTTCGTCCCAAAGTCTCCCAAGGCCTCCATCAGCAAGAGAAGTCATGCTCCAACTGTTCCCAAAGTGAGGATTTATTTGGTGCCAAAAGGAAGATTTGTTCATGATGCATTTTGGAAAAGCTCAGATACAAAGCCCCCGTGCAAAGCAACCCTCTGCCAATAAAGCCGTGGAAAGCGCTTTGAGTATCGCCTCCATGGACTTACAATCAAATTGCAAGTTTGCTTAAATCATCCAAAAACTTCTGAAAAATGCCGCTTACTATTTTCCACACCAACTTGGGTCACCCTTCTAGGACCAATCCTGAGCAAACCCCTGGTGTAGCAGAGGATCCCATTTTATTTAGCCATGGAGATGTGGCTGATATCTGCTGGGCTGATGGCCCCCATTAGCCAGGCTGCTCCTGCCTTGGCATTTCCATGAAATTAAGGATGTAGGAGGTTGTGCACTGAGGTCCTGAGGAGCAGCCCAGTTCCAGCCAAGCACATGGCCAAAGCAATGCTTCTTCCCCCTTGCACCACCCCAAGGGACAGCTTTGGTGGTAAGAAGCCAATCAGTTTGGAAGATGTGGGAAACTCCCTCCGTTACAAAGCTAGTGTCGTTATCGCACCAAGGAACTACATCCCTATGGAGGAATGGATCAGGGAGCAAAACGTGATCTCTGCCAAGGATGACAGCGACCAGGTGGTTCAGCGACTGTCAAGAGATGCACACATGGGGTAGGCGGAGGAGGGCAGAGCACATGCACGCACTGCCATAGACCTGGGGATGCTGCTGCAGACACGGGAGAGCATCCCGCCGGGGACAGCATCCCCAACCCCCTGCCTGCTGCCGGAGTGAGCTCTTTCTAAAAGCACAAAGGGAACTGGCTTTGCAGAGCACGAGATAATCTCAAAACCCTGCTTGTCCCACATTTCCTGCTGCATGGAGGGCCAGGCAGGCCAATGTGAAGGGATTACTGGAATACTGTAATTCATGTGCTCTGCGACCTGCCCTTAAAGAGACACCAGCCTGGCACAGCCCATGGGAATCCAAGGTGTAGCAGTACAGACTGGAGATGCTGTATTCTCCTGCACGCAAGGTACCTGCCCTCAAGGGACTGGGGTAAAGGCTTCTGCACTCGCACCCAGTGGGCAGAGCCCGTCGCTTCAGTGGGTTTTCTCTGATTTTTCTGAGTTGACGTAACCTCGAAAACACACAGTAAGGGTAGGGGGAGGCTGTTTCCTAGCCAGATGGCTTCTTCCCGCAGCAAAACCCGCCGGAGTCATCCGGCGCTGCCCATCCTCCCCAGCAGACAGCGTGCCCACGAGCTGCTCCGTTCCCACGTGGGCACAGGGATGCCTTCATTCCCGTAGAGCCCAGCAACGACGCTCAGCCCCCAGTCTTTCCTTCCCAGCTTTCCTGGAGGCAGCTATCCTCATTTACCATGGAAAGACGTCATTTTTCCTGCCGCTCGACTCCCTGTCTACACAACCAGCTGCCCATCAGCACCTTATCGCTCCTGCTTATTTGCACCACTGCCATCGACTGTAGGAAACTCAAATAGGTGGCGTTGAACCGACAGCATGTTTTGATTTGTTCTGCTTCCTCGGTGCAACCACTGAAGCGAAGGGAATGTTCAAACAATCCTGACAGATGTTTCGAAGTGCCTGCAGCTGTCGATTAATGAGGAGCAACTTTGGGATAATTCACTTTAATGTCTAGTCTTTGTTCTGATGGGGATCAAAGCGGTTCCAGCCCTGTACCAGTATGAGATGAGGTGGGGAGGGGGGAAGAGGTTGAGGGGGGGTTCTGCCATCTGTACAGTAGCACTCACATTATTTGTTAGTTTTGCCCCCAGCCTTCAGGAGCTCAAAACCAGTCGTCCCCTCAGATGGAGACATATATTTAGGGTTGCTCAGGTGATGCCAGAGACTGCAAAGGGTGTCCTGGCACTCCCAAGGGTAGCGAGAAACTGAAGTCCCTGCTCGCCATGACCTTCCCGAGGACTATTTGCTGCATCTCAACATTTTTCCACCTTTAACAAAGGCTAGTCCCTCCTTGTTACATGTTGCAAGATGCATGGATATTATGCAGTGTTTTAGTAATCAGGGTCACAAAATGCATTAGAACAAACATCTGAATTTTGGTTCTGAGCTCTTCTCATTGATTCCACTGTAACAGCTCATTG
The DNA here is from genome assembly GCA_013398815.1 of Ibidorhyncha struthersii. NCBI lineage: Eukaryota > Metazoa > Chordata > Aves > Charadriiformes > Charadriidae > Ibidorhyncha > Ibidorhyncha struthersii. The sequence continues at coordinate 192,987 of VZSZ01007253.1, forward strand.
CCTGCATTTGTGTGTGCAATACAGCTCCCGGAAAAACAACTGACAGCGCTGTCCTGAGACGTCCTATTTCTCACTGTTGGACCTGCAGCTGCTTTTGGCCAGTGAACCAGCTCCAGCAAGCAGCAAGCCCGCAAAGCTGAAGTGCGGGATTGAATCTGACTTCTCACATTTCCATGGGACGACTTGTGATGGGAACCCCATAGAGGGGTTCTGTATTTGATTGCCCTGCCTTTTATTACCTAGTTTGAAATCAGGCAGCCTTGGACATCTCCCATCAGCTTCTTCCCCTCTTCTCCCACCAAACCTTTCCATCAATTTACCAACTCACTTTCTGCAGCCTGTAAAATTAGCTCCCGCTTCATAAAGATTTATTTTTTTAATGCAAGCTACTCACCACTGTATGGAAATGCCACAGAATGACTTATTTACCCCTGTGTTTAATAAGACTTAATGGCTCTATCTAAAGCTGGTTGGGGGGTTTCATTTACTTAACAAGAGGCAGGAAAAAAATGCACCCACACGACAGATATAACAAACTTCTGATGTGATTCTTCCAGGGCTGCAGAGAGAGCTCATGGCAGCGGCTTTCCTCCCGCCTGCTGGAAAAGACTACTTAACTTCTTCACAGCACCGTTCTTTGTTCTGGCCTATATTTAGCATTCAGACGTTAATCCCTAAAGGGGTTGCCAGGACTTGAAGGTATGTTACATGGAGGTTTCTCCCCAGACTACCAGTGTCCCCTTGAACACTGACTTCCATCAGAACTCAGGGTTTCTCCAAGGAGATGTTTGCTGACTTTGAGATGAAATCTGATTCCTATAAGCAGGTATTTTGCCTGGTGAACTACTCTGCATTTTCAATTATTACCAAGCCTTAAATTTGTTTTATCAGCAAATCCCTGTCCCCAGCACTATCAAGGCTGCATTTGAAAGGATCAATGTTACACCAACAACTGACGGTCCCAGGGGATCCTGATGCACACACATAACGTTTGCAGAGCGGCACAAAAAGTGATTGGACTTTTGCATTAGGAGCACAAGCTCAGCATCCAGCCCTGAATTTTCCATAATGACTAAGTGCACTTCTGACAGCTCAAAAACACACCCCGTAGCTGGCTTGTGCCCTCATTCTGACAAGCACAGACATCAAGAAAACCCAAGGAAAAAAAACCAAACAAACAACACACCGAAAAAAACAACCCTAAAAAATAACCCAAAACCCAGCCCAGAACCCTGTTTGTACTGGCCTTTGGGTCACCACTTTACCCAGCTGCTGAAACAGGATCTCCAACAAGATTGCAGAGAAATGAATCACTCGATGAAAGCTCCACAATCCTCAAAATCGCATTTGCAAGCAACCCAAAAATTAAAGTAGCCAATCTGTGAGCTCCGCAAGGTAAACTACAGGGATGCTTCGACTACAAAAGTCTTGGGATTGCTTTGGTCCCACCAGCTGACACTGGGACCGAACTGTTCCCCACTCCTGAACAGTTTTCCTCCTTAGCATCCCAGTACCCTTCCAGGCAGCAGAGGGACCGCTTGCTGCATGGCTCTCCTTACTGATGGGAAGCTGGAGAAGAAATTTGCTTATGCTAATCAATCCCTGGCACCAGTCATACCAGACACTAATCCACTAGCAATCTCCATCAGTCTCTGCATATTTAACTAAAGCAGCGAACACTCGTGGAGGATTATGAGCGCAGTGGTATTGTTGTAGCAGTGTTTTCCTACTTAAGCTGCAATCACTCTGACTCCCCTGTCTCCTAATATTTACATACACTCTACACATAAACAACCTGCAGAATCACAGCAGTCCATGCAAGCATTCAGGTCAGACACTGTCTACAAAAACACAGGCACCACGTGGTGATTTAACAGATTTCCCTGCACCATACAATGCTGCCTCCATTACCCTCTGCCAAAATGCGTATGTTCATGGTAGTTATTTATATAGAGCAGCATCCTTGAAGGTATACTTATTGCTTAACACTCAAAAAAAAAGATAATTCTCTTCCTCCAAAGGATTGACAGGTAGTTTGGACACACATTGGAAAAGATTAGAAACACGGGACTGGGTTGAGCAAACTTTTCTTAATAGTCCAGTTTTCCATCACCTACAGCAAAAAGCAAACAAACCAACTGTCAAACGCGTGCCCTGTCCAGTCCAGTGTATCACAAAAAGCCAACACTGAGCACCTCTTCAGCATCTCTGAAACACAAGCACAAGTCACTTGCTCCACCTACCCTACTGGCTCACATTCTTGTGCCTGAAATTTGCTTGTTATCACACCAGAAGAAGCCAACTCAGTTTAAGAAGCGGGTATAAGAACGCACCTAACTATAGCGTGCAAATCCAGGGCAGGCTATATACACCCCGGCGCATGAGCCCACGAGACATGCGTTCCACACCTTCCACGTACAGTGCAAACACGCCAGCTGTAGCTGTGGGCTTGAACCAGCAATTTCTACCTTCCAAGCAAATTTTCTCTGTGCTAATTACCTTGGGAAGCAGCCACCAAAGAAACCTTGAAAGGAAAAAAAAAAAGTATGCTCAAATGCCAAGTACACTTTTTTAAAGGGTTTAAGTCGCATGCCTTCAAGCTGCGTGCATCTCCTCCCAGCCGTTAAACACTAACACCTGTTTTACCAAACCTGCAGTGTCGCTTTAACTGAAGACAGCCAGATTTCCTTGTGTTATTTCCCAGGAATTGTGCCAACAGTAGGCTAGTATGGAAATGTACTTCCAGGGCACTTTTCCCTCTTTACAGGATGGTAGTTCTCCTCTGAGTTTGCTGACCAATTTCTCATTCAATGCTGGGTGGTTTTCATCCGACATAAGAGTATGGGGATACATGAGGACACTGCGCAATGTCCTTCCCAATCCCCTGTCCCCTGCTCGAGCAAGCTGTCTAACCCACCTGCCAGCACAACCTGTGCTTGTTAAATGGGGACACGAGCCCCTTCTGAGGGTCTTGTACATTTTTATCTCCATCACTTGATTTCTGTAACAGCCGGCCCCTCCTATCCTCCTTGTATACTAGAATACACTCGGAAAAAAAACCCAACAGATCATATGACTGAGAGTAAAATGAGCTATTCACATATACAGGGCAAATCTCAGAGCCCCAAAAAACTGAATTTCAGCATTTTTCGGTTTGGAGGTCGGTGCAACACCACCTTCCTTTTTTTATTTATTTGTTTTTTAAGCTGCATACTAAGTTCAGCACAGACGTAACACATTCGTTTGAGGATAAGGCTGCCAAGACTGCCTCCCTCTCGCTTTAACCTCACTCTTGGGGGTATCCCTTCCCATCCCACATACCTTGAATGAGAAAACGGCGAGTCCCGTCTCTAACTGACATTTTATGTCAATACAGGCAGCCTGCTGCTTTTCTAAGCAATGATGCAGTCAGGAAGAAAAGTTCAGCTGTTTCCTCCCCATTGGATCTCCTCCACGCCAACCTCACCGTTTGAGAGGCTCGTCCCTGCAAAACTCCCCCCTCCTCCTCCCCATCGCTCGCCCCACAGCAGCAGAGGACCACTGCTGCATTTCCAGTCCTTTTAATGCCTCTAACTTAACGTTTGCCATTTCTTGCTTGTGCTGACAACACCTGGGATTTCAAGGCCTCCCCTCCGAGCGACAGCCAGAGAAGCTGTTTTCCAAGCTCAGAGGACACCGATTCATTCAGGCTGGTACAGTGCCGCATACCCTGACAGCCTGCAGCTCCCCGAATCCCCCTCTCCCTGGTCTGACCAAGCTGTTGCACACACATACACGTGGAGTTACCTATCCCCAAACATGATACCTGCCACAGAGTCCAGCTCTCCAAAACATAGGTGGAAAGTTCCTATTTCTGCTGTTCAGGCATTCCGGCGCCAAGGAAAACCTCCCATTGCCCCGCAGTCCCTGTCACTCCTGCTCCAGGGCTGCCAGCTCAGCCAACTGACAGCTCCCTGGGAACGTCAGCTGGCTGTAAATTTTTTTTCTCCTTTGTTTCACGTTTTTTTCAAAAAGTCTGGGAGGAAAAATGCAGGGCAATTAAAGAGCAACGTAACGTATGGTTTGCTCCCCTGCAAAGGAAAGCAGGAAGAAGAGAGTGGCCGAAAAGCAACACTTCCCCCAAGAACTGTCCGGGCAACCCCTTGCCCTCCCAAAAGCCATCAGCCAAACTCTCACTTTTAGCAAGAGCTGCTTTCACATCTTTTGTGATGTCTCTTCAAATCCCCCTTTGCCCGGCTGCTGCTCAGGTAGAGACTGCGCTGCAGGGTGGAGGATGACTCATGGGAACCCAGTACTGAGTAAGCCCATCCTAAATTCCTGAAGCGAGGAGAGGCCTGGGAATCACCGACGATGTCAGACGAGCTGCTGGGAACACAGTTATCTGTACCAGCCATTTAGGAAAGTGCTGCGCTTTCCTCTGCTGAATAGATTTAATCTCGTCTAGCAATGGCCAAGTCATCAGGAAGGAAAGGCAATTAAAAACAAAACTTCTGTTGTTCTGCTTCCTCATACTCGCAAATGCCATTAGAAAAAAGTATTCACTCTTGACAATAGTCATTCTTTGCACTGACCCCAATCTCCCTGAAGTTTATGGGAACTCTTCCACTGACCCTAACTGGCTTTGGATCAAATCTACCGTTTGCTTCTAATGGAGGATGGCCGGACATTTAGGGTGCCAGCCTGGGGCCTGCCAGACTTCTCCTAGTGAGCAGCCACGGCTTGATGCTGGGATCCTTGTGCCTTTTTCCACCCCTCTCCTCCCTTTGAGGTCCCTTACCGCAGGGGCTGCTCAGCCCTTGGCCGTGCACGGGCTTCGTCAGGACGGTGGCAAGAGTACGCCGAGGTGTCCCCACACCATCTGCGGGGATGGCTGTGGGCCAGGTGTGGTTGTGGCTCCAGATGTGCTTTGCTTCACGGAAATCTTACGTCTCACCAGGCTCTATGCAGAATTCTCAGCAAGAAAAATTTGGGAATTCTTAATACACAGTATTTACGGGTGGGACAGCACTATGTTCCCACAAAACATTTCAGAGCAGGCAGTGGGGGTGGCCCAGTCTGACAACCCCCTCCAAACATCCCCCCCCACTCACCCCATGCGGTGAAGTCCGAGGGATGCCAGATGCTGGTCTGTGCTGGGGGATTGGGAGGCTGGCTGGGCGCAGGATAATCCCCCACTCCAAGATTACTTCCAATGTAATTTCTAGCAGGCAGTTGTGTTAAAAGCACAAACCGCAGAGCCTGGATCCAGAGGACTATGTTCCCGATAAGAGTGTGTTATTCAGCATCCCTAGTGCCCAGCCTCCTTCCCACTTCCCAAAACTACAGGCCAGGTGGATGTGTTGCTGAGGTTTCTCACAAAGTGAGAAGCCATGGAGAGCCGCCAGCCTCTCCAGTGCTGCTTTCATAAAAATATTTTCCTTTGTGCCAAGGAGGACCCTGTCCCTGAAGAGTCTCTTTCTCCCCAAGGGAGAGAACAGCTGCTGCTATCATTATGGGCTTGCCTCCCTTAATTAAACATCCACAACCGCAGCTTGAAAGATGAAAACAAAGCCCTTGTCCAGCCTTCCAGGAGAGGGACAGGATGGAGGCTCTGGAAGAAGACAGAAATCCTCTCCCATGGCAGACCTGGGATTGCCTTTTAAGTTGGGAAGTGAATTAAAGGTACCTGAATATCCCATTTAAAATCAAACACATCAGAATGTCCCAGTTAAATGGGGAGGTAGTTTAGTGTGAGGGAGGCAACCCCAGTGGACCAAGTAGGATGAACATGGGAAAGGGCGCGATAGACTCTTCTTACTGAAACAGGACCTCCAGAGTTGTCCCTGCGTTCCTCTTCCCAGCTGCTCTGCGACCTTTCAGGAGCTGGTGTGGCTCTGCAAGGTCACTCTCCTGGGAGTAACAGCTTAGTGATAAATGCCCAATTTCCAATTTGTTCAGAGATGCCCACCTCTGGATTTGCTACTTTTTGATGGGGTTCATGTTTTCAAGAAGGTGAAGGTGCAGTTTTTTTTTTTTTTAAAATGATTTTAATTTTTAAATTAATACAAGCCCCTTAATTCCCAAACCTTTGGCATCAAGCTGCTTTTCTTTGTATGCATCCCTTCATCCTGGTTAGACAAAAAAGAGGTTGCATCAAACCAAGTAATTGCAAATGTCTCAGAGCAGTATTCCTAAAAGTCACCCTGGTACTGTCACTCACTGGCTCCTGCCCGTCTCCACCATGGCTCTATTAATGAATTGATGGGGACTCTCTCATTTCTCTGACTGTTTCCAGCAATCACCTCCTGGAAGAAGTTAACCCCTTAAGACCACATACATAAGCGCTTAGAAAATGAAACTAGTTTCAGACAACCGAACTATTTTGGCTGGACCTGAGCTGGATTAAGAGGTTTATAGTGCTCGTTACCGCCCATATGCTGCAAGTCCTGCCAGCCAAACTGCCGGGGCTGGCATTCCCAAGCCCAGTCCTGCAAAGCAATCCAAGTTAAGATATTCATACTTTTAAAATAATCCAGCTGCTATAGAGAGGAATCCTACATAGCACGTGACGGGAGGCTGGAAACAGCAATATTCAAACCAGCAAATAGAGCCACCTGCTTCTTATATTGTCCTTTCATAAGGTTTATCTTTATTGCAAAGTCCTGGTAAGTGAAATTGGTCAGAAAGCCTTTGGTGGACCAGTGTGCCACTGGAAAAACGGAGCGGATGAAGTCAGGAGGCTTATGAGACTATGGCTGCTTATCCTTACTTTCATTTTTGGGAGCCGGGAAAAAAGGACAGGATGTTGAAAATTCTCCTTCTCAGAATTTCAAAATGGAACACACTATTATTTGGGGGTTTGAAAAAACATTGTCACTTTTATGTGATAAATTTGCATATTGCATGATATACAGCCATAAAAAAAATATATGAGGAGTTAATAAAAACATTGATCTCTCAGACATTTGGTTCTCAAAATATTCTGCTGTGGAAAATTTCAAAATTCGCCCCATTTTCCTCCATGCAGAGGAATGAAGACCCATTCCACGAAAACTCCAGGCCTTGCAGGAAGCAGAGCCGCCGCCTCCCGCTCCGCTCCGGTGAGCTCCGAGCCCTGCAGGATCTCGCTTGGCTGCCCCGCACAAACTGCCACATGTTTCAGCTGGTGGGGCTTTGGATGATGATCTACTTTTATTATTTTTGGCAGAGTTTGTCATATTCTTTTGGACAGTAATTACATTTTCCAGGGCAGGCTTTCTGCCAGAGCTCAAAACGATGACCAACAGGCCCTTTTTAACCACCTGCTATGATCCCAGCCTTGATTAGTTATTAATGTGCTGTTGAAACCCATTGCAAGAAACACCTTTTCTGGTTATGTTACCAGCCTGGCTTCAGGGAGAGGCAGGCTTGAAAGGAGAGCAGGGAAATACTGCAAGCAACAAAGACAGAAATTTGAAAGGTCTGAAACCGTAGAGATTTTGTACAACGGTATGTGCCTTTGTGAATATTCAGACTGCACCAGCCTTGTCCCCACTGTTCCCACATCAGCTGGGACTGAGCAGCTTTGATATGATATGAGCAAACCCGATGCTAACAATAGCCAAAACCAGAGATAAAACTTCTTGTAAAAATCTGCGGTCTTTTTCACCTGACAAATACCAAGTTCCCATTTTCTTCTTGTGCTCTTGCTGGCTCCGAGGAATGAAACAGGCTTGAAAGCGCTGGCTTTCTGCAGGTATATGAGAGTAGGGGTCTTAAACATACTAAATTCTTATGACTGGCATGAATATGTGGCCATGGAGAGCAGCAATAGCTCTGTGCTAGCTCCAAAAGTCAAGTAGCAACAGCCTGGCCATAAATGTTCTCTGTATTTATAGGTATTGTAGATGCTTATTATGTGGTATCACAGAAAGATCTCAAAGCACAGTCAGAAGTTCATCTGTGGGTTGGTAGGATGTAGCAAGCTCGCCTTGGCAGAAGAACAGGTCTTTCAGTCCAAAGAAAACCTCTCATTTCCTCCATCCTCTAATTTCCACCCACTAATTTTTACCACCTCCTCGTTCCCAAAAAAGAAATGATGGTTCCTGACACAGGGGGATCAAGCCTTGCATGAAGACGACTCACGCTCTTCCTTACTGAAGGGAAGTAAGAGGCTCTTGTCACTGTGTATCATACACTTAAGGTATTTTCTTCACTAAATCAGAGAAGACAGAGGACTGAGGCACCAAGAGACCAAGGATATTCCCAGGGTCTTAGGGAACCAGGATCCTAATCCTACACCTCCCTTCTCAAGCACTGCTATCAAGAAATGCCCAGATTCCACATCAGATCCTTTACAGTCTGCTCTGATGGATCCCTTCTCATAGTTTGTGCAGACACCCATTGAACTGCATGTCCTTCTCCTTTTAATAATCATCAAGTCTTAATTTTACCTTCAGTCATCACACACAGAAGAGAGTCAAGGGCTTGGCACACATCACAGGCACAAAGCACATGGATGCCCGGCACCTTCACAAAGGTGCAGTCCCCAAGCGAGTAATCACAATTACACTCAATATGAATTTCCATTCTCTACAGGTAGCAAATTTCAAAGGAAATATGACAGACAACATTGCTGACATTCTGCACAGAAGCTAAAATGCAGCAAAAAAATCACAAATGCTGATTTAGGACCACTCAAATGGCAGATTTCTTTGTTGATTTGGTCATGGGTAAATTTTGTCCAGGCTGCATCAAGCTCCCTGATACCTCTTACATTCCTTCAAATCCATCAGGATTTCTCCAGTCAGGCTTTCCACAGCATCCTCCCAGCCTCTCAGGCTGCTAGGGTTGCCTTGTAGCTTCCTCCGAGCAGACCTCAATAAAGTTACCCACAGGATCTTGATAAAAATTAATGTGATACTCTGCCATATGTCACCAAATCCACATCCTGCGGGGGATACGATGTATGAAAATTACAAACTTAGTTTTGTGGTAAAGGATCACCAATGAAACGGCCATCCCAGGGGAGCATCCTGCCTTCACTCTCACTCTGTTCTTTTATCTTCTCCCGGAACGTTGTTATTATTAAAGCTAGCAATGTGTTTGAAAGGATCCAGAGTGGACACATAGAAAGTGCTTGGTATTTATCGCGCCTGCTTTGCAAAGGAGGAGAAGGGGGCTATTGGTTTTTTACATTGTCCTGTTTGCGCTCCATTTCTCAATGAAGCTGCGACTCTAAAAGCATTTGAAGTCAATTCCTCTCATCGCTTTTTTTTTCCTTTGCGTAGCCAAATCCACAATTTGATCAAGTTAGCACTCCACAGAGATAAATATCTACAGACACCACGGCGGTTCCTCAGCGCACGCCGTGTCGCCAGGAAAAGTAAAGCACACAACTCTCAGCTTTAGAGGCTTAGGTTTCTCTCTGGGCAGCTTGGCAAAGCAGTTCAGCAAAAATAAAAGATTTTTCCATCCCTGTGGAAATACTTCCTTTAGTCCAACGTTGAGACAAATCATCAGGCCTTGTGATTTTTTTTTTTTTTTGCCAAAAGAAACATTCCCAAAATGCTTCACTGAAGTTATGCGTTGATAGAGTGAAAAATAGCTATCTAGAATTTGTTTCATCTCATTACTAGATTATATTTAAAAAAGTCTTTTGCCCCCATCCAAATGATATACTGGTGACAATCTCCTGGTGAATATTTGGACAAATTTGATGCAAATTTGTCCTGCAAAATGCCTCAACAGAAAATTGCCAGAGTGAGAAGCATCCAGCAGACACAACCAAGCACCCACCCTGCGAGTTTTACTATGCAAACCTGATGTGTCCTGTTTTCCCAGCAGACAGGTGCAGGGATGACCAAGGGGGTTTCTGATCTCAAAGGGACCTTTATGAATGTCCTCAAACATGGTGGCTGCAGCAGAAAGTTTTAATCATTTCATCATTGCATTTTGGCAAGATTATGCGCAAGACCGTAGCAGGGCATGTGTCTAAAGGAAATTACCTGGGCACTGAAATCATAGACTGATTTGTCCCCAGTGCACTAATTGAAGCCTTAAGGCAAATTATTATACCTTTCCACTTAGGAAAGAGAAAAGTTTTCTTTCCTGATGAATGACCATTAACCACATAATACTAGTGGGAGACAGTAGCCATTCGGAATGATAATTGAAGCATGTGCCACGAAGGACAGTTGGCAATATGCAGTCTTCAGAGTCCAAATAGATTAGAGTCCATCTAGTTCATGACTACAGGAAAGTGCATCACTGCTCAGCGGTATCATGGCAAAGCTGTGTGGGGTCACATCTACTTTATAACCATGGTCAGTGTAGGACTGCTCTTTCTGGCTTTTGTAAGGTGGGTAATTTTCAGATGTCCACAATTTTACTATGCAAACCTGAGCATTTATGCTTATTGTTAATACTGAACTAGTGAACAAGTGGAGAAAGGGAAGATAGGAAAAAAAAGTGTACTTCATGTTGTACGTGAAAACTACTATTCCTTTCAACGGCAGGTGCTGTAATACAAAAAAAAAAAAGGTGCTGACTGACACAGTCTGAAATTATAAAACCCTTCTGGGGACACACAGATCTATGATGCTGTTTATAAAGGGCCCTTCATCTGTCCTGAAGTGACAACACTACCCAGGCGCTGCTGCAAAAGGTGTGTTTAATCCTGCCTTTTGACTGCTCGCTAGCACTGATCCTGCTTTCTGCTCGCTGCTTGATAAGGACTGTGCTGCAACCTCCCCGTTTAGCGATGGCAGGCAGTGAGCAAAGCCCCAGCCCCCGTACCACCGCTTTGTGCCATTTCTCCTCCACCACCATCTGCAGAGGAAAGCGCTTGTGGTCCTGTCACAGCAAGAAGAGATAATGTGGAAAAAACAGGTCACCCCTTGGTGCACAGAGGAGACGAGCCTTTCCACCTACCTCTCTAGCCCTTTAATACGGGCATTTGAAAAATTTCGGGGCTTGCATAGAAGTGTCAGAGAGAGAGAAAGGTTTTAATGTGTTTGAAAAGGGGAAAAGTAGCTTGATGAGAGACATCCTGTATGCCACAGATAGAACACCTACGGATCTCCTCACTTCCCCCTGGAGATGGGCAGTGAAAGCCCATCCCTTTGCATGGGGGAGCTTGCTTTCATTTCACTGTTCTCACAACTTTTGTCATGGGCGATTATGAGATCTGAAAAACCCTTCAGACTGAACAACTCCACCTCCAAACCTCCTGGATGCTCTCGACCCAGCACTTCCAGAAAAAATTCCCAGCGAGCACTTCTTTTTAATTATTTTGTCTCAATACCGTGATCAAAAATACCTAACCTCCCCCACGCCAAACCTGTGCTTCATAACCTGCCAAAGGAAAAAGAGGCAGCATTACCATCACTAGCCCAGGCATTAGAGTATTCCTCTAGGAGACCACATTTCAATTCCTTCCCTTGCCAAAGGAGTATCTGCACCACTCCCTGTCTGATCCCAGATTTCACATGTGACTATTCCCGAATCTGAACCAAGCCACAGATTCTTAAACTTCTCCCCAACTCATACGCTGGCTCAGAATCTGAATTTTATAGCTCAGGAAGCAAACTGGGGGGAAAAAAAAAAAGTAGCAGCAACAGCCAGAAAAATCACATTTGTTGCATAGTAAAAATCTACCCCTTTCACTAACGAGTGCTTCTCTCTCAACACAGAAGTTTCTCAAACACATCTACATAAGAGGCTTGAGCGAGCTGAGCTCTCCAGAATGTGTGTCACGCCAGACCCAAATCACAGCGCTGTGATGTCACGGCCAGCAGCAGCTCAACTCCCAAGACTTGCCTTTTTTTTCACCAAAATAGCAGTTAAGCCTGAACAGGAAGTTCTGAAATATTCATAACGACAGAATTAGAGGTAACACTTAATCCTCATTACTCACTATTGGTATTTAGGCAGCATACTGTCTGGCTCGTGAATAATCCAGGGGCAGAAGGCAAGAGAAGTTAATATATGTGAACAAGGTACTGTCATTTCAGAAAAGTGACTCTGCGCTGCCTGTTGGCGCCGTGTAATCTTTGTGGGCAGAGGGAATGCAAATTCCTCTCCCTTACCTGTCATTGTAAGAAAATGTAGAGCTGGCATGAATAAAGAAGAGAGCAGATGGTTCCATATTCTGCTTCCAGCTACCCGGAGCCGCATTTCCAGTGCACAACTTGCACTGAAACTTCCCTGCCTATTTAAGGACAGTTTGCTGGGTGGTCCTCCATGTCCACACCACCATGTCCGCCCAACAGCAGTAACAAACGCTGCTCTAAGACGTGAGCCACAGACAAATACTCCCTTTCAAGTGCAGCTGTGCCCCCTTTTTGCTTCTCATTATTTCTTTTGCAAGCAGTGCGGGTAGGTCAGCGGGCTGAGCCGTTGGTGCAAAGGCATTCTACCTTGTTCAAGTCAAGAGGAACCATATGTGCAAAGACCTGTTTATACTGCTCATGGTCACCCGGATCATTTTGGGTTGAGGGAAGGATCAGATGAGCAACTCTGCCTGCTGGGATCAAGGGTCAGCATCTCCTAAATACCAGCTAGAGGAAATAAACCGCAGCTGACACAGCAGAGACTAGAAAAGGTCACAACTTTGCGGCCTCAGTTTAATAATAACACTTATTTCAGGGACTCCACTTTCCACAGTCCTTGATCTCAAAGTATTTTGAAAAAAAAAAAAAGTCAAAATATTGCCTTTCTTCCCTCTGAAGACAGAAGAAACTGAGCCCAATACACCTGCCTCACGTCCCACCGCTGGCAAACGGCAGAGGAGGTGACACAAGTCAAGCTTTCTGGGCTCTCCCCAGCACTCCATCACCAAACACCTTACCTCACACGCTTTGTGATGGGGACCATGTTACTGTCCTTTTCAGCGGTGTTGCGTCTGCCCTTTGCTTCTCCTACAAGGACAGGAAAGCAGCAGCCAAGCTGAGGACCCGTCTGTCCCCGTCACACAGGCTCCCTTACCCTCCAGCCACGCTCGCTTCTCTCTCTCCTGGATGAAAGCTCCTGTTTCATCCCACTGTCATGACCAAGGCATCTCGCTTCCACTCAACACACCGAAGTCCTTCAAGAAGAGAGGCTGCTGCATTCCAGTAAAGCCAGCAAGCACCGTGATTTTGAGCAGAAGCTTTGAGTTTGCCATCTAAGGCGTCAGCCGGTCAGGTTGTCAGCCTGCTGGGCAGTGATGGAGAGGGGACATCCACAGAGGCTCTGTACCACTAAAAAAAGACCTAAAAAGTGGACTGCCAACTAATAAAGCCCTTGTCCTGGTTTGAGGTGAAACGGAACCAATTTTTTGTTCAGTAATTTTACTTTTCAGCTAAACCTTATCTAACTAACTGAAGTCTCTGAAATTAACAGTGTCTTTTTAAGACTGTAGTCCACTTCCAGAGTGCTAAGACCTGATGTCTATAATTTATGCCAAGGAATGGTGCCCTTCAAAGCACTGCAGGGATAACATGTTTCCTTCTCACTCTTGCGCGTATAAAGATTCATGTTTCAGTGCTGTCACTGGATACGCTGTAGATGAGGACACGCTGGGTACCACCAGGTACTCCACAGCTTCTGCAAGTCGTCTCAATGATGGAGTGACAAGGGCATGAGTTTGGGATATTGCCACCACAGGCAGGGCTGGGACAAAGTTGTGACTTCCAGCCTGCCAGCGCTTCTGTCCCTGCCCTTGCAGCCAGCAAAGGGTCACAAACCTGATCTCAAGCAAAATAAATGGTAAAACCTGACTCTCAACCTGTGAGGTTCTTGCATGCATCAGGCAAGTTTAAAAGCAGTTCAGCTACCCACCACATTGCAGAGCAGTCTCTGTCCTAAAATGACAAATGGTGTAGGTCAGTGCTCGGGTATCTCCATCTGGTTGTGAAATGCTTTACAGATGCGGGACAGCAGGCAACGTGACAGCCCTCTAGTTTGTGCAGGGCATGCTGCAAGGTAGCAAAGAAAGAAGAAAAGGAGATTCACTCATCAACATGCAAGAGCGTCAAACTGCCAGAGCCTGTCCTTCCCACCCACTGGATTCTGCCCTGCGGAGACACATCTGCAGATGTGTAACCACAGCATAAAGCAGGATTTCCACCTCTGACGTTAAAAAAAAAAAAAAAAGAGCAAAAAGCCTGCTGCTTACTCACAGCTCCTTTGTGCCGTCCCTGACGTGTGGGCAGCGCGAGCTGATTGCAGATTGCTAACAGTAGTAACCACTGCCATCTTCAAAATTGCCATTTGCAACTGATTAATTAATGCTGCTTGGGTACAGACTGTAACGTTAATTAAGCTAAGGGGGAATTTTAGGAAGTAATACTGATGAGTGCTACAAGGCGCTAGAAGGGGCTGAATGTGGCTGTCTTTCCCCTCCAGAAACAGTGAAAACAAACAAACAAGTAAAGTATAGACCTGAACAAAACGGGTCCTAGTACATTTTTAAACAGATCGCATTTGGTTAATTTCAAATAAATGCTATGCAATTTAATTTCCAGGGCTAGAGGCAAGAATAATACAGCCCTGCTGTGTTGTCTTCATCTGTCTTCTAATAAACTGATTAGAGCCCAACACGTTAAAGCCCTGTGCACCATTATCTATTATTCAGGTCCCTAAAAGATGTTAATTAACCCGCATGTTCTGAGAAGCTCCATTGTAACACATACAATAGGGAGCCACATGGCACAGTCAAAGCACGTGTTGCTTACTCGTTTTGACTTAATTACGTGGGCATGACGCCAAGGTGGTTCTAGAGGAAAAAATACAGTATTGCAGAGACAATGTCCAGATGCACACATCAGTTTACAGTTCAGTATGTTACCAGGAAAAAAAAATAAATCCATCTTTCTCTGTTCTTACACGACAAAAAATTTCTGGCTTAGTCAAAACTAGGTTATGTCAGGCGAAGCTGATACTAAAGAAGACAGGTTTGGGTTCAAAAAGCAGCACTCTAAAGAGTTGATCCTGACATGCAGGAAGATCTGGAAAACAAGTGCTTTTTAGATTGAAATGCAAACTACAAACTAAAGGAGATGAATGGGGTTTTGACTCAGCTCCCGGTCCCTCAGCCATTGAGAAGAGAGAGGGAAGACTAAGAATAAGAAACTTCTTGGTCAGCTCCTGCAGGCACAGCAAGTGCATGTCCGGTACAGAAGAGACTGGAGAAGGTGCATTACCCAGACCTCCACCAAGCATACACAAAATAAAATCTTTCAGAGGTTCAGCACGAAATAAAATCTTTCAGATCTCAAAGTTAAGCACACTTAGTGATAACCAAAGGCTCCTCTAAGACTACAAAGTTATCTGTCCCCAGATTGCAAGGCATGGGAGTTCATGATAACTGTAAGAATTACGATACTGCTTGAACATGATAAAATAACATGTGTTCAACCAAAAACAATGAGCCACAGCTGTTTGTGCTGAATTATTTTGCTTCCTAAAATCTAATCCTGAGGTACACATTTTGCATGGAAAACTTGGGGTCAAGTTTGGAAAGCTGGCAGAGCTGTAGGCACTAAAACCAACGCAGCGCAAGGGGATGCGATCAGCTGGTAATGCTGCTTGCTCCATCTCCAGCACTGCAGGGCTCAGATTTAGCAAGACATCAAGCAGACCACCCGACCCCCTGTACAGCCTGAAGTACTTAAAAACGGTGTCTTTTAAACCCAGACGTCAAACACAGAGGTAAAGTCAAGGCTAACCGGGAAGGTTTCTGAACTGCTGGTGACTGGTTTCCAGGCGCAGGGTCTCTGGTGTACATGGTGGGCAGCTCGTGCTGCACTGGTGAGAAAGCACAGTGCCAAGCATCCACGTACTGCATGGGTTAAAATACATTACCTGTGAAACTGTGATGATGAATATCAACATAAATCACTTTCAGGTGTTAACCGGGGATTTGGGACCAGTCCAATCATTACCAGAGATAAGCAAACAACACCCCTACTACAGATCAAACAGGATGAAAGCCAGCACTTTGGACATCACATTAACTCACCTCTCTTTTGCAGACCTCTCCCTTTTTATTTTTTTACAACATTTTCAAAAGAACAAAGCCCAAACACGCTTTTTCCTACAAGACTCCAAGGACCACGGGCAGGTGAGGTTGCAAGAGGAGCACAGCAATCCCTGGTAGGTACTGTCCCTCCCGCTGGGACAAGCACCCACAGTAACCCGGCAGGGCTCGGCCAGGAGCACGCCATGGTTAAAGCAGTCACAAAACGCAGCAGACGGCAAACGAGCTCACACCGCTCTTCGGCAGCCAGGCACCTGGCTCCCAGCTCGCCGATAAGGGCAGGACTTTGCTCTGGGGCAGGAACCGATTCTGGCCCCAGGGCCTTCACGTTCTGTTTCTCTGCCATAAATCTAAGCCAACTCCATAAATCTGCTAACGTGAACTGCTGGTGGGAGTTACGCAAACATGACACGTGCAACTGGAGGTTTGGAGAGAGCCTACCTTTTTGTTCATCTCCTACTGCTGCTGGTATTTTTTTAAAAAGCCTTTGAAGAGCTGCTAGATCTGCCAAGCGTGCATTTCAGCCAGCACAACCGACAGCCTTTCGGAACGTGTTACTTTGTGGGTTACATTTTATGGCCGTACAAGACCTTTGTGATGGGGTTTCCGATGTCTCTGTGTGAGGATTTTGTACTTAAATGCAGAAGAGCAATTTGTTCTTTGTTCTCAGAAAGAAGGAACTTGAAGACGTGACAAAATTCGTATTAGAATTTAATGTTAAATAAAAAAATCTGAAGGGGTTACTTAACTCAAGCTGTCCTTAAGCCCCTGTGTGTTGTAAGGAACCAAGTATCAGGGACAAGTTATCCCATGTATATTTATCACAGATCTCATATCTTCCCTCACACACGTGGAAATTTGGAGAGGGAAAAGACAGTTTGAGGTTCCCTTCCATTTATCCCGCTGAATCAAAGACTTCTCTTTACCCATACAGCTCCTGCTTTCCCTAATACAAATGTCAAGCTCTCCCTGTGCTTCCTCTGAAGCCTCAGTAGTGCAGCCTTTACAGATGGACCACTGGACGGGAGAGATCATGGGGTTGACCCCTCCTTTTTTCTTAAAAAAAAAAAAGGAGAAAAAATATCAGAAGAACTTGGTAGTTGCTTAAATATCTACTCAGCAACATAGAAAGTGCCCATCTGACGTTTATTCTCCTGGCAGAACTGAAAACACCGAGCAGGTCCCCTGATGGCAAGGGAATGCTGCTAGCCAAACACCAGCATCACCAGGATTTTATTGTATCTTATACGTCAATGCTTCTACACACCCACCCAGCAATTTCTACTGCTGACAACGGCAGTATTTTTATGATCAACCAATATCAATGCAGATGCCATTAATATGTCTGTGTATATCAGTGTAAGTAATAGTGCAGCATTAATTGAATGGCTCAGTGTTCATTTCATCACACATTAACACTGCTGAAAGTTATATAATTCTGTTCCCAGGGAACATTTTACCATATACCATAAACTACCTTAAGAAAAAAAAAAAAAAAGAAAGACAAAGCAAATCAGAAGATCGGAAGGCTGAAAAGCTCTGAGCAGCTTCTCCCCTTTTGGAGGGCTGTTATTTAATCAGCTTTTATTTCCATTATTTATCATATGGAAGCAACTGTGCTGTTTCAGTTGCTGTAGCTTAAAATGTAATAAAATATGGTTGTGACACAACAATACCTGGATCCTCCAGCCAAACCCTGCATTTCAGTGTCAGGATGTACAAAATATTAATCATCTGATGCAGCTGCTGCCGCCTTTGTGAACACAGCACATATTTCACTGCACCCTGGCACATCTCTTCTCCTGAGGGCTTTTATTAAAAAGAGCCTGTGAGTTACTGAGCCGTAAGGCTTGCAAGCCAGAAATCTGACCCAATATCCAGGTTCATAATGCTCTTGGAAAATATTTAAATCAATGAGCAGACCCAGACCCTTAAATCACAGCAAAATAACACCCGACACACCGTTATACAACAAATCTTTTTTAAGAAGAGGCGGCTGATAAAGCTTAGCTCCTGGCATCATTATTTGCAACGTTTTGTAACCAAGGAGGCCAGGTTCCTACTTATGGACTAGGTCAACACAGAGTCAGAAAACGTTTGGGCTGACAAAACCCTTCTTAGGCTTCATCTTTGGGTCAGTGAGTTTTGCAACGTTTTCATTAAGGGGAATGTTAGCACGATGCAACTGCGCCGTAATAACACGTGCTTTGCTTGGAGGGGAACGCCGAAGGGAAATCTCCTCCTCTGAAGACGCTGACCATGCACCCGGGCTGCCGAGACCAGGTCAAGGCTCCGCTCTTGCCGTGGCCCGGCACAGCGGTAGGAGCCCAGCAGAAATGTGGCTCAGCTCCTTGGAGCTCCCTAGCTTTCAGCCCAAGCTCATCTGCCTGTTCACCCTAGAGTTCAGGAAAAAGGAATACAGAAGCACAAAGGAGGATAAGAATACTTCTGTTGGCTGCAGTGTCAGTCCTGATGAGAACTGGGTCATTAAAGAACAGCTATTTCAGCCATTATATCTAATTACAAAAAGGAATCAGTCTCTAAAAATAAAGCTTCAAGTGCCTGAACTATATTAAAGGGAGATAATTAACAATCAAATAGAAGAGGCCATCTTCCCCATCACGTTGAGTCCGAGTCTCCTGCTGAGACATATCATTCAAGTGCATCACTAACATGGCAGCCCCACGCAAAGGCCAACAGCCACGGCTCCTGACTGATGATACCAATATACAATAACGTCTTTCTCGAAGCTTTTGAAAACAAAGAACACCACAGCACTTCTGTATTTTTTGCTGCTGAAGGAAACTTGTCTGCATTGAATTCACAGATATAACCGACCTAAAAATTGGTCAAGTATGTGTTATCTCTCTCCAGCTCAGATGCATCCCTCCTATTTAGACACATAAGGGACGCATCTAATTTATAGATACTCCATCCTCCAAGGACTGAGAAACACGCTCAGAGGCAATTCAGTCCATCTGAGACACAAACCATCCTCTGTCAATGCCCACCTCTTTCCACAGGCCCCACAGTCAGCCTTCCATCTCTGAAAAAAGTGCCAGACATTGAGACTGTCCCTCCAGATGAGGATTTCTCAAGGCCACCCTTCATCCCAACTTTAGCTGGGACCGCCAAACCAAGTTTCCTGGTGGGAGTCGGGTGCAAAACACTTTCAGAACAAGAAGGTGGGAAACAGGGTCCAGGATTGCACAGCCAGTGATGGGCAGAGCCTCAAAGCTTGTTTGATGTACGTAAACATGCCAAAGATCAGACATATCTTTGAAGCACTTGGAATTGCAAAGCTGGAGTGGAGTCTCACAAAAATAATCTTGTTCATGGTACATCTTGTTCTTCCTATTTCTGAATGTGATGGGAACACTGTGAGAACAGCCTCTGCCATCACAGAGTAGCATATTGTATTCCCAGGCCGTGCAGCAACAGAAAAGCAAAAGTGAATGGAGCAAAAAAACCCACATCACTTTGGCATTATCATCCTCAAAAAGACTCTATGTTAAAAAAAAAAAGAAGTCCCAAATTGCCTAATACACCATTTGAAAGTTTTTCACGCCAATTTCATCATCAGAGCACTTCTCTCGAGGGCAATTTCACAGAGAGGACCTAAAAGTTAAATCAGATTTGAGAAATTCATCCACGTTGGAGTGAATACCCTCCCTTGCCTCCTTTCCTCCACAGAGCATAGATGCAATTTATCTGTGGAAAACCAAGAGAAAGGGCAGGGAGAACAGGAAGGAAAGATCCAGCCCAGCCGCGATGAAGGAGGGGCATCCAACACATCAGGAAGATCAAACCAGCATCCAGCCACTGATGGGGCAGTTCTGGCCCAAACCTGAGGGAGTGCGAAGTTAAAAAGCTGTGTCTACTGCCTTTACCTGCACTCCTTCCCCCCAGAAAACTTTCCTAGGCTATTATCTCTTGCTCATTAAAAAAAGAGTACAGCTATTAAAAACAGAGTTGATCGCACCTTTGGGGGGGATTCATATAAGGCCACACAGGATCATTACGAACATACACCAGACAGCCTGCACAAACACCGAGAACCTCACCTAGCAATTTTTACATCACCCCAGGGCATCTGTTTGAGCTATTTAAAAGATGGGTAGACATGGTGCCTGAGGACATGTTTAGTGGTGGACTTGGCAGTGCTAGGTTAACAGCTGGGACTCGATGATCTTAAAGGTCCCTTCCAACCTAGACAATTCTATTATTCTACGGCACTTCTTGTAGATGAACATCTAGGCCTGGACTGAGAGATTTCCTATGATGGAGAATTATTCAGTGAATTGTTTCAATGGTTGATTAACCTCGGTATAAAAAAAATGCATCCCTTATTTCCTATCTGAACATGCCCAACTTCAGCTTCCAACCACTACACCTTGTTTGGCCACCTCCTGCTCAGCCAAAACACCTACTGCTATTGGATATTTGTCTTGTTAAAGCCACTTGTTGGGTGCTTGTATATCACAGTAACAGGCAATGTAGAATATGAGATTAAAAAAGGCAGGAGATGGGACGACGCAGACACATGCACACCTACCAAGCTGGAATACCCGGATGTAGAAGCTGGCATTTGCCAGCCCTCCCTGCCCTCCTCCCAAGCCGCTGGCCAGGCACGCAGTGCCGGGGGAGGGATGCCAGCAATCAGCTTCAATATAAACAATGCTTCAGCTCAACACAGGTTCCTTTATGGGGCTTCATAGCACTTCATAAAATCTATTAAGTAACTTTGGGAGCCCTTGCGCTGCTGCTTTCAGGCAAGAGACTGAGGGACCCCCACTTCTGCAGCTGAGAGATGTGAATGCTCTGAAGCACGGCTAAGCTGTTTGCTTAAGCCACTGGTTACAGGGCTAAAAGAAGCATCTGTTTTTCACGTAGGCATTGCCCTCTCTCGGGTAGTGACAGACTAAGGCAGGACGAGCCAGCTCATAGCATCGGTTCGGGAGAGGTTTCTACTATGCTCTGCCCGTTGCTTACTGGTGACATGAGACAAGGTTCTTCAGCTGTCTGTGCCTCAGTTTCCCTCGCTGTTAAACCGAGGTGAAGATCTAGTGATGAACTACATAATACATTGTTATTACCAGCAGTGAAGTGAGGAAAAGGCAGTGTACTTAAGCCCAACATTTGCTCCTTCAATATGGTCAAAACTACGCATGGAAGAATGGTCAAAGTTCCCTTGAATGACACCATCCTGGTCTCCCTCTTCATCCACCCCTTTCCCATCCACACTCTGCTCTTCACTTCTCAGGGCCAGGCTGTTTCCCGGGCATTTAAGAGCATTTGGATGAAAAACCCAGGCAATGAGCAGACTTGATGGGGAACAGACACTCATAGTCCAGCTAGCTGCTCAAGATGACCAAGCCCTGGGGTCAGTGTGAGCATACTGAGATGCACTCTCCAGTAAAGACTTAAAGTGAGAAGAACCAGCTGCAGAAACCTCTCAAGCAGAAACGTCCAGGCAGATCACGCAATTTGTGACAGCAGCTTTTTCAGCCTGTTGTTCGGTTGTGTTTAAACCATCCTCTCCCTCCCTTAGAGCATCATTACCTTACACCCTCCTCTCTCACTTTTAGCCAAACTCCTTTCATTCTTCTCCACCTCCTTCTCACACACAACTCTTACACACACCGTTCACCTGCCCGTACATCACAGCCCTCCCCGCTCTGTGGTTATCACGTCTATTCAGATCCCAGCTCTGCAAAGATGCTCATTACGTCACACCTGCAAAGACTTTGTTAGCCAGACTTTCAAAAGCTTACAAGTGGGATTAAATAGCATCTAGTAGATAGTGAGTTGCAGGAATCAGCAAGTTTTTCACACAGGGCCATTCAGGGTAATTACTAATCACACACTCATTGCAGATGCAACCTTTTCTGACCCAGTTCTCAATAGGCAACATCTGCCTGCCTGCAAAAACGTGCATCATTGTGCTACAACTCTTGTATACGTAAAAGGAAGCTATTATATACAAAAAGCCCCCATTTTCCTCAGAAATCTTTCTACAGATTGGTTGGGTTTTGCCACTCTCTCGCACTGCCTTTCTTCCCTTGCCAACAGCCAAGGAATTTGCCATTCACTTGCCATATCACTTGCTATTGCACCTCTTTGTGGCCATGGGCTGTTCCGTGCTTCACTGCTTACTGAAAACGTGTCCTTACTGCATGCGGGATGCTCCATCCTGGTCCTAAGAAGCAGGAGTGTCAGGGCCGTTGCTGGGGCTGAAAGCTCTCGAGAGGGGGAAGAAGCAGGGAAAAGATGTGTAGTATCCAGTCCTTTCTATCACTCTCCAAAAATCTCACAGCTCCAGCCAAGCCGGTCTATCTGTCTAACTACCTGCTAATCCAAATTTGCTCACTGCTCACAGGTTAGCTGCCTCCTCTGAGAGTGGTGCTAAGGGATGCTGACAGAAAGACAAAGCTAATATATACCCATTTTGTCACTGGTTAAGCCAGTGCAATTATCACAAAGTTTGTGTTCCATAATAGGCAACAAACTCTTAACAAAGTGATGTTGTACAGAAGCTCCTGCGGATCACAGCTGGGAACACATCTGAGAGCTAGGAAGCACTCCCGGTTAAAAATAGGACAGTACATGGAAGAGGTAGGATTTGTAACTTCTAAAAATAGCCTTCCCTAAAAGGATGCTTTTTACCTTGCTCACACGTCACATGGGCATCAGGCCTCTTGGCTACTACCAGCAGCCACCTCAGGATTTTTGCCTGGTCCTAACTTATTATTTCAGAAACATCTAATCCTATCTCACAAATTAAAAAAATTGGTATTTACCATAGTGACTCATTCTGAGAACTACATTCACAAACGCTCCCTTCCCCCCACCAGGAGACATATTCCAGGACCGCGTGAGCAAGAAAACACAGTGGCGGTCTCCAAACAACACGGGCTCCGCTTATTTAACAATTTTGGCAAGCCTCTGTTTCCTGATTCAGTGTTTCAGATTTGCAACAACAGAAGTGAGAGATTACAGAGCAGGTTTGCGTGGAGGCTGAGATAAATGTAGGTCGACAAAACTGAATTTCCTATGAAGTGTAGGAGAGTAGTGTTGTCACACCATAATGGTCTCCAGCTGTTACGCCACCAAAATACACAGCTAACATTTACAATACATGCATATAGTGCTTAAAAGCCTGTACAAAGCTGGCTCAGTCTGACAGGAGGTCTACAGGGCAGAGTCACTAACGCAGGACTGAGTATTTATAGAAAGCAGAGAGCGCGATCACTTGGTGACACTGTTTACATGGCTCTGTTCCTGCTATGTTAGTACCTCAACTAAATCATATGGGGACGAAGAGGATTAAATGGAATGATTCTCCAAATTCCTGCCACCTTCTATTGTTCTGCCAGCATCCCTGCTAAACTCATTGTTAATGCACAGCATCAAAATTGTTATACACAGGGACAAGGAAAGCCCAAACTGCCCTGCTGGGCAGGGAGAAGGGGGAGGCAATGCGATCCAGAAGATGCAGTCCGGGGCTAGCAGTGGAGCTGCCACTGCCTATGGTGCATCCCTGTGCAAGGAAATCTGCCTTTTTGTGCTCTAATTTCCCAATCTGCAAAGTCAGATTTCTCTGTCAAGCTCTTTAAGATCCATGCACGTTCAAGAGCTAGACTGGTTTGTGTTAAAACAAGGGTAAGAAAGCCTCGGGGCCAATAAAGAGCCAGGGACCACCAGAGCAAAACACATAAGTTAGTGGAATTCCTCTAGTTTTTCATTTGTCCATAATAACCAACAAGCCATGACGCTGGCAGGTTGCCACAGGATTCTGACAGCAGCTGGTAAAAATTACAGGTTCGGTTTTTCCCTTGATTTGGGCATAATGAGGGAAGAGCACTGAATTTATCGATCTATTTTTACGCCAACACAGTAAGCAGCACCATCCGACAAAAGCGCTGGGCACTAGGGATTTTCAAAAGGAAAAGATACCTCAGTTTGGACTGTCCAAAGGATAATGCCTTTCTCTCAGTGGGCTGCACAGCCCTGACTGGAAGACTGGTGCGATTCCGCAAAATACGACATAGAAAGGCCAAAGTCAAGGTAAGCAGAATTAGGTGTCTTTCAAAGCGCGTGTCTAAAGTCTCATTTCATAGGTGCTTTGACTTAGCCTTCGGCAGAATAGGAAGGAAAGAGAAATGTACGCATTTCTTTCTCTTCTACATCCTAGGCTGGCTATATTTATAATGCCACACAAATTGTTGACAGGTTGGTTCAAATGTCATAGTAGCAACACCTGAAAAAGCCTCAATTTTCTCAGACTCCTTCAAGCCATATGCAATGATAAACTGTGTACAATATGATAGAGTTGCTGTGTAACCAGCACCCGAGGTTTGCACTCTGGGTAGACAAGAGATGCATTCGCACTATTTCTGCCTCCCACATGGGCTCAAAGAAGCAGCTCAGGAGAAGGTCATTTGGTACAACTTGCCTCAAGTCTTTTGCCTCAAGGCTTTTCTTTTCAGCTTTAACATTGTACAGGACAGAATGGCCTGGGAGCAACTTGAGACACATCCAGTCACAACTGACTGCAGGTAAATGGACTCTCCTTGCATTGCAGAATTGCACTTCCCAGCATTTAATGCCAGAAGAGATCCTTTTATCAGCTAATCTTCACTTGCTTTGAGGAGTCAATAGCTTCATCCATGCCTTCATCCAGTCACGCCGTGTACCAAGATCCCAATCACTCGTGCTTAAATACCATCTCTCAGAAAGGTGCTTAGTCCTGACTTGAAGACTTCAAGAGATGGAGAACTTTGTCCACAGGTTAATTGTAGAGCACTGGAAGGAAAAGTGTTGACACGCTACATAGCAGCAAAGTTGCTCATCGTGTCCTGATCCACTGGTTACCAGTCTGGCAGACCAGTTTCTAGCCTTTGACATTACAACTTTGTTTGGAAACTGGAAGGTTATTCAGCAAGAACAAGTGGTGGAGGACTGAGGAAGACACCCACAAACAAGCCTGCTTATGGCATTATGCAGGAAAGAAGCAGAGCTGTCAACTTGTCACTACTGTGGGTGGAGAAATTTTGCAATTCCTCTATCCTCTATAATAAAATGAAAGAACCAGAGGGAATTTGAGGTGGCTGAAGGAAAGAATTGCTTGCTCCTGAGATACAGGTGTAATTGAGGCCCCATGTTTGTATTCTGGGGTGGAAAAAACAGAGCACGCAAAGCGCATTGTACTGTACCTGTAGGCAGAAACACCTATTGCATGTCATTAGATCCACCATGAAAACAGAACTGACCATGAGGCATCGATCTCTGGTAGGGTGTAAAAAGCAGCAAGAAGGTTTATGTATTTTGTTTTCTTTACTTACTGCAACTGGCTAGTGTTCGGGCAAGCAGCTCTAATGCCCTGTAAATCCGTGCCCTCCCTACATGTGCAAAGGCACTGAAAGAGGAATTTATTAAAGGATCCAGTGACATGCCTTTGAGGCATCAAAAGCTACGCTGTCTGCCTCTCCGAACAACTGAGTCATAAACCACAAAGGAAACTCTCCTGAAGTTTATTTCTTCTCTAATTTGCATCTTGTTTTCTTGCTCCTCTTTTGTAACTTGTGCTTTGAAAGCACATTTCCCTGCCAGCAGCAAAGCAGAGCCCGGGAGGTGAGAAACCTCCCTCTCACCATTGCAAGGATTCCTCGCTCGCTGCCTACATGTCTTCTAACACTGGGCTGACCCTACCCACGTGTGGGACGGGGGAGCTCCCTCTCAGAACTCACCCGTTACCCCCCCGCAAGGGCTCTGGAGTTTCCTCCATTCCCTGTGTTGCACCCCAACACTTGGGAAAAAAATGTGCTTCGTCAGAAAGAAAAAAAAAACGATATATGCTTACTGTTGATTCACACCCACCCCACCACAACGAATACATGCTCCCGTGCTTTCCTCAGCCCGGTTTCTAAGAGTACGACTGGCCTAATGCAAACTTTGAAGCTCTGCAACGACAGCCAGCCGCAACAACCACTTCGAGCTCAACTGTCTGACCCCAAAGAAGCATCATCTTGGGCCACAGTTCCTGCACTTGATTAGAAGGAACAGTAATGATACACTTCATAGTCAAGACATTTGCTGAATAAGGGCAGCTAGGTACAGGTGTATGAGAACGTTTTGCATTTATTTAACATCCTTTACGCACATTAAAAAGAAGCACATTACAAATTCCAGCATCTCTTTAAGCCAGAATTTGTTTTCAGTTTTGCTCTTTCCAAAGGACCATGTTGCAGCCCAGAGCATATTAGGTGGGTCCCGCTCTACACCCATATCCTTGTGGGATTCTGTGACTGTGGCCTCCTAGGATGTGGTTTAAAACTTATTTATTGTTTTGTGAAGGGATTTTAAATACAACAGCATCTCATGCTGCCAAATTCCAGGTGAAAAAATGCAACTGACAGGCACCACGTTTCAATGTCTCTACTGCTACAGGGTCTCTCTTGGAACCTAGAACTCATCTTTAGAGGAAGTTTAGTAAAACAACTAGAAGACCATGACAAAGAGATACTTCAGTCATATGTTCAGAGCACTGTCTGCAGTGCCAGTTATGCCCTTCAGGAGTTAACACTCTGACCTTCATATTTCTTCAAGGGGCAACACAGGCTGGACAGAGCTGTACAAACACCTCCAAGTTCAGTGGGTGACCTTAGAACACGGCAAAACTGACAGCTCAGAAATTATGCAAAGTTTTTGCATGGGAAAGACAGATTTATCGAGTTCCTGGCATCCTAGCAACGGCTCCATGGCTACAGCTTATATATCTAACCCTATAAACAGAAAGAAAGAAAAAAAAAGGGATTTCAAGGTCAAAACATTGTGTTTAATTTTCTCATGAATAATGCAATAGCATCAGTATGAAATCTTGCCTTCTGCCCCAATCATGGTTTCTCAGTAATCAGAATTCTAGTGGTGTCTTTCCACCTCTCTCTGACTCTCATAGGTAGATACTTGACAATTCAGTAAACTAAACTGAACTGAAGGCTCAACAGAGCACAAAATTTGAGGCTAGTTGCAGCCTTTGAACCAGACCATTATGATATTTTGGGTCAGTGAGTAGGAAAACAAGTTGGGATAGAGAAATGTCAAAGTGTAAAACTATCAGAAAAAAAAAGATGTCAGAAACAATATACTTTCATTCCTCCCTGAAGATACCTCTGTTCGTGATACAATACAAAAATCATTTTACACACCAGAGATCCATAAAGTCCCTTCAGATGGAATCGCAGCAACTGCTGTCTCGCTCTGGAGCAAGTACAGTGAGCTTCATCACTCTTGATCTCATGTTTCAAGAGTTGACTTTGACCATGAAATTTTATTGGTAACACGAAAATTTTTCAATATAGCTAGCTGATGGTTTTGTAGTGCTGAGAAACGGAGACACATTTGTTTTGATCATTTTATCTCCTCAGAGACAAAACTAAGAATTTAGAGAAAGATGTAAACTTCACATCACAGATCTTCTACATGGGTAAGTTGAAAGTTATAGTATTTCCTTAGCTAGGAAACACAGAAGTTCAATTAATTTACTGATCATTTTGAAAGCCTGACAGGAAACCTTGCAACGCTGTCTTGTTTTTTTGTTTAAGCAAACTGCAACATATAGTCTATAATGTCATCACTGGAAATATCCTTATGAAAATGTAGCAAAGATACTTGCTAAATCCACTTAAGATAAATTTGCACACACTCATGTATTAAAATCAATGACGAGATATAAACATCTGAAGCGATGCATGAGCAATGCTGTAACTCAGTTGCACCCTGAAATAACTTGGCTGAAGTTTTTCCAATTAGACAGCGCTAGAATTCAACACTTGACTTTAGCCACTGTCTGAAGCGTCTAGTGTAACCTCACTGTAAAAGAACAAATAATTTCTAACTGGAACAAGAATGTGTCCTTCAACAAACACTTCTGAGTATATAGAATACAGGAGGGAAGAGGCAGTTTGAAGGCTCTAAGAAAATCACAAAAGATGGAAGGTTTCAGGTTTCACCTAAGAACCAGATCATCAGTAACCACAAGTGATCATTACCATCCTATGGCTGTTAACAGATTTACGTAAAAATGCATATGAAGGTCTCCTGCCACAGCCCAGTGAACAGCTGTCCACCTGCCATGTGCCACTTGCACAGTGGATTTAACCGGGGTCTTTGCTGAAAGCTCGGTGTCAATGCCAAAAAATCTGAAGAGATGCAAAGCTGGAGTTCGCCCTGGGATAGTCACCGAAGGACTGTGCAGAGGAACATCAGCAGCTGCACGTGGGGAGCTCTCCTCACCGCCCCAGCCCTCTAGATGGAGAAGGATGCTCTGCAGGACAGACAATCTGGCACTCGTGAGCATTAAACTAATATCAAATACTTTAAAATGATAGTTTTAAATTAACATTCATTTTCTTCTGTACATTAACTACTGAATTGACTAATCCTCTTCCTGAGCTCCCAGGGGAAAGCTAGCACGAATACACTTTGTCAACCAGAATCTATCAGACTGCAACCCAGACTTCCCAAGGGGTACCTTAGCACACGAGCCATTTAAAACTGGACTGGATGGGCCATCAGCATACATAATGTTGGAAATCATTTCGCATTCAACCCTGAGAGGAGAGGGTTGTAAAATATTTCCAAACTCTTATTATCTGGTTCAACTCGATGCCCTTTTGGTAAAAACGTTAAAGAGCAGAGCGGAGCGGAGCAGAGCAGAGCAGAGCAGAGCAGAGCAGAGCAGAGCAGAGCAGAGCAGAGCAGAGCAGAGCAGAGAAGAGAAGAGAAGAGAAGAGAAGAGAAGAGAAGAGAAGAGAAGAGAAGAGAAGAGAAGAGAAGAGAAGAGAAGAGAAGAGAAGAAGCAGAGTTAAAATAGCCACTTGTAGAAAATGCTCAGCTTGATCCATCCAGGTCAAGGATCCTGGAATGTAAATACAATGTAATAGAAGGCTACAAAATAATGGACTCTATTGTTTTCAAGTAGGTCTCTCTCTCCAGGGGTACTGCATTTCCATAAGCCATGGTGCCTTCAGAAATACAGTGCCCTCAATTAGCAGAAGTAGTCTTTGAGTGAATATGCTGAATTGAATCTAGGATCTAGAAGTCTGCTCTTTTCTCATGCTTATTCCCTAATCACATAGATATTCCGAAGGAAAGAACAGTAAAGACAATTTTCAAAGTGTTTTCATCAGCTGAAAGGTGTCTCAGATGCCTCGCAGATGACTCCCACCCCACCTGTGATCACACAGCCTGTCATCCCCCTCACCGAGACCATTGTGCCAACCAAGAAAAGTAACATTAGGTATATATCTGGAAATATATTTTAGGGCACTTGGACAACTAAGAAGAGGAAGACCAAGCACCAAGTAATCAATCAGGGATGAGTCAGCTGCTTCTTGCAGATACCTCACAGGGAACAATTTGGCTTATTCTGGTATGTATTCTATTACTACATTCCCAAAGAGCTTAAACAAATGGAAGGAAATATCTTCTTTTCCCCGATTAATTTTTAAGTTGTGGAACCCACTGCCACATGATGAGAACCAAAAGTTTAGGTGGATTCAGAAAGCAATAAGAAATCTCTTACTGCCAAGTAACACGGTATGCGTGTGCAGACAGGAGAGAGCAGGGTTTCACTTAACCTGCTATGAGCTGGGACAGTGGGCAACACAACGAGGAGTTAACGTCACAGTGATCCACCAGTATTCAAAATCCCAGCCCTGGTCAGTACATGAATTTGAAGAGACAGACACTCAACTTACGTGACCCAAGCGTATTCTGCTGTTTTATATTTGCTCAACATTTGGCCCATTCATTTTCCATTGAGAGGTCCACGTACAGCCATAGAAACATGACAGCACAGGCAAGAACTCCTAGGCTCCTCTTGGTGCCCAAGCTTGTATTGATGGTGTTGACTCACAGGTACTGATTCTGATTGGCATTACAGAACCCCAGGAAACCTCCCAACACCTTTTGGGAATAAAGAAGCATTACTAATTTTGTATAAAGGTATACAGGGTGCGACACAGAGTTACAAATATACTGAACTACAGGGTCACAAACAAGAGGCAGGAGCAGAACAACCTGGATCCCAGTCCAAGGACCCTCAATCCAGTAATTCAGGCATCTCAGCATGAAACCTTGAAGTGGATTCTGGCTGCAGCCACTATGGTTAGAAGCTCTTTTCTTTGTCATTCCCCTCTAATCAAATGTTTTACTTTACAGAGACAAATTACATTCCTAGCTTTTATTTACTCGGGGACTGCTGTGACCCAGCAATCAGCTCCAACACTCTGCCGTCGGGTTTAAAATGCTGATGGCCAAATAACATGAGAGGTGATTCATCTTTCAAATACATCAAGCTGCTTGCAATTGCCTGACTGCTTTTCACACACCAAGGAATGGCTGGCTTAGCGGTCTGATATTCAGAAGAAATAGGATTCCTGCAAGTGACATTTACAATGCATTCACAGATGTCCCCCACCAGTATATGTAGGCTCTTCTCTTCTTGAGTTTCATTGCACAGGGGAAGGTACAGAAGTCATTCATCAAGAGGCACCATCTCCATAAAACAGCGAACAGGTTCCAACAACAGTTAGATCCAACCACCTCTCCTGCTCAAGATGGTGGAGCAGCCTCTTTTTGCCCCCAGCCATGGTCAAACTATAGTCTGACACCATGATTGACAGCACAGTGGGTTGAAAGGACACAGGCTACAAGCTGGCCAAAATTTTCTCAAATCTTACTTTATTAAGAAGCAGTTTTTCTATAAAAAGGTAAAAAATAATTCCAGGATTTCTTTTTTTTTTCCCCAATAAAAACCTATTTAAGAGATAGAAAAATTAATTATCAGGAAATTTGAGAGGGAAAGGGTAATTGTCGAAAAACTGCTTAAGCACCAGAAAGAAAACTCAGTCCATCGCCTTCTTACTGCCATGGTGGGAGTACAATGTAACTCACTGGGAGGCTTCGGCCCAACAGGCTGGCTGCTCATAACCATTATTACACTCCCCCAAACCCAAAGTCCCTCTCTTTCTGTCCCAAGTGCTCGTTCCACAAGAGGACAAAGCTGATACACAAAGATATGGAAAGATGTCTTTGTTCCAGCTGTTCAATGGACAAAGAAATTAGGGCAGTTAATTAGTGCTCCCAGTTGGAACAAATTTAACTTTTCTTTGGCGATACG
This sequence comes from Ibidorhyncha struthersii, assembly GCA_013398815.1. Classification (NCBI taxonomy): domain Eukaryota; kingdom Metazoa; phylum Chordata; class Aves; order Charadriiformes; family Charadriidae; genus Ibidorhyncha; species Ibidorhyncha struthersii. The sequence continues at coordinate 224,150 of VZSZ01007253.1, forward strand.
GGCCATAAAAAACAGCCTAAATCTCCACCCCAAAATCAAACAACTGTAAGCATTGAGGTATGATTTCCAAAGGGTACAAGTCAGAGAGGCAATGGCTCAGCATATCCTCTTAAACTTATGCAAATGGAAAAAAAATAATAAAGAGAGAGTCCAGTGCTAATTCTTTTCTTTATTAGAAGTCAGTGCAGACCATATGTGCTCCAACTTTCTGGACTCAAGACAGCCACCTGGCACCAAAGTACTGCACCCAATTAATGTGATGGATTGATTTCTCCAAGAGGCCAAATTAACACAAAGCATTAGTGTTATCCAGCTTGTATCAGCATCTCACAGTTCGCAGAGCAGGTGACGCCAGGCTGGCAACACCATGAAGATACGGGGAAAATGTGCATCCCTAATGCTGGCCGGCTGGTGAAGCACACAGTCAGGATTTGAGGAAACCTCGGGTGACCGCCACGAGACCTCTGCTTAGGTAGGAAACTTCACCCAGACCCTGATGTCTGCAGCCTTGACTGCAAGCTGCTAACACACCCTTTCATTAACCAGTTGCACTTTGCCCAGTAAATCCCATGCCTTGCATCGCACTTCAACATCTTGCCAAAAAGGACCTCTTTTCCTTCTCCCATTTAGGCATGGACAATACCTTCTTCTGCCTTGCAGCACGATTACAGGCACCCTTGGGGTGCCATGTTTTGTTCACATAAGAAGCGCTTTTTGCAGCCAAGACAACTGGCTAAATTCATCTGCCAAGCCTTCACAACAGCAGTAACACGGATCACACTTAAAGGGTCCCTTCACAAGTCACAAAGTCTTTCCAAACTAGAAGCAGACAAAGAGCACTTCAGGAACTCTCACTGTAAGGAAAAACAGCCCTGGAGACCCAACTGCTGTAACAGACTCAACAGCTATGGCTTCAAAAATGAGGCAGAATTTCACTTTTCCGTAAACCCCAGAGCAGATTTCTTTTTTTCCTTTGTAAAGCCAAAAGCAGGAGCAAACCACATGAAAAGGAGGTAAGGCAGTAAAATGAAGCTCTCACCCCTGCTCAAGCTTCTAGGCACTGCTGTGGTATACTTCACTGTATGAGAATAATAGACTCTGCTCGTGGTATTTTGCCTACTGCACGCCAGCTGGAGTACAAACATGCACTGAAAGCCATAGAAACAATACATTATTATTATTTTTTTGAAAGCTACCAAAAAAAAAATCAATTTGAATATGGCGTATACGTTTATTTTAATTTAAAACTGCGACAACTGTACCAATAAGCTTATTAGAGCCTCTTCACAAATGGACAGGTTCAGGGCAATACCAAATGTTAAATTATGACTACAAACCTTCAAAACCGCAGACCGCTAAACACAAACGCAGCAAATCAAGTTCATGTTTAAGAGTAAAGCCCTTTGTGCCATGACTAGAATTTAAATATGAGGGAATAACCTAGATTTCCAAGAACATCAACAAAAATACGTTTGTTTCGGTTCTGATGGGTACGCCGCTGGCCAGATGAGTATGTACTCTGAGTGTTTTACCGTAAACGATGCTGCAAACTACAGAGCACAGAGGCATTTTGCACCCACAGGTGAGCCCCAGGCTCCCCAAAGTAGCTGGTCTGGTGTGATTTTGTAGCTAGCAGAGCATCAGAACAGACAGACAGCGCAGGAACCAGCTTGGTCCTTTGGAGGAAATAAGTCAGTACCATATTCCAAGCATCAATTCAAGGGAAAGCAAGGAAGGCGGCAGGGCTGTCAAAAACCTGATTTACTGATAAATTGGTAATTTTTTAACCCCATATTATCTTTATGGGACAAGAAAAGGGGAGAAAAATAGGAACAAGTAAAATAGGATGTCACAACTAGAATAATTTGCTCAGGCAAGTATCTTCCCAGACAGCCCAGTAAGAGAATGGCTAAGCAAGATCAGCCAAGCAGTGACCGCCAGGCCCAGCAGAGCAACTCCTTCCGTGCACTGAATTGTCTGAGAAGACATGCAGGGGAGGGGAATAAGCATCACTTTGAGCTGGAAAGGGAAAAAGTGTTAACGTTTTGACAACCCACAAAAACATGAGGAAGGAAACATCCAAATTTATGCTTGCGTAAAGGTCACCAGGGCTTATAACCTCCCTGGTTTCCTCCTTCCTTCTCCTCTCTCCTGAGATTTTTGCTAAAAAGGCGTTTACAACCCCCTTACGCGGCTTTGTTGTAAGATGACTCCTTAGTTTCCTCTTCTTTAAGTTCCTTTTGACAGGTTTGCCCAAGGGCATGTTGGAGCAGCACCTCACAGACATCTGTTGCTCTGGCTCCCTTTGCAAGCTTGCCAAGAGACATCAACTGGATTGCTTGGCAAACACAGAAGGGAGGATGCATCCTACGGGTATAACCTACGTGGCATCCCTTTCATAGGTAAAAATAATAAAAGCAAAAATAACCACAGCCTACGTGCAACCTCCAGTCCTTGCCTTTTTATAATATCGTGTTATGGTAACGCCTGGCCACTTCTGCTGATGCTCTGTTCTTTGGCAAAATGGAAAACAGGAGCTTACCTACAAGGATCATAAACTAGGAGGTTCTCACCTCCTGGAAAGAGTACACACCAAGAACAGTCATGATGCAAAAGTGACCGGACAACTGTTTGCAGAACACTGACAGTGAAAACACAAATTTAGCCTTCCCCACAGCGTCATATGCAGAAACATCTCTCTTGGATGCCAACCACTCAGCTCACAGCTTGACACGGCCAATGTCCTAGCTCTGGCTTCTGCTGACAAGATGCCTGTACTTAGGGAAATTCCTTGTGGAAGAGCCAGCTCCCTTCATGTGAGACTGAGGGGTCCCACTGGCACTGCCCACTGTAGATGCCACCTTCCTTCAGCCACACAGAGAAACAGTCTGAGGACACTGTGGTGACTTCCACTCCCAGATGTAAAGACCGAATTAAAACTGGCTTTTGGAGGCAGCGCCTAAACCACGCTCTCAAAGTAGTTTGGCATCTGTTCATGAGATTGGGAGCGTGCTGCTCAGTGGCCAGCGCCAGGAGCAGAATGGAGAACAGCACCCATGACCAGCGCTGATGTGAAGTGAGACAGACGGACAGAAAGGCTGCAGACAAGCCTGTGGAGAGCAGTAGTGGGGACTGACAGAGTGCCAGATGGTTACGCAGCAAAGTTTTGCCTTCCTTTGTGGCTAACAGCATTGCCCTTTGAGCAGCTCCACTGTCAGCGTAAAATCTGTTCCCGTTCAGGGTCTCGTTGATTAATATTTGTTCTCTGGTCCTCCTGCGCGGGTGCAATGTAACGACGCACAGGTCCCAGCTGCTGCAGTGGCCATGAGCGAGAGAGAGACAGGGGAAAGAAGGTTCGCAGCCACCTACAAATAAAGTGTTTGTCTCGCAGCTTAGACCCAAATAAACCATTTGGAAACTTGCCCCAGTGATTTTGGTATCCTATAGGCTCTGTCAAATGCCTCAGTGAGAAGCTGGGTGCCTGTTTCCTATGGATGGAAAGGTTTGCCTGCATATGTCTGTGCACACATGCATGGGATGATCCAGGCTGCCTAAAATAACTGCCCAAGCACCGGCAGTCAGAGGCAGGAGTCTCTGATGACCTTGACACTGAATTTTTGGGAAGTCATGGGAAAACCCCTGTTTGAGTTTTTAGTAACTGTGACCCTGAGCACTAACTGGGGGAATGTTCCACTATCAGACCTAACTTATACAGCTGTACATACAGGATCACAAAAACAAGTCCCTCCACACTACAGGATTTAAGAGACTGAAAGTACCATCGTTTGTCCTGCCCTGTCTCACCCCCATGGCCAGGATCTCCGTCTCTGGCACCTACAGGAGCTTTGGCACTGATGGGAACAGAACAAGGATTGCCCTCCTGCCTTGATGCAGGCAGGTTTTGGCTGCCACGTAAGTGAAAGACACAGAATCCCCCCTCAACAGTCCACAATAACCCACTGCACAGTATGTGGATCATTAAAGAATATTACTGATGCAAGAAGTAAGTTTAGTATTTGAAGGGACTTGCAGAAAGTCAGTGAGAAATACACTACCATTCCTCATGCACATAGTAAATGTTATTCCCACCTTGTAATTCTACAGCACAAGCATTCCCAAAGCTTCATCCCCTTTCCCAGGAAAGGCAGCGAGCAGCACATTAAAATGGGCTCCTGTACACAAAAATCCCAGGCAAAACTACCAGTGTCCACCTCCACACTCATGCATACTGACACCACAGCCACTTGCGATCTATAAAAGTACAGCACCGGTAATAAGATTACAGCACCGGTAATGATATAAATAGATGGTGATGGGCACAGACAACGACAAAGATGAATGATCAGGGATTTATTGTCCGCCAAGTGTTGCACTAGCGGATGATGTCCAACAGAAGCAAAGAAGCCCGCAGCCGCCCTGGACAGCTTTGCCCCATTCATATCCCGAGCTCCAAATCCGCTGTAAAAGTGTCCGCTTCCTGAGCAGCTCCCCAGGATTGGCACAGTGGTATTTCCAGTCCACACTATTCACAGATGAAGCTGCTGCCTGACCTCAGCTACACCAGGGCCAACATGCCACCGGACCGCATCACCTCCCCGTATGGCGGGGATGAGCCCCGACCTCCGTGCCGTGCTTTAGACTCCGGTGTCGTGCGGTGACCTACATCAACCAGTGTGACCACATAGGCAGGCTGCTTAGAGCTAAATGAAAGGCCTAAAAATTTGAAGATTTGGAGGATTACAAGGGAGATGAGGCTGAGTCAGGTCCTAATCCTAAGTATTTGCCCGATTTTGTGTGCTAAAATGAGATCTCTGTGACACCACATACTGCAAGTTTTTTTTGCTTGTATTTGTTCATAACCTTGTAGCGTTTGGCATCTCAGCCCCTTTCCTGCCCACAAATTTCATCAGCGGAGCTTGGAAGACTACGTGTTGTATGAGTGGGACCCCCTGATTTGGCCCTTTGGATTTGGTGTTATCTTGAGATAGAGAGAGACCTGAACACACAAATCCTCCCTTTCCCCGTTGCTCTGACAGTTGCGCTCCTTCATGCCAAAAGCCAAAACAACAAAAATCCCAACTGATGAGTAAGAACAAAAAACCGTTGCTTTTTCACAGCATCTTCTTGACTAGGTACATCCAGAAACATCTTAATGAGGAAAATCAGGATCTAGAGCTGCATCCCAAAGATGCTGATAAAATATTAATTGCTCAAAACATGTAAAGCTGGATGCATCTATTGCCCCTCAGAGCTGTTCCAGTAATACAAGGGGTCTATAAAGAAGATGAAGCTAATTTGTAAGAATTACTTCTACCGCATTGGAAATCCTCATCAGGCTAGAAGAACACCGTAAGCAGCTCAGTCAGCACAGGTAAGGCAGTGGTTGTGTGTCGGCCGGTACTTGCCAATGTCCCCCTGTTGTCACAACCTGTCCCCAGGCATCCCCAGGGGACGGAGCCCGATGAAGCGGCTCCGATGGCATCTCACAGCTGCACCACGTGGCACGAGCTGCCCTGCCTGACACCATGCAATGATCAAACGGTCCTCGGCCTAACAAAATTTCTTTAAACACCTTAATTAGACACTTTGTGCCTCTATTTAGTCTCACAAATATCACAGGACGGGAAAATACAAGTCGAGAGTGTAGAGAATGGAAGGAGGAAGCTCACGAGAAGAAGGAAGAGGACTCTCAGCCATAAGCTGCCCAACTAAGGACAAGAAATTCAGAAGTGTGAATTTTGGTTTAAACATCACATTTTCATTACATTTTCATGAGAAAAGAAACACCTCCATGCTCTGAGGGTTCAATTACTGACAGGCCAGCATCAACATAGAAAAGTACTTGAATTCCCAGAAAAGTCAGGAAGCCTTAACTATGATTTAAAAACTAATCCACCACCATCACATCGTAAGACCCCGATGAAACGTGTACAGGGTTTCAAGCCTTTCAAGGGAAATTTTAGACAGAGCGCTAGCATTTCATGGATCAGACAATCCAATTTAAGGGTTTGCCTATGCTAGGAAGTTTGCTACTTTCACTAGCCTGCGGTGGTTAAAATGGCATCCTGCTCACCCAGCCACATGCCTCAATAGGGGTGCAGTTCTGCTCGCAATAGTAATTGCATTTGGAAAGCGTATTCACTTCTGTAAGCAAAATAAACTATACCAAATAAGACAGTGTTCCCCTTAGCCCTGCACTGGCAAAACCACGAGTGCAAAACCAAAATCACATCAACGACAACATGGTTATTTATCGACCCATGTTTTCCAGTGTAGGCAAATATTTGAACGTTCACGGAGACAGGAGGTGAGCGAAGAACTGAGAGAGAAGATGAAATACCTCACTTTCCAATTTGCATGGATTTACTAGTGCCTTAGCAGTGATGTTTCACGGCGTGTTTTCCCCCAGGAAAGGAGGAAATGGGCTGACATCCCACTAACTTTTCCACCCTGTACTGTATCACCTCCAAATTAGTTCTACATGGTAATAAACTCTCTCCTAAAGCAAATAAAACTTTTCCTCATAGCACAATAAGTTTTTCTTCTACCTCAAGACTGTAATTTCAATCACAAACTTGCTCCCCTTACACCAATTTCTTAACATTAATGGTGTGATACACAGGCACAAAGCAGGATTCCCGATAACACCTACGCTTAATGCAGTTCTGAACCTTGGTCAGGATGTGGTATTAGTAGAGCCACAGTTAACAATTTACTGGAACCATCTTCACATCAAAAAACTTGGTTTTTCACAGTGCAAACTGAAAGGGAGAGTTTCAAGTCCCTTCTCTTCCAACCACTGACATTTTTGAATCTCCCCTGTATTTCCCCCAAGATGCCTTAAAATGAGCCATATCTTCTTTTCCTGTCTGACACAACGTTCTGCTCAGAAATTTCAAACGAAAAGAACATTTAAAAAATAAATAAAAACTCAAAAAGATAATCCTTGGTTTAGTACATGGAATTTGCTTTTTGACCAAGACGCTAAGATTCTAGGGGTTCATTCTGGCTCAGAAAGGGAGGGGAGAGAGCAGTGCTGCTCCGGTCAAAGTATCCCAGCTGGGGCAGCAGCAAAGCTGGCGGTAATGCTGTGAGCTGGGCAGGGCGGTGGGATGCTTCTCATCTGCCACCAAGTGACACCTTGTGTCACACCAAGTGACAAGGCAAGCAGAAACCCTGACCTTCTTGCTGACCCCGGGCTTTATCTGGTTGCTTCAATGTCTTCTCCGACCGGAGCTTGTGTGGGGTTGGAGTGTGTGTGTGTGGACACCATCCTGCCTCCCTCACCCGCTGTGACAAGCGCAGGCTCTCCCTGCAGCTTGAGGATGCCAACACTCAAAGCACAGACGGAAACTGCCTAACCCACTCAAATGCACAACTAAGCAGTATTTTATTAGCCAGCATAGTTTCCGTGCTGGAGCTATTTAGGTTGTTAATCTTATGGTGCCTGCCTCTCTCCAAACAGATCCAGGATATTTCTTTGCCCGGTGTGGCCTCACCGCTTCATGCAAAGGGCTCTCCCTGCCTTGTCACTTCTGCCTTCCCCCAGGGAAACCCAGCCAGCAGACAACACAAAACCTCCAGAGCATCGTCCTGCTTTTTGTTGTTTAAACTGCTCTGTACGTTTCTGGGATCCAGAACACCCTCTTTATTAAATAATGTCATTAGTCGCTTGGATCTGGAGCACTACCGTTAGTCTGCAGCTTAACAACATCGGCTAGGAGACGTGCCGTTTCGACACAGTGCGGCGTGGGGACTCGGATCATAGCTCGGTGTCAGGACGTGCTCAAGTACTGCAAAAACCATCTGAACTTTCTGAGCATCCAAGTCCCTCTTGTCCCACAGGGATGTGCACACAGTTTCTGCCCTTCCAGTGCTCACCTCTTGGTCTCCTCTTCCTCCCGCCACAAGCTGCAAAATCTGCAATTTAGAGAGGGCCAAATGGTTGGGTTTTGAAAGCTCTTCTGAGCACGCACCTCCCCACAACAGCAGGGAACACTGGTATTTCAGCAGGACCTTCCCAACACTCCTTTCGCACCAGCAATCCTGGAGCTCTGCTTCGCCAGGTGGGCTCAACATGTGCACAGAACTGGGCTGGAAGAGCAGGAGAGCCCTGCTGGGACAGCACAGCAGACCCTGGCACAGCACAGAGAAAGGGCTAATTCAAAGTTTGTGCAACTCGAGCTAGGTTTAAATTAGTTTTAACTTCCTCTGTGGTTTCTCCTTCCACCCCATCTGCTCTTGGATAAGTGAGATTCTTCTTATCTAGGTACCCATTTCTACATGTGGTTTAATTAGGCTGGTGGATGAGGTTTTCCTATCCTCTGCAACCCGCCAGAGCGGTGAACGCAACTGGCTCATGAATAACGGATGCTCAGAGAAAAAAAAAAAAAAGAAAAGAAAAGAAAATCAAGGCTCACTTATCCTTATTTTTTGATGTTATTGAAGTAGGCTTTTCATTAGCTGATAAACACTCTGACAGTGCAATTATTGCAAGAGAAATCATCATGCAGAACAAATCAGTACATCCACAAGGCTGTCTCCATTCTCCAGCCTCCAAGGGGACTGCTTCCCCCATCGATCTATGCATAGGGGAAGGAGATGCTAATTCTTCCCAGTAATACTTTGCCTTTCATCTGAGATTTTCAAAGCGCTCAACACTGAGCATTTGTTTTGTTAATGTTTAGAGGACCCAAGAGAGTGGGTTTGCCGCGTTAGGAAATTGATACAGTCAAAACAGCATCATCCCTATGCTGAAGACTGTGACCAGATTGGACAGATAAGGTGCATCAGAGGAAACCAAGGCAAAGGAACTTGCATATCATTACCCATTGAGATGATTATGAAGGCAATTCTGTTTCCCTGCGTCTCAGTCTTACTCACTACATCAGACTGTGAATGTTGCAGCCAAGCTCCCCGCACCAGAGGCACAACATCCCGACGCTACAGACAGGAGAAAAAGCTTGGAAGAGGCCAAAGGAACTTTGACTCATGGGAAGCCGAAGTCAAATAAGAGAGACATTTTTCTGTTCCCTAAAAAAGGCTCCCAGATACCTCCCTGATAAGATAAGGCTCAAATACCTGCACAGAGACAGATCCACCACAAAACCCAGGAAGAAATGCGTGGAAAAAATGTGTACGTGAACAGTCACTCCTCTTTTCAATGTCAGTATTTTCTTTCAAAGCAGAAGGTGTTCTATGTTACTTGGATCTATAAATAATTTAGATATCTGAAAGAAAGAAGGCAAGGTCTTACAAATTTAGGTACCGTATGCCTACATACACATATTTGTTTATGTATAGAAATATATGCACACACACTGCTCCACTATTCTGCCACTCGGTTTTCTTCAGACAGCTCATTTCCCTTCCCTCTCCTCTCCTCCTTGCAGGACCACAATAATGAAGTTAGGCTTGGCAACATTAGTGAAGCACTTATTTAATCCACCCTTTCAAATTCAACTGATATCTGCCCAGATAATATCAAGACAGCAGCTGAGGCCGCTTTGTCAGAAACCTTGAAGGAGTCATAAGCAAGAAGATAATAAGAAATCTTATTACCAGCTTGGAGACGAGAGAAAGAGAAAATAGGGACTCGGAGAGATACATAAGCCAAAATCGACCCTAGGCAAATGCATGTGAATAGGGCTTTCAAATGCAGTGCATCAGGAGAGTCCTATAATAGGGTTTTAAATGTGTACAACACACCTAACCAATTAAAAAAGGCATTTTATCAGATACTGGGCAGCTCTATCTCTATCAGACACAGAAGTAAATACTTATCCTCAGATGAAGAAAATAACCTGCCTTTCTGTTTCAAGTTCAGGGCATGAATTTTCTCCTGCTCTCTCCCCTTCTACAGTATCAATGAACAAAAATGACACTCTTGGTTTACAGGGGATGCTTTTATACACCTCTTCAGAAACACAGAAACTCTATGCATACACCTGGAGATGCCACCTAAATCTTAAAATGCATCCCTGAAGTTGATTTCAGTAACAAGATGCTTTTGAAAGAAGCTGTCTTGAAGAGTAATAGCACTACATACCTGCCTGCAAAGTAACTGAAGTCACTTTATTTCTTGAAATTTCTCAAGAACCAGAGACATGGCATAGTTTTATGAATAATTTATCCCTTAGTTCTCACAGAACATTGTTTTTTGCCAAAATTTGAACAATTGGCATTTTTATACTTGAAGCTGGAAATCACTTAAAAAATATAAGTTTCGTAGCTGTGCAAAGAAGAGACAGCCATACAGAGAAACCACAAATAAGTCTGATCACCAGAATGACCTACACAGACGCGTATGCTATTACATCTCAATTAGTGATTCCTTCACCTCTGTTGCCTTTCCGTAAACTAGGGATGGCACTCAATTACCCATCCCCCGGCAGAGCTCCAGTACACCACTGTTTAGACTTGCACAAAACGGGAGAGGAACTTTTGCTAGAGAAGGCACAAGGACCCACCATCACTATACACCTTCAAAGCCAAGGCTAAGCAATGCTTTGAGGAAAACATTTTCACTGGTCAGAGTCTGAAAAGCAGAAGGGAGAAGAGGACGGCTCGTTACTAACGACAGATGGCTCTCAGTAGCGGATCTCCACAAGGGGAAGTCTGTATCATTTCCCAGTTTGGGGGCTTGGAAACCTGAGACACCACGGAGGTGAAGTGGTTTGCCAAGGGGCACTCACAGTGACTCTGCTTCTTCTGATTTATTAATAAACTCTATATACACTGACTCAGCTGGAAAATATGATGGCCTCTAAAGCCAGATGATAGCTGGTTTTATGGCCCAGAAAGGTAACACCGGTTGAGCATATTTCTAAGCATGTTTCTAAAACCAAAGTTATATTTAAGTGCTCATACGATGTGGCTGATCTCACCCCAGAAGATAGTCTATTCTGCTTTAGTGTGTCCCACTGAAATAGTTATCTCAAACAACTGCATGTGGCATTTTTTTTCGTTTGGTTAGTTTTGTTTGTTTTTTAACCTCAAAACCAGAATAAGTAGCATATTAAGTTGGCCCAAAGACTTGGCTTCACATGACCCATTTCTGACTATGATAACCATATATACACATCACCAAACTGCGACTTGCAGTGGGGAGCACAGCAGCTGCACAGCAGCGCAGTAACATCCTACCCTCGTGCCTGACCACTGAGAATCTGAAGCCTCTTCGTCACCCCAGATTTTGGTGCAGAATGACCATTTCTAATTTGCAGATCAAACATACAGTCAGGACACTGACCCACTGGTCCTGCTGGCATGACCAGCTTGGATTTGTGGATTCTTCATAAGCTTGGGACACACTCACTTGAAGAATCTCAGCCTAGCCCACACCAGCTCTCCTTTTGGTTGAACCCAACATAGCATCTAGCTCCCATATAAGATAAAAAGCTCTGACAAAACTAACCATAGTCAATAACTCACTTGCAATGAGCACAGCTCATCCCTCCTGACCTAGGGGAAGGCGTGGACTCCTGAAGACTGTGATGGATCTGCTCTACGTCAGTTCTTGGATTTAAACAAATGAATCAAGTTTGCAACAAAACTGTGGACTCCGGCTGTAGGTCTACTAGGCAATGCAAATACGGGCTATACTGTTGCAATAGGGTCCTTATAGGGACTGCTATGCAACCCTGCATTGTTCCAGCTCCTGCGCCGACTCTACTCCTGTGGTCACGTCTCTGCCTTGGATGCGCTTGGGAGCTGCGCTGACTTAGTTCAGCTCTGTGCCTAATCAAAAGTAAAAGCCTCTCGGAAAGACTGCGGTCTGCCAAGACTTCAAAGGAAAGGTTAGTTAAACAGCACGACTACCTGCAGACCCAGAGGAACAATTTTCTTTTACTGTCGTAACTGAAAGCCTACAACTGTACACGGCTGCATGTCGTGGCAGGGAGCTGTGCAAAAAGAGCTCTGTTCTCTCTCCGTGTTTTTGCCTGTCTCTGAAGAGTTATCCCTCCCGCCCTAGCAGTTCTCTCCCATAGCTGCTATGTCAACAAGGCACTTCTCCAGCCTTGAGGATCTGCTTCTCCTTTTCAGTCTCTCTACAGTTAAGAAGCACCAACTTTAAGAGCTGACAGCTTACGGTAATGGTGGGTACCTCTTGTCTTCACACATCTGTCCACAGACGGTGCCTTCCAGCCCCCAAATAAGCACTTCAAGAGGTACTTCCCTATGTCAGGGGGAAGAGAACTGCAGAGCTGTGTGGCATTTCTCCAGTAATCACATTCGCTTCCTGCAAGTGGATGTTTCTGAACGATATTTGAGAGGTTACTGCATTCACTGACACGTTCGCACACTTTTCTGTTGACATCTGAAGATGCAAACAGATGTAGCCTGGCTTTCATGGACATCATTTCACTCCATAGGCATCAGATCCCAAAGGGCAGTATTTCAGAACAGTTCAGCATATCGCACTAGGTGCTGCAAGCCTACCTAATTCTGCTGCAGGCTTCGATACCTGCCTGACTTTGCACAGCCCGTCTTTGGTTTCCACAGAAATTCATCAAGATGCTCACGTGCCCATCCTAACTGGAGCCTTCCTGACCAAGTCTGAATTAAATCTAATCACCAGCTTACTGCCCAAACTTGATTAGTGTCTATGACTGGCAGGAAACAGGGAACATTCTATAAAATTGAGATCAGGGCCAGGCTTGATAAAACTTGATAAAAATTATCTCTGGAAATAAGCGTACTGATGGTGTCTGAAAACAGAGGCTCAGTAACAGGGTAGAATAGCCTGTCCAGAGCTCTAAGCCTCTGTCCTGCATCTGGGCTAGCCTGCATAAAGCTTTCTATATACCCTAAAAGTGAGATAACAGTTAGTACTTTTTATTAAAAAAATCTTTAAATGGATGATAAAACAAATCCGGGAGACAAAGACAGGAAGAAAAGACAATGGGAAAAGTAACAGAGCAGCCAACATCAGAGAAGCAGCCCAGCTATGCTTTAAAGACAAAGGATCCCCTCTGTCATGCACAGCGTTTTGAAGAGCAACACTGGATTGCACACCCATGCCAATGACACTGTAGCATCCAGGGAAGCTCAATAAATACCCAATACCAATGAATACCCTCAGGAGCTGCATACTCTGACCTTAACAACACGGACAACATCTGGAAGTTGCTGTCACAGAATGGGAAGTCATCACACCACGCAGAAGGCACTCGGCCCTTTGCGTGGTACTCACATCGCCTCCAAAGCTGTATGGATGCGTCCTGATGAGAACGCAGTTGGGAAAAGCAAGAAACGCATCATCAGCTTTGCTGTTCTGGAACATGGTTGCTTGCAGAGCTAAAAGGTTTTTGGCCATATCTACAAAATCCAATTTAGAGCTTCCTCAAGTTCAATTTTAATAATTGGAGAACTTACTTTTATATTCTGATTGACCCTGTATTTTCAGGGACAATTATGTTAGTTTGGGTTATAAAATACTAGTTATCAGCTGCTTCTTCCACAAGTGCAGACAATTATCCTGCTCCCCCTGTCTAATTTATCATTAGATCCCCAGGAAAAGCAAGCTGCCTTTGTTCAAGGTTTGTTACAGCAGGAAACGAGACGCACGGTAGTGCTGAAGTCTTCTCATGACACTAGCTGAAACTGCTGCCAGAGTTAAACTGGCAGTCTCTCCGAAAGCTCGAGTAGAGGAGCAATGCCTGGAAATGAAGCAAGGAGGGGCCGTGATTTCTGTGCAACAGCTGGGAAAGAAGGCTACAAGCTTCTTTTCAAGCCCAGCTCTCATTTAACTGAAAAGATTAGACCAAAAATCAAACAGTGAGCCACTTTCAAACCGACAGAGCAGGAGGACGACACATGCAAGCAAGCAGCCTGCATGCAAAAATCAGACAGCTGGAGAGGCAATGGCTTTAGTTTCCTCCTGGAAAGCAGACTAGGGAGTTTGACATAGCCTGTCTCCGCAAAACTTTGGAGAATATCATCTCCCACTTGATCAGCATCCTTTCCCACGCTCTTTCCATAGCACACTTAAAGGGCAGCTACCAGAGGATCGCCGTGACGCTGCAGGGAGGCAGCACAAGAGAAGGGCTCCAGCCCGGATGGCGGACTCCCACCTGGTATTGAGGACGACAATCAACCCCACAGCCCAGCCGGCCCTCCTACGCATGAAACCAAACTGGCTGGCAGCTCCTGGTGGAGGCAGAGTGGTAGAGAGCCAAGGAGGGAAAAACACATTTATAAAACATACTGTTTTGGGAGAGCTACAGCATCTAACAGTGACACAGCTTTACAGAGTAGCTAATTAAGCCCGGGCAGGATGCAGGAATTCTCCTCTGATCTCGTTCTCTGTGCCAGTGCTATAAAGACAGAATTAAAAACAGTAACTATGACTGATACGCCTCTTTGGCATAAGGGATGCCCACTGCAGTTGGTGGGCTGTGCTACTAGCTCACTTGGCATTAGGACATCTGCCTCTTGGGCAGATGACAATAGGAAAGGCACCTGCTGCTCCCTTCTCCTCAGGCCAGGGCAGGGCTGTAACTGTAGCACCCAGACAGCCCAGTGGAAAGCAGAGCATCTTTGTTCTGGTTCCTCTGTGAAATGAGTGGAACAATCAGATATAAAACACATACCTCAAATGAAATTTTCTTGGGCCTTCCACCACTTTTACACCTCCTCCAAACCACATCAAGTAGCACATTTCTGGTTTCAAGGAAGTGCCACGTGTCACAGCACTTCATTATTTTTTTTGGTCTTGACTGCAAGTAGAAAACACATGGGTAAACTGACTACCAGTGATTACCCACGACTATTAAAGCATTTGACAGTATCCCAAAATGACAGCATTTCACCGCCACAAGTGAAACCTTCACGAGACCCAGGAAATGTCCAGCCACAGCCCATGATGAACAATTGGTAGCTCTATGTGGTTTCATAGACATTTCCACCCTAGTAGCAACCATTGCTTTTACCTCTTTGAAAATATTACTTTACTCAAAGCCCACAACACCCTGTAAAGTTTTATGAGCGGGGAAAGCATAATTGAAATCATTCATCCAAAGTCTTGGAGGCAGTAGTGTCTCAACTGGACTATAATCCAAGTAATTCTTCTCCAACCCCACTCCCCAAACATGAGCTCATACTCAGTTCCTGAGAATGCAGTAGCAACTAATTTTTGCGCCACAAAAACCTAGCTGTCTTTGCTGACAGAGTTCCCATTCTGCAAACCACGTTATTGTTGTTATAGGAACACAAAGGAAAATATCTGACAATGAAAAATTAAACATATTCCAACAAGTGCCTCAGCTCCATACAAAGAGCAGATGTTAAAACCTTTGAGTGGTGTCAAAATATCTCTCTCAAAAGTGGCAGGTTTTGAATGGTTTAGTAATTAAAAACTCTGCAGATTGTTGGCTTTAGTTCAGCACACTTCACATTCACAGAAAGGCTTATTTCTTCCCTCCACAGTGCCAGATATTGATGCACGACTGAGATATTTCAAAAGCCAGTCAGCCATCAGATTCCATGAGAGAACAGCAAAAGCCAGCAATGCTAAAAACCCAACATCTGCAGAGACTGCTCACATATCATCAGTCTGCCTGGGTAATGGAGAGACAAAAACTTGCAAAACCACGTAAAACCACAACCAGTGTTCACACCTTGCAGACGAGGGAAGGGTTTCTTCCCACAAGTGCTGCCAACTTGGAATGGGGAATGAGTTAACCAGCACCTCCAGGACGACTTTCCAAGTGTGTGTGTCAATGCTGTAGCCACTGTACGCCCTCTATCAGGGAAGTCCCCAATTCAGTACCAAACCCTCTCATGGCACAAGCTCCAAGATCACCGTCTTCCCCGTTGATTTCTTTTCAGGCCTTAGTACTACCACACCCTCCCCTTCACTGAATCCTTCTATTAGAAAGAAGCCCCAAACATCCATACAAAAATGTAGGCAGACCAACCCACTTTATCTTGAGCTGCATCATTGCAACACCGTCACCCAGAAACATCTGCAGTATCGATTTTCAGTACCGGTATCACACGCTTTCTCCCTGTGCATCGGTGCCAGCGTCGTTGAGTGTACACAGGCAGAGCCATCGCTTACCTGAGGCTACCCCAATTCAGCCACTTGGTGAGGCTGACTATGTGCAAGGCAACAGCTTTGGCTTGGAAGTCTTTACTCTGTCTTGAGTAGGCAGGAAAGAAAGCTGCCCCATGGGGCCTCGAGGGCTAAAAATGTGAAATCAGCAGGCACACAAAATGGGGTGAGAGAAGCCACAATGGTCCAATTCACTCAGCAGCAGAGAAAGAAGCTGACACCTCTGTCCCAACAGCTGGAGAGCAAGTACCTCACGGAGATATTAAACACAACCCCAAGGGGAAAAGCAAATGATGAGCAGAGAAAGCTCAAGCAGGACATGGAAGCAACCAAAACCCGATCACCTTAGGCACCAGGCATTGCCCAGAGGGAGCTCTGTTTTGAACATACTGAATAGGAGGCTCCAAAGCCTTCACGGTTTGGCTGAACTCCATCACTATTTTAAGAGGAGATGTGGGTATATCCCTTCCAGGATATACAAAGCATACTGAAGCACGCAAACTCCCCCATAAATATGTTATAGATCAAGGAGAAAACCGAGTCCTCTTTTTACACCAAAAATATTTTCCACACAAAAGCCATGTTAGTAATTACATTTTTTTTCCTAAAGTGGCGCACACCAAGGGTTAGTCATATACCTCCCATTGACTCTAATGAGAGCCTTATGGTTAGAACGGCAAACAGCTTTTTCCAGAACATGGTGGGTGGAAGTAATTTCTATTTTAATAGGCCAAGAGTAGTGAGAAAGACAGAAAACTAGAAGAAATTAATCCCCCTGAATGCTTGGAAGTGGAAGAAATATAGCATATCTGTTCTCTGCCTGATTTCAGGGAGTTGAAACACGTCTTCAGATTAGTTCTTAAAACTTTGCAATGAGACAAGAAACTAATATTCAGAAGAGACGTCGTTTGCTTGACTTGCTCCTTCCTAAAGGATGAACAACCTCCATTTGGAAAGGGCAACGCTAAGATACAGGCATGGAAGCTGACAAACACAACTTGGGTTTGAGAAAGATCACACAGAAAATGATATACGTCGTCAGTAGTTCAAGGCTGGCACATCTAGATCACCAGAGCTACGGGGGAAAAAAAAAAAAAAGAAAAAGGAGTCTTCTTCAAAGAGCCCTGACGTTTCAAGCAAACTTGCATTCTGAAACAGAAACTCACCCCCTCGAACCTATACTTAGAAAGAAAATCCCCAAAAAGTACAGTCTGAGATTTCATTTAGGAAAACTGAAAACAATCTTGTAACAGGATTTTCAAAACACTTAAAATGCCTAAAGCTCAGCTGTTTGCAAGCTGACGAGCTGGGCAACAGACATGACAAGCAGGTTGTGAAGGGTGTTTTAAAGCAGAGGAGTCTTGTGTGGTGCACACCTTTGAGCAGGGACAGCAGGGACACGGGAAGCCCTACAAATGCCACCTCCAGAGCAGCACACCTGGTGCAAGCTTGGAAGCCCAGATTGCTGTAAAACATGAAGACAGTTCAACCGTTGCTTCTTTGATTTGACAGTTCTGTTGTTCCAAAGGGCCTGTTAACAATAACCTTAATATTTGCATGACGTTTCAAACGTCTGTACAAACACCCATTAATCCTCTCAACAAATTTGTGAGGTAAGCGAATGAGTATTATAATTTCCATTTCGTGAAAGCTAAAATACATAGAAGTAGTTAAAGCCAATATTTTCAAATTAGCAGCTGAACAGAATGAACCCAAGTGTCTGCTTGAGTGAAAAGCCACGTTGGAGACATACACAGACACGCTAACATGCTTTTGTGCACGTGCAAATCTAGTCAAACTGGAGGCACGGCTCACGGGTGCTTCAGCAGGCTGGGCTACCCTGCTCAAGGACACACGGCGAGAGAGCTGCGCAGGCAGAGGAATCCTACCTCAAATGCTATCCAGTGCTCAAACCCACACGGATCCCAACTCAGATTTTTAACCAAATACAACACAGAGGTGGAGGTCTAAATAGAAATAAGTTCCTATAATTTTCACAGAAAAGGCAGAAAGGCTCAACTTGTCTCTCGAAGACAGAAAAATTGCAGTGGGAACCCTACTTTACCAAACACTGGGAACTCCACTTTAGACAGAACCTTATAAATGCATCCCAACAAGAAAGGATTCAACTGGCCGTGTTACCTCTGTAGACTCGTTCCCTGCCAGCCTGTTCCTACTCACCTGATCCTATTGTTTCAGCTCCTTCTGACTGCCTGCGTGGGAAGGAGTACAAAATGCGTTATTATCAGATTTTTCTTTATGTTTTCTAGCGAGGTGGTACATGTATGTCAGCATGAATCTCAGTCCTAAACCCATAGGAAAATGGGTTTCATTAGCTTCAGTGCTCACAGAAACTATTTCAGGATTTTTAATACCTTATCAGTGACTTCCAATGGAGGGCAGTGTCAGGATGAGGGGAGCATCCAAAAGTGTAATAGGGATCTCTTCCTCCAAACTATTATATTACTTGCAAGTCTGGTTGGATATTCAGGTTTCTGCAAGAGCAGGATGCGCACACCTTCATGCAGAGGGTGACAAGGTTTTCTGCTCAATATTAACACTCCTAATCATACCTGGTGCTCATCTTCCTGGGACAGAGGTACATTCTGCTTGGATCTGATGGTGGTGCAATAGGTAAGAAGCTGCTCAGTGAGTACAGCAAGAGATGGGTCCTGGGATCTTTCTTTCAGGAGATACCGAATATTATTCTAACAAGCACCACCCCAATTCACCCCTTAAATCCAAAAGGTCAAATCTGTTGATACCCCAGTTATGGCTGGAACAAGAGGTTTGATTTTTCACCCAGCAGTGATCTTCAGGACAGACGACAGTGGTTGCTTCTTCCCCAGCGTTGGGGAGCTATTGTTTTACACACTAGAGGTTGTCACTAGATTTGTTTTCATGTCCGGTTTGTTTTGAATACATTTGTCAAGGGCACTTAAGTATTTGGGCTGAGCACTGTATCGTTTTGATCTTATAAATCCAAATAAACATCACATCTGCTAGAAAAACGGATTAGTTATTAAAAAGCACAAACACGAGCAAGCAAGAATATATTTTTTTAAGACGTCAAAAAAAAAAAAAAAAAGGACCTGTCCAAAAGTCATTAATGTCTGGAAGGATAAAAACCCCAAATGAACAGTGCATCAGGAGCTGCATCGGCTAATTTATATGAGCCAAAAACCTTTTGTACAGAGTATACTGAACTGTGAAACGGGTTTGATCGCGGGCCAAGTCGTGTTTCCTAGGCTGATGCATGATTATCCAGCATGACTTTGCATTCTAGCACAAGGGCACTGGTGTGATCTACGGTAGGGAGCTGCAGAGAAATCACAGGTGAAGAGCCAAAAGCTGAGCGTTTTCAACACAGGAAAAAAAAATCCAGATTTTCATTTCAAGTACAAGAGGCTTCAAGTTAGGCCAGAGTTTTTAATTGTGGGGACAGGGAGGAGAAGAGTAAATCAGTTCTTCCTTGATTTATATTAAGCAAGAATCTAGTCCCTTATATGCTTTTGCTGTTGAAATATAAACAGATTAGATACATTAAATGGATGACAATGACACTCATCTTGAGACTCAAGATGCAAAGTAACAAACAGGGATTTGCTGTCAGAAGCACATGGAGTAAGACCTAGATATTCATAAATCTCAGCTGTTGCTCAGGCAACAGCCACTTTTAAACAGCTAACATGCAGAGAGAGCATTTTCACAAACCTAGCCCGTAGCATCTCTGTGACTCAGTTTACTTGCTGCAAGCAGGGATGAGAACCTCAGGGTGAGAGAAAGCAGCATGTGCTTCATGGTCTCTGCATGAGGAAAGCCTCCCTGGGGCCACTACACAAGCTGACGCATCCCAGGGAGAAAGCTTTGCCTGTTCACTATGTAAGCAAGAAAGACTTGGATCTGTTCTGCTACCCTCCCTGGGCAGAGGAGTGATGTGGCAGGGATGCAGGGAGGAAGACCTGCAGTCGTAAAAGCCCTGCAGACCAGCCCCGCCAAATACAAGAATTAACAGACCCGAAGCAAAGTTTCTCCAAATCCCCGTGGCTACAGAAGCCTGAGACCTAGAAAGCAGCTACACGGCAGGGGGGAGAGTCTGCATTCCCTGACTCCCTGCCTCTCCCTCTACTGCAGTGTGGCATTTCTGTCCTCCAAACGCATTAGCCTGGCTGTTTAATTTTTCCTCCCTCTGTTTCTCGCTGCCCGTAGAGAAGCAACTCGTTCTGTGCCAGCCTGTTCCTACTCACCTGATCCTATTGTTTCAGCTCCTTCTGACTGCCTGCGTGGGAAGGAGTGCTTAGTAAATGAGTACAAAATGCATTATTATCAGATTTTTCTTTACATTTTCTAGCAAGGTGGTACATGTATGTCAGCGTGTTTCAACTTTTCTTGCTGAGCAGTTTGGCTATAGCCTCAGAGTCGTTTGGGATGGAAAGCTGGTAGCAAAGCTCTGTTTCAGTTTGTTCTGGTCTCATAGCAGAGAGCTAAATTACTTGACATTTAAGTATCATACCCAAAAAAGATGCTTCTTGCAATAATCCCTAATGCTTAATGAAATATAAGTAGCCTGTTTTGCATACTGCAACAACAAAAACCTCTCATTTTATTTCTCTCCTCCTATCAAATAACACTGGAGGTTTTCAGACTTGGACACTATTAAAATCTGTGTTTTCCAGTAGTCAGTAAAAGGGCCATGAATAACTGAATGGGGCTATAGGGCATAAACGGTTTTTAGGTGGTAAGTCCCACTGGTCCATACCAAACACAGAAGACAAGACTGGAAACTATGGGACCTTATGCAAGGGCTGTATTGTCAAAAATGGGAACAAGAGCTCTAAGTGACGTTTAAGGAAGAAGAAAAAGGAATCACAGAGAAACAAATGTAAGGAATTAGTGACCGTCTTGTCACAGGTGAAACCATACACGGTAGGCATGCAAAGCAGCCTCAGGGCTGAGGAGAGCTGGCAGAAGGAGAAAGGGAATCAAATGTGGAGCCAAAAGCCAAAACACCCAACAAATGTTGCTTTGATTTGCCTGTGCCACAGCACCCCAGTTACCTGGAGTGACCCTACAGAAGGAGCCCAGCAGCAACAAGGGTTATGGGGAGATGCTGTGGCCAGACTGTCATAGAAATGCAGGGTGTTTTATCAGGCTAAAAAAAGAACAAGACAGTTCCCTCCGTGCATGACAGTAAAGCAGCAGCCTCCCCGCTGACCCCACAGAGGTAAAAAGGCAGAAGACAGGAGGGTTTAGCTGAAATTAAATAGACAGTGGATTAGTATGGGATTTTTATCCTTGACCTGGCTTTCTCTATTGCAAAGAGCTTACACCCAAACACATCGGCAAAAGAGAAACGGGGAGACAAGTGACATAATTTTGCCTTGGCATAATCAGAGGAAGGAAGGGAGGAAGTTATCTGTGCTTTTTTGTACACAAGGTAAAATTTGTTTCCTGCAGTCACAGAAAAGCTTCTCCTTCCTCCTTTCCCAAAACACCTCACAGCATTCACCACAGCGATACTGAGCCCTGGACAAGGTTGCTTCCACTCCCTCAGGAATAAAGAAGACACTAAATAATTAAAAAAAAAAAAAAATCACATCAAAGGTTTACATTTGAAAACAAATGGAAAAGTTAAGAGCTGCAGACAGTGGTATAAAGCAGGATTCTCCTTTTTTCAGCCAGTTCAGAAAAATGCACGTGAACCAGAAACGAACCCGAGGAAGTTTGTTGCCATCCGTTCAGTCCCAACATGAGGGTTTCCCTTCCACAGCCACTCTTCACAGACAGAAGCTGCATCAATAACGACTTCATGCTACACTCCAGCATGAGACACTGTAGGCAGGAGTCGGCTTTCAGTTAAAACACAGTCCAGAGCATTTTCGGCATTTAGCCTAGCAGTACAGCCTGCAGCCCACCCTGCGCTGGCCGGTTGTATGAGGAATGTTTCCCTAAAATAGTTGTGTATCTTGTTAACTGCAAAACAGTTCCGCTTCAAGTGCCAGAGAGACAGCAGCTACTTAAAAACTTCTTCAAAGTAGGCAAAAATCGTAAGGCCAGGTGATGTTTTGTCTTTTTTTTTAAGCTGGGACATACAAGAAAGCCCCTGCATCATCCCCTTCCCCATCCCGATCCCAGCAGGACAAGGCTGGAGCACCCCACGGCTCCTGCATCCTGCGGCAGCCACCTCAGCACCCGCTCGGGACCCCGGGGACCAGGAGGACTTCGAGGTCCCCGTCTCGCCAGCCGCATCAGACCCATGGGATCAGAATAAGAGGTGGCACTGAGCCAGCAGGGCGGCTTTGGGAGGCAAAACTTCCCCAGACCCCCAGCCCGAGAGCCGCAGGGTTGGGAGATGGTCACGTTTCTACCACTGCGGAGGCTGAGGCAGGTGCGAGGAACGGCAGCAGCGAGGCAGCCCCTGCATCCCTCTGACAAAAGACACACCAACATTTCTCGCAGTGAACTGAGATCATCCCCTTTCTTACTATATTGAATTTTGAAACAACCCCCAGAAAAACCCTTGCTGCAACGATCTTGGAACAGCCCAAGCAACCAAAACTGACATATTTTCTTTTGAAGATTCTATCCCCCCCATGCCCCCTTTTTTTTTAAACCCTTGAAATACTGACTTTCTACTCCATAAGAGTGGCCAATCCCACACACATCCCCAGCCACAGGCCTGCCTTATCCTGGACCACCCTGCTCCCCTCAGTTTCAAACTCCACCAGTGTTATCAGGGTATTTGGAAGGAGCCGTGTTAAACCAAGATGTGAACTGAATCTCACGATGGTGCGTTCTCTGAGCAAGCGATACCTGCCCTTCCTGAGAATTTGAAAATAAGGATGACTTCACTACCCTGTCACAAATCCCTGTTCGGTATTTCAGTTTAGTGGACTTAAATCGCTCTGGCATATAATGCAGCCAAAGGAAAAATGCTCCCCTGAGCAGCTGCAGTTGCTTGTTTTAAAGCAGAATAATCCTGTGTAGCTCCTGAGGATGGATCACGGGAAATGTTGGGATTCTGTGATGTTAACAACCCATCCCAAGATGACACACATGTAATCCTTTGGCTTTAAAACAAAAACATACTGAACCACATAGGGAACATTCTCCTTCAGGTCTTGTCGTCCTCCGTTTTACTCACTTCTGCATTGCGACCATCTCTGCCGTGAAACGAAGCAGCAGATTAACATCCCATAGAAACATCCCAGTATGACTCTGAGGACAAAACATCGGTATAACGTGTTCAGTGGGGGAGGCAGGAGAGAACTGCACAAGCACTCATCTCCAGGGCTGTCCCCAAGGCGACAGTTCAAGATTAGCTCACATGAACTGCTGGAGCAGCTGAGCTTTCTGGGGTCAGAGGAGGAAATTTCAGTCCTTAAGCAGTTTTGCTTACGTGAGTCAGATGCTGTCGGAGCAATCTATGTACACACGTGCGTTTCTACGTGCATCCCCTTACCCACGTATTGACTAACAACAGCCCGCTCTGTCCTTTCTTCAGTCCTTTAGTGCCGACACCGTGACTGCAGTTCAGCTCTGCGGAGAGAAGGAAGCTCTAACAGAGCAGGGGGGAATCGATACGTGACAACTATAATTCTCTGCTCAGTAATTACACAGAATTTACACTGCTGAGTAGGCTGCCTCCATTGATTTTTACAAAAATATTTACTGCAGCGGGAACACAGGTGTGAGGCTAAGTTTTGAGACTCTGCCTTTTCAGTGCATTGATTTCAAAATAATAACAAATTTCGTAGGGTACAGTGCTTTAATACCTTGGTCCAGAGACACACCTCCGCAGACAGGCACCCCTGCCTGCAGTGTTCTTTCCCCCTCTCCATCTCTCTCCTTTTGTTCTAAAAACCAAAGGATTCCCAGTCCAATTGCTCACAAATCCTGCTCTCAGCTACTTGCTGCAGACTTCCCAAACAAATTGCATTCCAGTTTAGCAACTCTTAAGTATTTATCACGGTCTCAGTAAGAAGTGAGTCATGTTATAGAAGGTCTTGAGCCCAACAAGAAAGGAGAAGCATCCCTGGAATTAATTCAAGCAGCTCCACCCCGTGACACAATTGTGGGGCTGTCAAGATCACCGGACAAGTACACTGCTTTAATATCTCAGTGCCAAGTTATTATAACGCCAGACAATGCTCAGGCTGTAAATTATACTGTCCTGGGGAAAGTAGTAATAATAATAATAATAATAATAATAAACCAATAAAAACCCACAACTCCATCCTGACACCAAAAAACCTCTTAAAGTGTGTTCTGCTAAACTGGGAAGGGAATTGACAAGGGAAGCAAACTCCATGATTTCACTGTCTAGCTCTGAAGCAAACCTGTATCTTCTATCAAATGTGAATGTCTGGTCATCCAGCCTTGGAAACGGGAAAATAACAGGACTAGGAAAGAGAGACTAGATGAGACAAGGAAATTAGAAATACGGAACGGAAGGAGAGAGACACCAGATTGGGAATTTAAGATGAAGACAAGAGATGACTGAATTGCATGGAAAAAGTGAAAAACACCAACTACCCTCTCTGGGTTTGTGGGTACCCAGGCAGAAGATGCAAAAGCGATCTGAAAAAGAGGGATTTAATTCATGGAACTCGCTGCTGCAAAATGTTACAAGGCCTAAAATAGAAATCAGTTTAAAGTCAGGTTAGATGAATTTGGAAAGTATAGGCTCTCCAAACACAGCAGTTGTCCAGACGCAGCCTCCAAGCCAAAGCACTGAATAGTCAGTCAGAAGCTGGTTGCAAATACCCAGGAGAGGATCATCCTCACCTCGTGCTGCTTCTTCTGCACTTGAACATTTGTTACCGGTTACTATGTGAGACAGGGTGCCGGCCAAGAGGGACTTGGGCTACAGCTGTTCCCAAGTTTAACGTGGCATAGAAATGCCTGAATTATTGCCAGTACAAATGGCATGAACGTGTACGCGAAGGGGAGGGCAATTCAGGAGCACCACAGAAAGACGGACACAAAATCCCCCCAATTCGAAGGAAAAAAAATCACTGTCTGATTACTTCCCTGCTGTTGATGCTGTCCACAGGGAAAAAGAAAGATGGGCCACGAATCTGAGATTGCTTTTCCACAAAATACCAGTGTACAGCAGCTCCTATGGACCCTCAAGAAAAGAAACTGCCCATTTTTTTTTTTTTAAATGAGAAAGGAAAGTGTAAGCCTTTGATCCAAGAGCAGAGGTCTGGATCCAAACTGGATCCAAATAAATGACAGTGATACACACAGGTAGAGGGTAGCTATACGTCTCTCTGTATTTTCCTCTTAATTGCAAGCTTTTGTATTTCAGTTTCTAATTTTCTAGATGCTGTAAAGAAAATGTGTTTTAACTCCAGGAAAAACAAAGGCAGAAGGTCAATACTGCATAACAAGTCTCGCTTCTCTTGGTTTTCCCTCCTGAGAATGCTGATGCTACTAATGTGCCATGAATTTCATAAGAATGACTCATTATCTAAGTAATAAAACATTATGCCCCCCCCCCCCCCC